>VXAY01003993.1:484229-522874 GCA_013399855.1 Oxyruncus cristatus
GCCGCGCACCCCGCGGGGAGGAGGTGCCGGCACGCCCGGCCGGTGCCGGGTCAAAATCCCCGCCGGGGCAGCGGGGGCGGCGGCTTTGCCGGGGCGGCCGGGCGGGGGCGTGCGTGGGGCCTGTCCCACGGGGCTCGGCTTCCCCCACCCGGGAGAGTGGCTGCGCGGCTTCTCGTACACGTGGCTGTCGTGCCCCGGGCCGGCCGGGGGAGCGCGCCTGCCTGTGTCCCCTTCCCCGCTGGCACACGCCTCGGCCCGGCGGGAGCGGAGCTTCCTCTCTTTGCCGCCCTCTGGAGCGGGGCTGTCCCGTTCGGTGCCAGCTGGGTGACGGGTGGTGGCGGTGGTTCCGCGGCAGGGGCTGTGCCCTGCCCCTTTGAGGGTCACGGGTGGACGCGGCGCGCCCTGACGCCCAAGGGTGACTGAAGCTTGGCTTTCCCGGCTGAGGATTGAACTGGCCGGCAGCACCTTCTGGGCCATCTCGCTTTTTAAATACCATAAGGTGTCCCACGGCAGGGGCACAACGAGTGGCCGATCGACTGCCCCGCTACGTGTGGCCAGGGCCAGCAAGCCTCCATCCGTCCCGTCGCACGCGGAGTCACAGCTGGCATAGCCCGTGGAGTTACCGTGCCTCTCTGCTCCTGGTCCTGTGCTGTAGGTGCTGACCCGGGGCCCTCCATGGGAGCCTTCTCCCGACGGATTTAGGCTCAGCCCCTGGCGTACCCCAGCCCACAAGCATGGCCCGTGTCTCTGACCCGGAGGAAGGACCTGGCGGGGGACACAGCGAGTTCAGCGATATCATTAAGTCGAGATCGGGTAAGCTGTCGAGAGGAACAGTGTTTTCCTGTTTTTTCCTCTATCCATAGCTCCTGACATCACCTTGCATTTTTAAACAGCACGTTTGTCCAGCTGTTTTTTGGGGGCATATATTGATAGTACAGTGAATGACTGAAGCTGTTCGTGCAGCTCTCCTGCTGTTACTTACTGAGTAATAGTGATTGTAGGTCTCTGGGTTTGTTTTTTCTTTTGTTTGTTTGTTTTTTTTGACAGTATTAGTCAAGTCTCTTTGTTTGGTACCCACCTCCTGCATTATAATTACCTCTACTTTTGTAAATAACCATCTGCTTAAAGTGCTCTTATGCAACCTAGTGTTGGCAGCTTTTGTGTTTATTCTCAGACACTGAAAATGGCAACTGTGACCGCAATACTGTACCTCCTAAAAGTGCATTGCAGTAGTACTCATGCCGTAAATTAACGTGCTTCCTCCTTAATGTAAAACAGTTGTCTAGGGCTACTCACTCAGGCATTTCCTCCAGCAAAGCATTCATGTAACAGACCTGAAGGTTATTGGAAAAACATGGAGTTTCTTTGGTTTTAGTATGTTGGAGTCCCCTGAGGCTCTGATGGATGCTGGGGTGGGTAATGAGGTGCCCTCACTTTAGTAGTGGGAGAATGGAGGTTTTGGATGGACAGCTGTTTGTTGTTTAAACCTTGGTAGAAAATTGTGCTTCATCCAGAGATTGCATGCTCGCTTACTTAAGCTCACAGGCTCCCTTTGGTTTCTTAAATGCAAAATGCTCCTATTATCAAAATATCTGATATCTGAAACCTAGCAGTGTGTTTTTTTTTAAATGTTCCATACATTAAAAACTCTAGCTCTTCAATTGGTCATGATTTGATATGTCAGATTACATGGGATGTGGTTTTGAATCTGGATCCCATTGTTGTTTGAGTAGTTTGTTCCTTAGACCTTTCTGAGGCAGTCTTTCTCCTAACTTCTGGAAGTGCAGTTTATGAAACAAATGCTCTTGGTTTTCATCTTGAATTCTGTAGTGGTGGTTAATGTTTTCTGCTGTTATTCTGGAACCTCTAGGCATAACTTAATTTGATTGTAAGTGTGTAGTCAGCATCTCTAAGGGCTTTGAGTTTGGGGATGGCTTGCAGACAGTTCATGCATTTATGTATGTAAGTACTACAGTTTTATAGGATGTGTGAGGAAACATGGCTGTATCGGAGGTTTTTCATGAATGAACAAATTGTACGGTAAGTTTTGTTGTTTTGGTTAGAACAGATGATTGTAAATCTCCTGTTAAAACCACTTCAACTTTCTTCTTGTGCGTTATTGAGAAAATGCTCTATATTCTAATACAAGGCTAAAAGACTTGAGCATTAGATTAAAAATAGTGAGTGATGATTGATCTTTAATAATTTTTTCTAATTATTACCTTGTTTTGCATCTGGATGTGTGATTTGTTCGAGTAAATTACTGTATGACATAGTTCAGATCTGAACCATTCACTGTAAGTAAACCTGTGGGAGGGATTTGTTAATGAAAGGGCTGAAGTTTCCTGAAGTACAGATTATAGCAAGCTAAAGGCTGGTTGTCAGGACTGAGGAGAAAATATTTTAAGCTATGCTTTGATATTTTTCCTAGGTATCTTGGAAAGAGAATGCTAAACTTGATACTTAGTAAAAAAAACCCCACAACTATGTTTTCCTGCTGGGGCAATTTATCTGGTATGAAAAGTTCTTCAGTCTAAATGATTTGAAATACAGTACAAGTGTTGTCTTCTAACAATAATATTTGGGGTAGCTAAGGAGTCTGGCTTTTGAGGCTCAAGAGATCAGAAACAGACAAGGTTTAGGATCTCCACTTTCTTCTGTCATAGAAAATAGGCTGTTATTGTGTTTCTTGGTTCTCTGTAAGTTCTTCACCTGTGATACGGGAAACTTCTTTAACACTTCGATTAGATAGAGAGTGCAAATATGCATTTAATATTATCATTCAATAAAATACAAACCCCACTTATAGTGGGTGAAAAAATCTCTTAAGTGATTTAATCTGTGATCAAGTGATTTAGTGTCATAAGACTTTTTTAGTGTATGTTATTCCTATGCATTTTTAAATAAGAACATTGAAAATAGTTGGCTCTATTCTTGTAAATAAAAGGAGATAGATGTGTAAAGTCCTCTGTAAAGATCACTTTCGGTGTTCTCCTGGGCAATTGTCTGTCTTTTTCAATGTCTTTCATCATTTCTTTCAAACAGGTCACCAAGCTGTCAGCATATCATGATTATTTAAAAATACTGATCTTCTAAAAGTGATATTTAAGATTCATGGCTAAATATTTTTTGTTGTTAGAATTTGGAAGAAAGTTGTAATTTGAAATGCGGGAATCTTTTGAGATCGTGCCTTAACAAAGAATGATACTAGTAAAAATGCTTCTAAATATTTGGATACAAGTGTAAACTTTAGTCTTTAGCAGCCTGTCAACTGAATATTGTCTTTTCTGTAGTCACAGCGGCTTTAGTTATCTTGCTTTGTAAAACTGTGAAGCAATTAAAAAGCCGTAAAGGTGGCATTGTCAATATGTGTGGTGTATTGGTTATTGAAAACCTGAGCCTTGATCTAAAGTGACTCTTATGAGACTGTACTAAGACGCATGAAGTTTTACATTTGCTCAGGGCTGTGTGGTGCCCACCTGTGCTTGTTTTTATTAGCAGAACAAGCTACATAATTTTTTCTTACTGACTTGTAGTAGGGAAGCTACCAGCATACCATGTGAAAGATACTGGAGAACTGCAGAAAATCATAATTTTTCTATAGAGCAATCAAAATCAGTTAACAGTTTCTATTCTAATCAATTAACAGGATTTCTATTTGTTGCTTATACAAAAAAAAAGGCAACATTCTGTGCATCTCACAGGATTTCATGGATGGGGAAGAAGTAATTTTACAAGCACTCGATTTATTCTTAGGGGAGTTCATACTGAGAGGATGAAGGATAAAACACATTCAGTGGGCATCACTGCTTGTTTTTGATTATGTTGGAAATACTTTTTCTTCCAGTAGTCAGAAAGAAAACATTAAATAAATGTGCTATAGTCTGTAGCTGTTATAAGTGATAAATACTTGATCTTCCAGAGCAGAGACTTTCCCTGCCTGTAATCACTTCTTTTACTTGTGATACAAAAAAAAAATTAAGACATTTTTCTGTTGTCCAATTAGCATTTATCATTTTCTGCTTTGGATGTAGCTCCTCTTTGATTAGGTAGTTTGTTAGCACTGATCTACATGTAGCTACAAGTTATTTTTGAAGAGACATCTTCTGCACTTAGAATAGAATATGATGGTGACCAAAGCTGCCTATGAAATAACTTTCGGCTATGGTATCTATAAAAGAAGCTGCCTTATCTTTGCAGAAGGATGAACAATCTGCTTCCCTTCTTCCTACACCATCCACTGGTGGATGCTGATGGTTAAATGATTTTTAGTGAGTAGGATACTTGTTCCTGGATGGTTATGTTAGGTTTCTATGTTTATAATTAGTGTTGTTTAGTGTTATTAGTCTGTGCTATGCCTCTGTGTCTGTATGATTGCTTGCTATGGAAAAGCAGTTTTGCCGTTTTTACTTACCTGTAGTATGAAGTAATGTCTATGGAGCTGATTTGTATCTTTGGAAAGCATCTTGTGAAGATAGGTGAGTTTTTCTCATTGCAGTAGCTTTTGGGAAGGAATGCTGTGGGATGATTACCTTACAGTGGTAAAAGCAGTGCTGTCATCACTGTGCTTGAAGAGCAGATGAGTCTTTGCTATGATTAATTATGGAAAAAAGACAAACTTAAAATCTGTCATGGTAGCTTGAAATGGTAATATATAATTAAAACAGTGAGACGTGACAGGAAAAATATTTCTGGAAGATTATGCCTCTGGTGCATTTTAAGATATGAATTCCTGTCTAAAATAAGGGGAACTTAATTCTCCTCACCTACCTTTCACTTTTAATTATATTAAATATATTTTACTGAAAGACTGCTTAGAGAAATTGTAATTTAGTTTTGGAGTTTTGGGCAAGGCTTATTCTGAGAACTGCTGCTGTTGTCTGTCTAACCCCATGAAGCAACACTTACTTGGCTGGCAGCCTCCTTGCTCAGGGATCTCCCTGTCCCACAGTGCCGCATGTTGCCTTTGGAACCGGTTCCTTTGGTTGTGCCTCTCACTGCCAGATAGCTACAAGCCAAATGTCCTGCTTCTTGTTTTCCATTTTGGCTCCATTGGTGTGAAATTGTCAGGAGTCGTCATAGTTGCAGGCAGACCCTTAGGATTCTGTCAAGTGGGTGAGGAGTTGGTGTGGCCAGATTTTCACTGTGTGAACTCTTCAGGGACGTTTGTGGGGAGTGTGTGGACAAGGGATTAAAGATGAGCAAGAAAGTTGCTGCTCCTTGTTTCTACACACTAAAATTACTTTTTAAAGACTAAACCTTTCTGTTGCTGTAGCCTGGCTCCTTTCTGTCACTTGTATCACTTTCTTTTCTTGGGCTGTCTGGTGGGGACAGATTGGGTGCTGCAATGAAGACAGTTCTAGGGTATTGCCTAGCGTTTATGAAATGACACATATACAAGTACCAGGCTGGTTTCTTCCAGTGTCTTGATTGGTAGGTGAAGAAATAACATATGCTTCTTCGTGTGTTTGAAGCACGACTCTGCCTTGGAATAGAAATGAAAGCTCCTTAGGGAGGAAAAGAAAAAAGCAACCCAAAACCCAAACCATAAAAGTAGCCCATTGATTTGTGCCAGGAAATGAGGACATAACCCTGAACAAGAGCTGCTGTGTGAGGCACTGTGTGTAATGTGTTAAATGTTTCCAAAGAGGTCTAAAAGTTGGTGTGGGGAGAGGCTGCTGCTGATGTGGGACCCCCACACTGATGAGGATCCTGTGGAGGAGGGGTGTACCTAGGTGAGAAGCAGACCAGGGCAATGTGGAGTTCCTGCCTACACCACCCCCAGTACATTTTTGAAGCTCTGTCCTTCCTTTTCCCCTCAGCCCTCAGGTCTTGGGAAAGAAGGAAGGCTCTCATACAGTATCATGAAAATATTTTCATGTGCAAAGAAATTCTAAAAGCTCACAGCATTGGACAGCTTAGCAAAGAATGAGCTGTGCTGTCTAAACACCTCTCAGTAACTGCTCCTAATTTTGATCATCACCTTGACTATTTCTCCTAGAAGAATCACTTTTCTGTGGTGTGTGTTGGGATTGATTCTTGTGATCAGGGAAGAGTAGGGAAGTAGTGTTATTAAAGTCTTCTGAATGTGAGTAAGGAATAGGTACATCAGTGTAGGTATATAAGGGGAAGAGCATTTGGGCTTGAGCTGAACCGTTGTTTAGGACAGTTTAGCTGCTCTGCTGCCAGGTAGCAGCATGGATTGGTGTTCTTGGAGCCTGTATGATGT
The DNA here is from genome assembly GCA_013399855.1 of Oxyruncus cristatus. Taxonomy (NCBI): domain Eukaryota; kingdom Metazoa; phylum Chordata; class Aves; order Passeriformes; family Cotingidae; genus Oxyruncus; species Oxyruncus cristatus. The sequence continues at coordinate 490,459 of VXAY01003993.1, forward strand.
GTTGCATAGTATCCCTCCTTAAAAGGAAAATGCGCAATGGGAAGAGCACAGCTGTTTTTCCTCCTCCTGGGAACTGAGGTGCTCCCACAATGAAGATGGGGAGAACTGCATTTATTTGGATGCCTTAATAAGTCTGCAGAATGAATAACAGGGTTTAAACATCATGAGGTGGGAGGGAGGAATTGCATTATCTGACTCCTTATTGTGTTGGTGAAAGAACAAATTACAGTGCTCCGTACTTTGTCAGAAGTCTGTTTTATGTCTTTCTTTCCTCCTTGTGTTTTGGGGATGCAGCTGAGTTGTAATTTCAGAAAGTGTCAGTATGTTCTCAAAAGAAAGCTGGGAGTTTTAAAGGTAGCAACAAAAATGACAGACTAAGGAAATGGAATAGACCTCTGGAATCTGTGGATTTGACAGAGGCAATACTACAGTTCTGTTGCAAGCTGTAATTTTGGGAATGAGGCAAGAAACTACTGATTTGTAAATATAGCCAGCTGCAAAGTCAGTGAAACATCTGCTATCAAGAGTCACACTGCCATGTGTTTATTTATTAGGATATGGTGTCTCTGAAAGGACGTCCACACCACCTGATACTGCCTTGTAGAGAGTAAAAAGAGAAACTTGAATTGTTGGACCAGAGTTGGGCTCAGCCCCGAGGGGAGCCGAAAAAAAAAAACCCACCTCAAATGCAAAAACTTGTTACATTTTGTTGTCACTTATCTGTGGGACCAGCAGATTGGAGCTGATACAGGCACTGTCCCTGACTCGAAATGCATATCTAAGTGGTTGGGAGACGCTGACATACCTGTGGATTGTGCCTATGGAGACTGGGCCTGAGCTGGGAGCTGGTTGTCAGTGGGGAGGCTGCTGGAAGACAGCCAACTGTAACAGGGAGGGTGGGGGCAGTTGTAGTTCTTTCAGCCGAGGGCAGGGGTTGAGTTTGGGTGTATTTTGGGCTGCATCTTGCCTCTGACTGTCTGAGCCAGCTCTGGATCTGGGCTGCAGCAATGCAGGGGAGGCTGGTTACATCTGCACATCTACAACTGTGTCAGTGACCTTGTGAGGGTTTCTTATGCTCAGAAATATGTTCACTCTTTGATAACTTGCGTTTTTAGGTATTCATTAATCTGTTGAGTGCATGGGACAGATACATGAAACATGTTGAGATGCTAGAGAGGAATAACTTGAGCATTATGCAGCTTAATTGTAGTTTCTCTTGTAAGGATGCACCTCCTGTCCTGGGAAGACATTCTCTAGCAGCCTAACGTGTTCAGGTGAGTGGGTCTCCTGCTGGATGTGGAAGAAGTGGTGAAGAGCTGCTCAACCTGTATCTGGTGGGAGGCAGGCTGACTGTGTTTCAGTAAAAGACTAACTTGTCTCTCAAAAACACTGGATGCATGATGGTAGGAAAGGACTTGGCTACATGACAGAGATTAGATATGTATTCTTAAGGTTATTTTGCTGATCAATACAGGGAATGTACAGCAGTACTTTCCAGTCATAAATTAATAATGATGTTCCTTTCTGGACTTCAAAGTTTTTTTTTCCCCTCACCTGGTTATAAACCAGGAGGACCCAACGTCCAGAAACTGAGAGATTTTGTAGAGGAATAAGACAAATGTGTAAGGTCTGGCTGGTCACTGGCTTATGCATTTTGCTGTGGAGAAACATGCACTTAAGCCACGAAAGAACATGCTTTGATGGGTCTATGTAATTCATTCCATAAATAGCTTTTAATTAGTTCCCGTGTACTCTGCTTTTATTTCCTAGCATCAAATGTGGGTTTTGCCCCTCTCCTAATTTAGATCATGGTAGAGGGCCAAAGGTGAAATGTGCTCCAAAAATGTGATGTTACAAATTATTATTGTGTGATGTGTAAGTTCTGAAATGTTTTTTTGCTATCTCTTTTCATTCTTAATTTACCATGCTATCCTGGAGGAGCAAAGAGCAGCAGTCTGTGCTTGAATAACAAATGGAGGAGATTTATTTGAACATTTTATGGGAGCATGTTTGGAATAGAGTGAAGCCTTTTGGTTTCTGCTATTTTAATAGTTGTATTATAAAATATGATTGTATTAACAGAAGAGAATAAATAAAGCAGTATTTAAATGCCAACAGACCAGGACCTTTCAGTTGCCTCTTTCCAGGCTTTGAATTCTGTTATAGGTTTATAGTGAACAACAGCTATGGTCAGCATAAATCGTTTCCAGAGAGAGTTCATTGCCTTTTTTTTTTTTTTTTTTACCCTGGTTTCTACATGTACATCTTGTTCTTGGATGAGACTTCTTGTGGAAATTCACAGGAACATATTGTGTTAACACTGTACCTCTTTCAACTTCCATGGAACCTTTTCTTAAGAAAGTCTGGTAGTGTCCTTCTGAATTAGTTTTGCTCTCTCTGGGATAGTGATGTGTAATCGTTTTACTCCGAATGCTTTTCCTCTGTACTCAGGAATTTTTCTCTTCAACCTTGCTGTTGTGCCCATTTTAGAGCTTGTTGGTTTGATTTACTGAGCTTTAAAGAAAAATAAAAAATTGTTTTAGCTTGTTTAACACACTGTTTATTTAGAATAGAGTTTATTAAGTTTAATCTGAGAGTTCTTAAAGGTTACAATCCAGATGTGAAGTATTTGCTCTGTTCTTTTTACTCAAAAAATACATTTACAAGCTTTATAGTCTGTGCAGAGGAGTAGTCTGTGTGACAGTGTCACTCATACAGTGCCCATGTACTTGCCAAGTGAGGGTACCATGTCTCGCTGACAAGTTGAGATTGGGAGCATTGAGCGAATTCGGGACAAAAGGACACTTTTTTTAAAAAAAAAAAAAAACAAAACAAAAAAAACCCCACAAAAAAACCAAACAAAAAAACCCCACCACCACTCCCAACCGCTGTTCTGGTTTCACCAGACATTTGAGGATATATTAAAGCAATGAAGCATACTTTTGGAAGATTACATTGCTATGTTGGTAGGACAAGTCAAATGTTGACCATTGTATTAATGTGGAAGTGGTTTTATATTTAAAAGTGCACAATCAGCATGTCCAAAACTGAACTGGAGAAAGAGGAGGGTAGAGTTCAATTGAGGTTGTGTCCATTGTGACAAGTGCCAAACCACTTTGTATTGGTTTATTTCTATTTTGAAGGCTATTGAAACCCAATTAAAGTTCATTATTTGCCCTCTAAATGTTAACAGAAAGCTCCTTGATTACAGGAGAATCATTATTGAAAGAAAAGAGATTGAAAGCACTCTGCTGTTGATAATTTTAGTGAAGTGCTTTACAGAGTCTCTGTAGATGTCAGACTCCTAACTTGATGTTCTGCGCTGCTGCCTCTCCAGACCTGTTTCCCTCTTATTTTCCCCTCCTGGTAAAGAGCAATGCATAAAACGTAGAGGTGAAGTTTTTGCAAGAATACTCCAGTGCTAGTGAGAAGTTTCCAATGCCCAGGTATATCACATCACTACCAGGAAAAGCTTTTTTCTCTATTTCTGGGCATTGGGAAAACAACGGCATCAGTTTGTGACTTTTTTCCATGCAGATGCTTTTCTTGTCTTTTCTTATCGAAAGAAAACTGGATCAGTCAAGTCTTACAGAGCTGCTGAGATGCAAGGATGGAATGACTGCTGCATTAGCCACAGTGGTGTCTGTTACTTCTCAGTCCTCCAGCAGAGCCTCTTCTTGAATGACACCCCTTCAAAGTTTGAACAAATGCCTTTTTATGCCAAGAAGATTAATGCACTGTCTGCATCTTTCTTACCATGTGTGCATGGCAGGACGGAGCATGAGGACCTGCTATGAAGTCTCACGATTGACTTCTTCGAGTCTTTAGGTAGACCCTCCTCTGGTTAGGAGAAAACACAAATTTTAATTTTTTTTTTTTAATCTAAAACGGCTGTTTAGAAGGGTTTTCATTTAGGCTGTAACGAAGTGGTTCTTAAAACTTGGGAAACTTGAAGTTAATGAATTCCATGTAAACTGTATTTTCTTATTCATGTTTATTTTAAGAGGGGGAAATAATTTTTGGACTAGATCATCAAAACCTGTCCAAACCTTTGAGCTAAGAATTTCCTGATGTTGAAACCCTCTTCTTTACTCCTAATCTGCTGAAGTGGATTTTCTGTCACTACATGGTAAATAACTTCCCCTTCTCAGCAGGCAGTGTTAAATATTTCATCGTTGGTAAAGGATAATAGTTACTTTGCTTACATAGTGACTAACAGTATTGGGTGTGTTCATCTCCCTGGAGAAAATGAAGAGACGGAATGTACCTTTTCTGATCTTTCTAATTGAAACCCCTCAACTCTTTGGTTTAAAAGATCAGTTAATTTTGAGCAAGGCACACAACAGGGTTGTGATGTGTGTTGTAGGGTACCATGTCTAAAAAAAGGAAGTTTTGTTTCACTGAAACCCTTAAGTAAGGGTATGGGCAATAGGGTGAAAGAATGGTAGCTGGTTTTGAGAAGTGGGTTGATTTTGGGGTGTAATCACCTTTTGATTGCTAGTTTGGGTCTCATAGTCCCTCTTGGAGAAACAGTGATATTAATGCCAGGAAGTGCAGTGGGGAAGGTGAGGAACCATGCATGTCTTGAGGCATCAATTGGGGCAGAGTCTTAGTGGTGACATACAGTTTTCATGTATCACACAGTGTAAATCAAGCAGTCCCCAGAATACATGGTACAAACTGGAAGAGTGTGTACTGGACTAAAGCCAAGTGTATTGAAGCAAAATCCCTGCTCACCCATCTCCTGTTAGCACTAGTGGTGGTCTGCTGTCAGTTGTGAGACTGGGATATTTATAGATCTCACTTTGAACCTCCATGTTACAAACGTAAGATGTGATAGCCTGCTCTCTGCCTGAGTGTATGTGCTTGCCTTGATGTGTATATAGGAGGTTGGAATGACAGAATTTGTGCTTGAAAGAAGATGCTTTGAAGCATTTAACTGGAAAATGGTGGCATCAGTCTTTTCCATGCAGATGGTTTTCTTGTTTTTATTTATCCAAAGAAAACGAGATCAGTCAAGACTTACAGAGCTGCTGAGATGCAGGGATGGAATGACTGCCACATCAGCGTGGGATCTTGAGTCAGAGATACCTGTTACAGAAAGGAAAGGTTTTGTGGCATGTGCAATCCAGAGATGCATGTAAAACATAATGGCAACATAGAATAACCAACCAGGCTAAGTTAAAGCCGGGGTGACTTTGTACTTGTTTGTGGTGTTGATTTTATTATTGTTTTTCTTGTCTCTGGGGATGTCTTATGACTGAATTAATAAAATTTAAAAATAGATGTCCTGTTCAATTCCAAGTATGAGTATAATAATTTTTGACCATGATATGCTATTAAAAATAATTACCCAAAATAAACTAAAAAGCCCTAAACATTGCTTTTTGAAAAACATACTTCTGTTCTTCCCACAAGTTGCTCTTTTTTTGTATGCACGTACATGTTCTGTTCCTCCTCTGCCTTGGTCAACTTCATGGTTTTTCTTCCAGCTGAAGGAAGACTGCAGCAATTGACTCAGTGTGTGCTGCAAAGTGTATGGAGGAAGAGCAAAGGAGATAGAGATACTTTTTTTTTTTTTTTCCCTCACCTCCTTCCTGCCATCCTCCTGGTATGAGGATGGTGTGGTATGAAGAAGGATGGAGGGACGAATGTGGCAGTGCTGACTCCTGCTGCCCTGGGATGTGTCCTGGTGTGTGTGGCAGGGCTGTGTATTGACACCTGAGGCCCCCTGTGCTTTTGTTTTTCAGGCAGCATCTCTGTGCTGTAATCAGAAGGTGGTTTGAGACAGTCTAAAACTCCAGTGAAACAAATGGAAAATGTTACACTTTTGTTTTGCTGCTGAATGCTCTTACCTCGTTGGCTTCATGTCCCTGGCCTGGCAGGCATTTGCAGGGAAGGAGAAAACGAATCCTCAAGGATTTAGCTGCTGCTTTAGATCATCTTCACAGAAGATAACTCCAGTGAAGTCAGGCTTGTTTGCAGAGATACATCTGTGAATATTTGTACAGAAAAGACTTGCTGGAAAATGAGCTGAGGGCAAAAATTACTGAGGAGAGACTCAAGGGCCTGGTGCTCCCAGAGCAGCTGGATGGGGGAAGAGCCCTTAGCTATGCAGAAAGGGTCTAGGTGTTCTAAGGCATCTTCCTCATAAGTTACCAGAAGGGCTGTTTTGTTGCTGCAGTGTATGTGTGTGTGCTGTGGTGCTGGTGCAGACAGGCTGTGGGGCTGGGGCAGCTGTTTGGCATCTGTCTTCTGTGCAGCACCTGGTTCCTGTGCCAAGCCCTGGACCTCAGTCACTGAGCACAGTGAAAAATGCACATCAAAAGCAGTTACTCTTTCCAAAACATGGGGTAAGGACTTGGGACTTGTGGTAGTACCCATCTCTCCTGCAACTGCCTCTTAATTAGAGCCCTCATGCCAGCTTGTCACTGTTGACATGGCAGTTCAAACTTTCAAAGGGTTCAAACCACTGGCCATTACCCTGAGCACCTGACTGCAGTGTAGGATGAGGTGGGACCCATTCCTGATGTATTACACAGAGCAAATGTGTACCAGGAAGAGAGTGAGGGGCCAGAGAGCATTGAGGGTATCTTGTAATAAATCAGGCAAGCCCCAACACCTTCTGGGGAAGAGAGTGGGTGTTTGTATGTGTTTCTGCATTGGAGAGGTACTGCTCAATGATCACGTCCGAGGCTGAAGGCCAAAAAAATGAGTTTAGTGGTGGATTTGGCAGTGCTACATTTATGGTTGGACTCTATGATCTTAGAGGTCTTCTCCAACATAAATTGTTCTGTGCTTCTGTAAATCTGACAGTGAGGTGTCAGTACCAAAATGATGCTGAATGATGCTGGTCTAAGCAGAAGACGATAGAGCTGGCTTACAGTGAGCCTTGATTTCCCCAGGAGAAAGACATTGTAAAGTCATTAATCAAGAACTAGAGAAAAGGAGCATTGCTCTCCCTTCTCAAAAATAAAACAACCACAAGAAGACCCTCTGTTGCTGGTATTGGCAACTGTTTGGCCACCACCCCTGCCAATGGTTGCAAAGATGTAGTTTTATGATAAACAGCCCTTGTATTGCAAGGGGTGCTGGCCTGTACAGGGACAGTTCTGATATATTTTTTTTTTAACAAAAACCCATTGCAGGAAAAAGAGTGATTTCATTGCTGTAGTTGTTTAACTGAGAGGAGATAATGGTCATGATACTTACGTCAGTGTCCAAGTCCAAATAACTGAGATGCTTAGAAAGGAGGAGAGCTTAGCGCTATATAGAGAGAGGAAATATGTCACCACATAGATAATGATGGACCCTTCTGACAAGAGATTGAAACCATGTTAGCCTGGAGGAAATATGTGGAATATGTTTGGAGAGCTGTTTCCTTGTTTTACTTAGTGTAAAAGTGGGTGCTGAGCTGTGATGCAGGACGTGTACGCTACAGTGTGGTAGCTTGGGCTTGATGGTGCTCTGGCATCTGGCATTGAGGTGGCAGATGTGCTCACAGGGGCATTGTGCAGGTTATCCTGGTCAAATGTCTCCTACCTTTATGATTGCTGCACTGAGTTCATTCATATGCTGTAGTTCCATCATGAAGTGAGTGATGTGGCATGTTGTGGTTGGCGTAGTTGAGGTCTCTTTCTGGATTACTTCCTTGGTGAGGTTGCTGTGCTTGGGGCTCCTGAATTCCCACAGGAATCGTGTGCAATGTGCAACGTGTCAGTAAGTGCAGCTCTGCCCTGTAGAGGAATGCGAGTATGGTACTTCTGCCCCAGGGCACTTTCACATTGCAGGAACTCTTGCATCTTGCAGCTACTTTAATGTTTCTCTTACTTGTCAATCACTGGCTCACTTGATGCTACACCTAAATTAGAGCTTACTGGGTTAGGTCATGGATCACTCTAGCATGCAATGGCCACTTCTGAGGTAGATAAATTTTCTTCAGTAGTAGCTGGGGTAGAAGAGGAAGAGGAACACTTAATACCTGGTGTATCCCATAGTTTGTGGCTTTATGTATAGAGAACGTAATTCAGCACTAATGTATTTGTTGAGTTCTGGGCAAAATATCACTTGTGATGTAGAGGTCTCTTTGCCTATTAACTGTGCAGGGTGCCTTTTACGCCGATAACTGGTGTGAAATCTGTGAAGGGCCCCAGAAGCCCTGACTTGTTTTAGGCACGTCAAATTTGATTTTACTTTGTCTTTGCAATACAATGTTGAAGGGGTTTGGGCTGCTGTATTCATCCTTAAAGGATTTAGCAGCCTTAGTGTAGTTGATTCAATTTAGTTTCAGGATTAATTCTGTGGTTGACTGTGAAGTCCTCTCTGAACTAGTCCAGAACTGTTGAATGGCCTTTGGAGGAGATGTGATACACTGGAAAACTTGCCACTGCAGCTGGTTAGGAAAAACTAGTTAATGTTGTCTAATGTACTCGCATGGAGGTTCCAGTGTGACTTGACCAGGAAAAAAAATGAAATCTCTAAATTGGCTGCTGATTGTTGCCTTTGAAGTGCTGATACATCCTTTCCTCCACAGTGCTTCCCTGCTGCTGTTGGTCAGGAGGAGCTGAGATCAAGCAGAAACCATTAGTCAGTTGGTGAAAATGGACTACTTCTATATAATGTTCAGATAAATTGACTTAAGAATGAAGACTGCTTAAAAATGTTTTACTGGTTTATGTATTTGCAATGGTAGTTCTCACCACCTTTTGTTACAGCTTCTTGTTTTGACCCCGAGTCTCTGGCTTTAACTTATGTTTGTCCCCATATAATAAAATCAATGAAAATGTAACGTTCACTTGAATTCCATTTTGCTGCCTGGGGAAAGAAAGAAGGGGTTAAAGAACATGAATTCTCTTGATACACTGCACTGTAATGAAAGATGGTAACGCACCACAGTGATCATCCGAAACAAAGGTTTGTGGCCTAGAAAAGTGCAATCTGATTATGAAAGTATCCTGGATAATTTGTGTGGGTAGACAGGAGGAGAGAAATTGTGAAATGAATTGGAACTTTAGACTTGTTTCTTCAAGTTGGAAAAGTCTGTTTTCTTATGGATTTGGGTCCTTATGCTTACTAACCTGACAATTTTTTCCCTTCATACCAAAATGCACACAGTTGTTTGCCTTCTAGTGATGGAGGGAGAAGGCAGAAAAAGGGGTTTTGTTCTTCGTAAGTTATTATGTCTACCTGGTATTCTCATTTGTAATAACGTTCCTTTCATACTGTTCCAGTACTCAAAAAGAACCTTAACTTGGCTATCCTGTTAAAAACCCTCTTGTGCTGCCAGAAAAACGTAAAGAGATCGTAGACATTTGAGATTCAACTCTTGACTACAATGCAGTGAAAAAAAAGGAAATGATACATTCTTGGCACTCCTAAATTCAGCAGAGCCAGAAGGTTATCAGCTGACAGAGTAGTTGAATTGTAATTATGATAACTAATGTTACTGGAAGTCTTTAAAAAGCAATTGAATTAATTGTGTTTGATCTTGGTGAGAATCTGTGGCTGTGGGTCGGATTTTGATCTGGATCTCTTATCTAGGAAGCAGTGGGGTGTAAGTGGGGGGAAAATAATTTGTGTCAATTGTGTGAGACTCTCCTTTTTAACTGCTTTTTATCTGTATTGTGGCATACTTAACAGAGGCTATTTTTTTTCCTTTTTATTCCTCTCCTTTTTGGATGAATAAATTGAACACTTTTACAGTTTGGAATCTGCAAGGTATCATAAAAGCTTTTTTGAAAAGTCTGACAAATTGTAAAATCTAATATCTGAGAATTGGTGTATGAATTGCCCCTTTTGTGTAAGGTGGATATAGTTAAAGGTGTTATAAAACCTACTTTGCGGACAGTTTTTTTTCAGACCTAAGTATGGAATTAATGCAAAAAAACAGAAACAAAAGTGAATTCCTGGTTAAACTACTATTTTTTTAGCTAAGATATCCTTCCATTGTCTTAAGGTGGACAAGACACAGTTTTTATTATGTATCTGGAATTCCTTTCTATACAGTCTTTAGACTTCCCCCCCCGCCACTCCCCCGCCAGGCCTGCAGGGCTTGGAATGGTGAAAGCATGGGTGGGTCAGTTTGATCATGCCCAAAATTATCCAGCTTGTTACAAATAATGTTTTGCTGTTTATTTAAATATCTGTAGCATTAATGTATAACCTGTTGCTCTACCCTTCAAGTGCAAAAGTAGTGCCCTGCACTTTCTGCAAAGGAGGAGCAAGCTGGTTTCATTATATCTCAATAATGGAGGGTGGTGTATTAATACAAGGTGAAAGGATTTCTTTGCTAGAACCTTACTAAAAGCTGATTCAATAGTTGTGATTTATTTTTATAATAAGTAGAACTAGTTAAATAAGTACTCTCAGCTTTACATAATTTTTAAAGTCCTATTTCAAATATCCTTCTGTAGAATAAACAACTAAATTAAATATGAATAACCATATATTTAATTTTGAAGATAGATTTTAAATTCCTATTCAGGTAAGAATATATATATGCAAGAGAGACTGCTTTAAAAATTATGTTCTCAAGGAAAATATACTTACCTGACATGAAGCTAAGTGGAATAATGGTCCAAAATATCACCTTGGCCTTGAGGTCTTTGGTTTTTGATCTCTAAAATGAGAAAATTAGCCTCTTAAAAAGGGTTGAAAAATGTGAGCAAAACAGAATCTGATCTTATTCCCTCCCCACCATGCCCCTACCCAGCCTTCATGCTTACTTCTGCCTTTAAACTCTTTGTATTTAGTGTGAAGCAAGCCGATTGGTTCCCAAACTTAATTTAGCTTTGAGCTGATGTATGTATCTGGTCATCAGCTGCAGAAGGTATGTTTGGGTATGTTTAGCCTTATTTATCTTCCCTTTTAGCTGAGATGGTATTTCGGTGTTTTTGTCAATATCTGAGGGATTCATAAAATACAGGGTGGTCACCTTTCTATCTGCCCCCTTGCAACTATTCATAGAGAAACTCATCCTGACATGAATTTTTCATGTCTGGCTTTTGGATTATTGGGAAAAAATGTGGAAGCAAGGAAGTCAAAGGGATTTTTATGCTTCATCTACAGACAAAATTTTGGGGTTCCTGCTTCTCTCTAGGCAGGTAAATATCAAGGAATAAAAGTGTCCTGGAGTGACCAAGATTGCTTGCTTTTTTTGTTGGGACTTTTTTTCCCTGTCTTAGTGGAGCTATGTTGCCTGACCTTGGATTTGCATCCCAGGGCAGAGCATTAGTGCAGTGAACTAAGTATGGCTGTAGCTCTGCAGCTGCAGAAGTGTGTTCCCTTCTGGCAGTTATTCAAAAGTATCTCTGAATATTTATATGGTGAATTAGCACCATAGTGTAGAGGAGGTTTGGCAGAAAATCTTTCAGGATCTTGCAAGTTGCTGCATGCAAAGTTAGTGGTTTCTTTGGAAAAGCACATATTTAAAAAAACCCTCCAAAAGGCATATGTAAAATGGGCTGCATAAGGATGTTAAGAGATGAATCTAGCAATGTGTGATTTTTGCAAAGGCATCTTGTTATGGATTGTCACTTGTTCAATCAAACCTTTTATTTTAAAAACTGCTTATACAGGGGAAAAGCTTTGTACCTCCTCTAATGGATATCTAAGTTTTACTGAAAATCAAGTAGTTGTATTTTGTAGACCTTTTAAAAGTTTTTCATAAATTGCAGGTTGAACTCAGCTTTGATGAATCTGTTGGTCTGTTCTGAGTTGTTATTGGCATTAATGTGATGTAAAGGGAAAGATTCTCATTGTCCAGTGGAGGTGAAATTCTTAATTTCATGGAGAGATTGAAGACTGCTTGCTTCCTTTCTTTAACTTTTCCAAGCTGACATCTCTTAGAGTGGCCTTGTTCTCTTGCGGCAACGTGCCTGGTCAGAGGGGGGGAGCTTGTGTTGGAGATAAGGAATAATTCTCTTCGAAGAAGTTTTACCGATTTAGAAGAGCAGTGAAGATTGTAAAAGTCACAGCAGCAGGGCTGGTGCAGAAATGACTTAGAGCAGAAATGATTTAGAACAGCCGTGGTGTTACCAGGGAGGATTCTTCAACTGGGTTAGGGCAGAGTAATTCCAGTTCAGCACCCACCTCAGCTCCTTCAAGCAGGGATCCCACCTGACCCACTGCACCGACTGCAGGATATGTTGCAGGTAACTCATGGGCACAGCAGTGGGCTCCACGAAATGGCAGCTGTGCTATGTAAGGCTGAGGGAGAAATTACTCAAGTGGATCTGTTCAGGTGGGAAGGTAAGGTTAAACTTAACTGTCTGTAGGCAATTAAAATTCATGACAGAAGGTCAGGATATTACCCTTTGCCAGTCATTTCTTCATTAACTACACCTATGCAAATATAACGTGATCTGTTAAAATTTAACCCCAAGAGATGACTTCTTGGAAGCTTTCTAGCACATGAGAATCAGTGTTGATGCATAAAAATGGGGAGTAGGTGGAAATGCTGAAATGCCTTAGACACCTCTTTCAACTTGGTATAAAAGCACAGTGGCTGAAAAAAAGGTGATTTCTACATATATGCAGTATTTAGTAAGCAGTTTTGTCTAACAGGAATTGGGTGATGGAACTGGCTGATAGAAACTGTGTGCTTGTACTGTGTTCAAATACCTACTAATGAATTTGGATACACTTTATTATTTAAGAATTCTCTTGATTTCTCATGTAGCGAAGTCTAACCTAAGTACCATATTTCAGTATGGCTAGGTGTTTTTTTTTCTGTTTGGTTTTTTTCAGGGAGGGTGTTCTCTAGGGTGCATAACCAGATGAAATTTCAAGTGCTGAAGACCTTTATGCTATAGTTTTGGGTTGCCATATCACAATGATAGCTATCAGTTTGTAGTTTGGTTTTTTTTTTTTTTCCTTTTCAGATGAGACCTGTTTATATGGCAGAATAGTGTTTTTTTTCCTTTGCTCTTAATCAGAAGGGAAAGCTGTAAAATTGGTGTCATCTTTGCTGCTCTTCAGCTCTATTGGTTGTCACAGACTTTGGGCTTGACAGATGCATGTAACATTTGGATTATCCATAACTTGGATCTGTGCTTTTTCCGGGGGAAATATCAAGAACATCCACCAAGGTCAACCTTGATCTTTAGCAGTAAAGCCTAGTCTTCTTTGGGAAAACACACAAATAATAAAAGCAAACGAAAAAGCTTACCCTGACCTCCTTGTCCTTTCTGATTTCTGACTGTGGATGTGGACTAAGGTCTTCAAAATTGAAGGAAGGTAGATCTTTCAAAGATTAGTATGTTCCTATAACTTTTTTTGTTTAACTAATAACTGGATAAGTAGGTATCATCTGTGACCAACTTTTAGAGGACGGGAACAAGATTTCTGCCTGCAGATATGGCTCAAATAAAGTACTGAATACTACATAGTTTAGTCAGGGATAAGCAAGGTGATGGGATATGCCCACTGAAGTTATTTTAAGGGTTGGGGAATGGAGATGTGAGAGTTCCAAGGGGAAAAAAAACAAACCCTATTTCTGGAAAAAAAAGTGTTTCATGAGTTTCAGCCCTCAGGGAATGGCATATTTTAAAAATGGCTCCTGTTCCTACCCTTCCCCCTCATAAAGTGAATATTAAAGTAAACAGAAATGCAATTACGCTTCTCTGGCTTGGATGTTTCTTCCTGATGTACAAAAGCACAGCCACAAGGTAAGGTTGTGGTTTTTAAGTGATGGAACAAGTTGCAAAAGAGTTGAGTTTTTGTCATCTTTGTTGTATATACTTAGATAAGGAGAAGGAGGTATATGTAGATGTATATGCCTGTACACACGTACATATACATAGACCTGTATCCATTTTACCCTTCTGGGACTTCCGTTTGGAAATGGTGATATTCCTGAGAAAGCATGCAGCCCTTTCAGGTTGAGAATAACTATACAGTGGTGTGTGGATCTGGGATTGGATCTGGGATTGTTAGAAGTGTCTTAAATGAGGTGTTTCCATTTGGTTGCTTGGGAGGTTGGTAAATTCTTCCATCACGTCCTGGGATGGAAATTCCTGCTATCTATGTTGAACTACTCCACACCCTCCTGAGTTGTCCCCAGCTAGCAAGGGTGACTTGGAGGCAGACAGCAGCAAGTGTGTGGGTGCATGCTTGGGAGTGCATCACTGATGCAACTGGGCTGCTCTTGTGGTTGGGTTTGCTTCCTTGTCACATCCACACTGTGTGGAGGGCTCCTGGGCTTTGGGGATATAGAAGGTGACTGTTGAGAACCTTGAACGATAAGAAGTACTAGAAACATGATGATTGGTAAATTTTTTTAAAACTATCTGGAATTTGGTATAAGAATTGGGTGTATGTTGCCCTAAAGTCTTCTGATTTTTTGAATGGTAGTGATGATTTCAGGCAACGGTAGTTCTCTAGGTTGTGACTGGAATAATTTTCTGCAGAATAAAAGAATGTCATGTGGACAGTATGTGTACTCACATGTTTGCTTATTTTTAAAAAGCAATGCCATAATTAAAGGTAAATCTGAGTCATCCAGTGAAAGGTTTATATGGGTGGAGAGAGATTGTGGACAGAAGTGGCAGACTGAGGACATTCTTGCTGCTGAATACTAGCTTCATATGGTTAGAGACTTAATGTAGTAGATGCAGACAAAGTGCACCTCGGGCAAATGACTGAGGGACTTCAGATATCCAGCCTCTCTGGGATAATATTGCTTCTTCTTTCCTGCTTCCCCTCTGTCCCCAGTGCACCCCTTTTTTCCTGGTCAGCTCTGATATCTCAAATGAAAAGCAATCTCAAACACATTTCATAACTATTCATTGATGTTGAGTTCAGCTGCTCCACATGTTTGGTAAGATTAACTCCTGAGGTTTCTCCTGTGTGTCTTCATTTTCTGCTGTCTGTCAGTTTCACCTATATATTATTCCATGTTTGGACATTTGCAGTTGGACTCTGATGTAGGCAGATTTACCACATCCTTCCAACTCTGCTGGAGAGAAGCTGGTGATTGTTTTTGCACTCTGTTCAAGATTTCCTTAGACTCGCCTGCTGCTCAGGGTCTGAATTTGGAACTTTGTAGCTGTATTTTCCTGTCTTACTGTATGTTTGTCATCTTCCTTGTCTGTGTACTTTCTTATGAGTGTATGCAAGCGTGAAAGTTGTGTTTCAATAGCTTCACTGAATGAGGAGCAATAGGGGTGATTTCATGAACTTGCTGGAAAATTTGAGTTTCACTCTCAGTAAGAGGTCCCCGCCCAGCTGGGGAAGCTGTTGCTGTTCTATGCTGGTGACTGCACAGGGCTTGCTCCTATGAACTTGGCTTTGTTGAAATAAAAACTTAACTCAGCCTTTAGGCATCATGTGTATGGTTTCCCTGTGACTTATCCTGTGTTGTGATTTCACCACCATGTGCCCAGTTTTTTAGACGAGATAATTGCTTGATGATTTTTTTTCTTACATTTCCTGCGTCATTGTTCATAAATTGTAGTCAAAGATCTGGCAATAACTCGTTGATGCAAACATGAGACGCACAGTTGTTCTGGTCTGCTTAGCTTCCACTTGCATAATGGACTTTGTATACAGACACAAGGGATGTATATATGGGGTGATCTATCCTTCCCCCTCCATCTATCATTCGCAGCTTTTTGCACTGTTACAGTGCCAGAAAGGGAGGAGAGACTGATTATAGAGGACTAAATTCTCTGCAGCGCTTAGTTGGAGGGTAGTTGGGTGCTACAGTGATGCTATCCAGAGATTAAGGGGGTCTTGGAAATGCATGTTTGACTGTGCTGGAACACTTTCTGCAGCGTTCCTGTGAAGTTGTTGGGGGTGAGAACACTGTTTTGTACTTGCAGTGTTTACCAAGCCTTTCTAACATTACAATAATGTGTGTTTTTTCTTCTTTTTCTAGGCTGATACAGCACTCTTTGGAGTGGAATTTAATGTCTGTTAAATTTTTTACAATAAAAACTTACAATGAAGAAAGCCTGTTACAGCTGGCTGTGATTACAGACTACTGCCAGCATTCTGGAATGGGAACTTCTAGGGTACTGCAAGCCAAAGCAGATAAATAATAAGGAAGTTACCATCTCATAGTGGTATTAGCCATGAAGCTTAATTATACAGTTCAACAGTTTTACCTTCATAAATAATCTTGTCTGAAACTGTGAAACTTCTGATATCTACAGGAGCCCTGTATAGTTTCTGTAAGCAGTGGGCTGGATTGGAATCACTCACATTCTCCATTTCTCCTTCTGAGCCCTGCATTGTTTTGAGAATGCTACTGTTTGGGCCTTCCTGCTCCCAGCAGCCACAGAACCTGGCTGTGCCTTTTATACTCCCAAATCATGACAAATCTCTTGGCTCTTCTGTTCTGTTACAGAAGATGGGATTTAGGGGAGGGAAAAAACCTACAAAAAAAAAAAAGCTTTGTAATTCGCTCACTGTGTTTGTGGCTCATTCTTGGGCTTTGAGGGACGGGTGGGCTGCAGAGTTCATTTTGGTCAGATGCTGTGGTGCAGAAATAAGACATGAGGAATTCCCTCCTTCATCACTGTTGCTGTAGCATGGCTTCTCAGCAGACTTCCTGGTTTTAGTTTGGAAGTAGGCTGGTGAGTCTGGTTTTCTGAAGCAGTGGAAGAAATGGCAAACCAACTATATCATTTGGAGTGCTTTTGGTGTTTTTGGGCAGCTGGCTGTTGAGTGTGTGGGAGACTGAGTGGATGGTCATAATAAGTGACTGAGAGGAGCTCCGGCTGTTCTTGCAGTAGTCACCTCTGTTGTCTACAGCTGAACTAGTATCCTTGTAATGTTCTACTTCTCTACCAGTTCACTGAAATACAGACTTTGAAATGTGTTGCAGCAATTCCTCCCAATTCTTGGGGGAGGCAGCGAGGACTGTAGCAGGCCCTGAGTGCTTTTCCAGGCCTGTTTGTCAGATGGAGGTGGCAGAGCTCTCTGGCTGAGCCCAGCTCAGCCAGAAACCTGGTATTGGGGGTAGTATGAGTCATAGTCTAGCTACAAGCTGAAATGTGTTTATGAGGACATCAAGCACAAGATAGATTTCTTGTGACAGTTCTCTCCCTCATGTTTACTTGTTCCTCTTTTTGTTGTGCTCGTGGGAGAAGTTCAGTGGTTGCACCTGATCTGGAACCCAGACATGTCTTCTCTGTTGCTTTTCCATCCCAGCTGCCTGGTCTTGCATGCAAGAGACAAAATGGGACATGCATGATTTATTTACAGTATTGGTAAGGATTTATGCTCACTTCACTGGGATTGTACTGGAATGCAGTCAACTGGTCTGGCTTATTGATTTTGACCCTCCTGACAGAGGGTCAAAGAAATTATGAACAGCTGTGTGGCTCAGGGGTAGAACAAGGCAAGGAAGACGAAGGTAATTATGGTGGAATGGGAGGTACAAGATTTAGTGTGACAGCATGATGATGCTCATGTGGGAGTGAGAAGACTGAAGGAGAACCATTTTGCGATTTGCTTTGAGAGCTGATTATCTTATTTCTTAATGGTAGTGAGGGTTTTATCACATACAGGAGGAATAATTGAGTATTTGGAGGCAAGTAAGGAAGAGGAAGATAGGTAGTGGAAAACAGCAAGGCTGGGGGCAATTATTTGGGTGCAAAGGTAGGTTTCTAAAAACCATTGGATAATGTAGCTTCTTGACTCTTTGGTCATTTGGCTGCATCTACATTAGAGCTACTTTTCGGTGACCTGGAGTCTCTCATACACTTAGTAGCACAGGTTTTCTCAAAGTTGGGTAGTAGTAGGTTATATTTTTAAGCAGCATCACAAACATTTTAATTGCATCTGTATGAAGTTCTGTTTCTGAATCTTGCCACCTTTCACCTCAGCTGCCTTGCTTATCTCACAATCTAAGCTGTAAAGGTCTTTATTGTGGGAATTATCTTTTTTTGTAACATGTTTATGAAGATAATACATAATGGGGGTTTGTCTTTTTTCTGTGGCTTACCTGAAGTACTTGTGTGACTAGAAAGTGATTCTTTTTAATAAAAACTTTTTTATAGGGAGTGATTTTAAAATCAATCAAACAAAAGCATCTCCAAGCAGATTAGAGAAAACAAGCAGACTTAATTCTATGTCATGCTGCAAAGTGGAAAAAACCCCCCCAAACAAAAACAAAGCAGCAGTGGAGTTTCATAATGCTTTATTGATGAAACTACCGCAAACCAGTCCAGTTAGAGTGAGGAAACTGTGCATAAATAATAGAAAAGCTTATATGACAGTGTAACTGTGGCAATACTACAGTTAGATATTAAATTATTGGTAATGAAGGCAGTATGATGTTTGGCTGAATATAGGTATTATAGAGAACTGCTCAAATCTGGGGCAAGCTGAAGGCAGAATAACAAAGAGCTCAGAGGGCTGCATGCTTGTGCTTGAGTGAATTGCAATTGCCATATGAGCTGTTTATATTTTGTTGTTCATTTTTTCCTTTATTTATATTGGAGTTTTATCAACCTGTAAAGCCTTTTTTTTAAAGTACACCTGTAAACAAGTCTATTGCAACTTGCCTCAATATTAGCTTTGTGAAGTTGAAGTGGCTCTTGCCTGGGTGTCTTGGCAGGCCTGCAGAGGAACGAGGTACGCTTTTCAGTAGCACCTTGTTGCTGCTCGAGAACGAGAAGTTAACTTAGTAAGAAAGTAGCCCTATGAGAAAACCTGTTCAGTGCTTGGTAGCAGCAACAGAAGCAAGTAGTGTCATAGAAAAGACAAGACAAAATAAGGAAAAAACTGGTAAACGTGTTGTGCCATTTGGAGCACTTTGCTTTGTGTACTAGGGAGACGGGTTATCAAAGCCTGTCTGCTGAATGGAGTCAAGATCCCGAATACACACTATGGTGCATGGTGTCTCTATCTCAATATATTTACTTGTTTTCTAAGATACCTTTATTATGTACTCATGTACTCATTGTGAGTGTAGTCATGATATACATATTTTTGAAATACGTGAAAGCAGTGATTGTTTATTTCAACAGGGGAGGGAAAGACACATTCAAAGGGAAAAAGTAAATTAATAAAGGCTTCAGCTTTAAAGTGTGTTTGTGAAAGTAATATGAAATTTTATTGAGCCCCATGTAAGGTTGTTACAGTAAATGTCAGATAGCTTTATAACCAAAAGTACAAAATGGGGGTGTGGAACAAATAGCAGAAAAGCTGCTGTTCAGACCATGGATGAGAGTGTGTGCTTGCTCATGCTTCAGTAAGGTGACCAATAACATTATTATAGTGTGTGCATCTGTTTTCAATCCTCAAATTACTTTAAAATCAGCTCATAAACATGTACTGTTGACATAAAATATTTATGCGGGAATACTGTGGTGCATGTGTTGCATCACAGTAATTGTGAAGTGGGAATTGTGTTTTGGAGCTTCTTTTTTCTGGCTTGGGACTGTGTGTGACTTACCAGTCAGCCTTGCACAGAATGGTTTTTTGGAACATTCTGTACCTGTGACCTCTGTCTCAGCCTTCACATGATTCAAGCTTTAAATCCAACAAGCACTTGGTTATGTCTGTGACAAAAGCCATACTGGTGGAGGCAGCAGTAGCAGGGTTGCTTGTTGTACCACAGCACTCTGAGAGGTACAGATGGATTTTGAGATGGGTACTGTGTGATTGCAGTCTAACTTCTGCACAGTGTTTGCTGGATTTGCTTACAAGGTTTCTGAGAGTTTTAATATCATATCTTAGTGGGTGGTGGCATTTGAAGAATAGAAGAATGCAATCCTTCTGTCCAGTAGAGCTTTGGTAATTACTCCTCTGCACGCTTGAGCTTAAATAACTGAGCCCAGTGTTTTCCATTTGACCTGGCAGAAGCCTGCAAAGTATACACACAGAAAACTTGCTGAAAATTTCTTGAAAACAAGTGAGGGTGTAAACATGCAACGTTTTGCTGACTTGCAGAATTGAATCAGCTACCGCCCCTCAGCTGCTTACTGCTGCCTGGTCCTCTTTCCACTACATCTCCACTAATGGTGGTTTGTGTGAGCTTTCCTTAGCTAGTGTGGAGCTGAGCGAGGTGCCTTCTAATCCACGTTTTACTTATCCTCTTCAGCTCGTGTGTGACCTGGGCTGCTCCCTAGTCTCTGCCTGGGAACCTGGGCAGGTGGCTTGAGATGGTGCATTTTATTTGCAAAAGGATGCACACCTGTCTTTTTTTCACTGCTGTTAGATCTCTGCTTATGAGTGTGTGTGTGTATCATTACTTTTAGAGAGACTTGGGGCTTTTTGGAGCTTAGTTGTGTGGGTCTTTCCTTTCTCTAGGTAATGGCTCAGTTGTACCATGTGCTTTGTCTCTTTTACACAGTCTTCTCCTTCCCCAGTCCCTTGATACACAGAAATACTGTGCTAAACTGAAGAACCCTCCCTCTGAGAGCTTTAATTCTGCTTCTGTGGCTGTAAGAAAGCAAGTTGATGCTGTTTGTTGCTTTGCTCTTTGTTCTTATGTTTGCCGTTGCTAGTTGGCAGTGCAGTGTGGTGGTTCTGTGTTACCACAGCTGCTGCGTGATGGTCCTCTGTAAACTCACCTCAGCCTCAGAGTAGTTTATTAATCAGTTAGTTTGCAGGTTCCAGTAGGTTCAATATTTAACAATATTAACAAACGATGTGGTTTTACCTCATTCTTTTTCTTGCTGTGCTAATTGGTGAGGAAGAGGAAAAAGAAGGCTGTTAGTTTCAACAATAGTTCTAATGATGTACAATGTGATGTAATGACTTTTTTTAATACTTTGTAGAGTGTTATACCTACCAAACCATCTGAATGTTGGGCTATCTACTGAAATGTATTCTCTGGCCTTGTTGCAGTCTTGGTAATACTAATCACTCAATGATTTGCAATTTGTAGCTGTTAAAAGGAAATCAGTGGGTAAAGGTTGTAAATGCTGTGTAAGCTTTTAGCAATGAGTGCAAATTTAACTATTGGGATAAATTAACAAGTGGTGTAGTAGGTCTGCAGTTAAGTGGAGACTTTAAAGAGGATTGAAGTGGAGTATGTTTTGTGTGATTTTTTTTTTTCTTTTTTTCTCCTGCTTTTTTTTCTTCTTTTGGTAAAGGGATCTTCCATGAAAGTAAAGGCTTATACAGTGGCAGCAGCGTTGGTAATTTTAACTTGGGTTTCTGTAGTTTCGAAAATTGTAAGTTGTTGCTCTGGCATCATGCAAAAAGAATAGTGCTATGCCTGCCCTCATCAGACTGGGTAGTACGTAGTCCCCAGGGGACATGGGGCTGCTCCAGGACAATGGGCTGGGTGTGTGAACCCGAGCTGTGTGCTGTGCTGCTGTGCTGAGTCCTGAATACCCAGTGCCGCTTTCTTGTACTGAGCTGAGTAGATGTCGTTTGGGTTGATGTGTGGTGGTTGGGGTTGATGTGTAGAGGGTTTTGGGTGTTTTTTTTTTTTTGACTCTGATAAGAGCATCTATTTTGGAAAGAGAGGTGCTTGCCTTGGGCCCTTGGTAGGAGGCAGGTTTGTCCTCTGAGGAATGGGGAGTTTAAATGGTGATGCATTTGTGTTGTCTGTGTAACTGTCCTCTCCCAATAATTGCTGTGTTTATTCTTAATAGACTTAACCTCAGTGAAGACAAACAAGTCAAAGTCCTTATAGGTATTTCTCAAAATCTGCTAATGGACAAGAAGCTGCTTATAGCAAGGCTGTTCCTGAGCTGCCTACAATCAGCTATATAACAGACTTGGTTTTTTTTTTTCCTCACTTTTAGGGTGCCTCAATAGTTTCTTACTGATTTTTAGCTTTATGAACTAGGAAAAGACAGCCTGTTTAGTTCAGAGAGCTCTCTCCAGTACTCTGGCTGTTGAGTGAAGGAGACTTGGGGCTCCTAATGCAGGCTTTCTGCAGAGCCCTCTTTAAGGTGAGCAATCCCCAGCCCCAGGATGGTAACTGGGAAGTCCAAAGAACTTGAGTAAGACTTCTGAAGAAGGCAGAGCAGCTCTGCACAATGCTGTCCCTCTTTGTCCTCTGTGGCTTTTTGTTGTGCAAAAGGATGAATAAAATACATTGTTGCAAAGGGGAAGGGAAGTAGACTGTCTGAGTGGAAGAAACTGAATGCTACTTATAAAAAGACTGGTAATGTGTATATGTGTGACAGCTCAGTGTCAGTACTCAAATAGTGTGCTCTAAATGGTACAGCTGGAGAGTTAATTTCTTAGAGGGTGCTGTCTGATCACCCATGCATTGTTACAGGGCATTAAAAGAAGAAAAGCAAACTTCTAGATGTTTGGAGCTGCAGTTGTTGGTGGCACCCTGCTAACCATGAATGTGATCATCTTTAAGGCTGTGCCACTCTTGAAATGCACCTGTAATATATTTAACTGTGATTATCTCCCCTCCTTCTTCTCCTGTGATAGGAGATGAGGGTTTTAGCTTGCAGGATGAGGTTTGTGGCTGCAACCTGAGCTGGTAGAAGTGTCCTCAGTAAAGGCCTGAAAGCCTTGGCAAGTGGAGGGACATGTGCTTGCTCCAGAGCTGCTCTCCCAGCTTCCTCATATGCTGTCCTTCCCCTCTGCCCATCTTGTGGCAGATGCCAGTGCACAACCCTGCGCAGTCTGCATGGAGAAAGCTGAGAGAGTTTGAAAAGAGTGTATTAGAATATACTTTCTAAGGAAAAAAAAAATCCCTGTGTGATTTAGAAGGAAACTTTGAGATATTTATGTTCATGGAGGTACAAACAGACATTTATAAAATGAGTAACAGGAAACAGTGCAAGTAAATTATTTATATGCTTACCAAAACCATTGCTTCCAAAGCTTTGGATTGTGTTCTGGCATGTGAAGGGCAAAAGAATTAAATGTTTCTTAGAGGCAGTGCCTTTTTCTGCAGCAGTACCTGATGCTGTGTAGTGTGTTGAGGGCAGTGCGCTGTCCTGGATGGAGTTGCTCACCAGCAGGTCTTACAGCTGCTTGGCTGCCAGGTTGAACCCAGGCTTCCCAGTCTGTCCTGCTGCAGCAGGGCAAGTGGTTTTGAGAACTGTAACCCGCCAGGATTGCTGGTTGGAGGAGCTGGAGCAGCTCAAGGGATGGTCCCTCTCTTGAGCTTGGGCTCCCATGCTGTCACTCAGGGCTCAGTTTCAGGGCTCCTGCTGAAATACACATTATACCCCAGCATACAAGCACACAAGTGTTGAGCTGTGCATCTGTCATGGATTGATTTGGATTGGTCTTAAAAAGTTGCCCATGAATGGGCAAGCAACCTTGTTTTGGAAGGTGTGCTCAGCATTTTAAATGAGAAGCAAAATACAGAAGGCTCCTACTTCTCCTGTGACCTGCTGTGACTCTTTCAGGCTGCTGGAAACAGGTGGCTCAGGATGTTTGGTGAAAAGCAGATGCTGGTTATTTTGTGGTTGGGTTTTATGGGTGTGATCATAATGTAAGCAATGCTTTTGGAAGACTCATGTGCTCCCCAGGTTTGCTCAGTATTTACATTCAAAATATTCCCTTATATCTATACAAGAGGAAAAGGGAAGCTCTAAGAGGAACTTTGAAAAAGAGTGACTAAAATTATGGTGATTCTTGTAAGGCATTACAATTTATCTACAGTTACTACTATTATTTATTTTGCAAGATGAGTTGGTTATTTGTGGCAGCCACAAACACACTGTTTTATAAGAACCATGTGTCAAGTACTCCAAACTGTTCCTCTTCCACATTAGCGAGGGCATTTACTGTGTTGCTAATTCCCTTTTCAGGAGAAAACTTTGTTGACGTGAACCTGCTGTGTGAAAGGAGGTTTCAATAGAAATACTAAAAACTCCTTGTAATCCATCTGAAGTTGCTGGTGCTGTGGGTTTCCTGGAAGTAGAGATTAAACTAGTAATCAGTTTCCATAAAAATACAGCAGGCACTTGAAACATTATGTTCAAGTTCCTGCTGCCTTTTCACCATCCTTCTCCTTAGCATTGCCTTGATGCTCTCGTTTGCTTGCTCAAGTAAGTATTGTGTGGTCTAGTAATTCAAAATATGTTTGTTTGGCCAGCAAAAAAAAAAGTCTTGTCATGTTGCTGTGGTGAAATAAAACATCCTGAACAAAATTATGGGGTGTTAATGTCCCACAGCATGAGAAGTACTTAACAAGATGCTCATTACAGCAGTGTTATAAAGGGTAGGACTACACAGGTATCACAGGAACCCTGCTAAAGAACGTGCTCCTCATCTAGGAAGGAGGAGGCTTTTGGCTTGTGTGTGATGGAGAAAGAAGGCAAAGGAGAGACTCTGTACCTCTTTGTTCTGCTCCCGTAAGAAGTCCTTAGGTTTGTTTTTTTCCTCTGCTATAAAAACTAGCCTTTCTTTATGGACTTATCTGGAAGAGTGGAAGTTCAGAGCAGAGTTAACCAGGACCTACTTGGAACAAAGCTGTAAGGAGGCAGACTGTGAAAAAGAAGCCAGTTTCCTCTTCTCAGAGTCAAGGCATTCAAGACTCTTGGAAGGCTCCCAGAAGGCAAAGAAGAACTGGAAACCAATCTCATTCTAGATTGTCTTGCATACTGGGAATTTTTATAATTAAAGGATGTTGCCCTCTGCTCCCATTGTTGTTTGCCTCTGTGAATTTTAATTTTACTCTGAGCCCAGTGCTGACTTCATGGGTGCTGGGGCCGTGATAGAGGAGTGATCTTGAGCATTTATGAGCTCACCTTCAAACAAATAGGTACAGTTATCTGGGTGTTTTCCCCTCTTTTTTTTTTCTTTTCCACCTACCTCTGTGCTTTTTCACTTTTCCATTCCCTGCTGCATGGACAGAGCTATAGCTGGGGGAGTGTTTCGTGTATGAAGTGTGGCATTCAGACCTCTTCAACAAGGACCGAATTGCCACCTAAGCTCCAGCCCTTCTGAAAACTGTTAAAGGAGGCTTGTCATGTGTTGAATGTAGCCTTGTTCTTCATGCGTTGTTATACATGGGCAAGCATATAAAGATGTGATTTTTACTTACGAGACATCTAGTTAGGCTTCACTTTACTTCTGTCTTCCAACCGTAGTTTCAGCTGGTCTGTTTGGCTGGTCTTTTTTATCATACATGATAAGAAGACTAGGCAGGCAGCCAGCTGCTGTTGAACTATAATAGGGCCAGTGGTATGTACAAAATTTGATTACTGCTGTCAACACCAGAGAGAATAGAAGAGAGCACATACTCCAGTCAGAGAGCTGCTAAATAAATGGCCTATTGAATTCAGTAGTAGTAGGAATAAGACCATCTTCTAATGAATGAAGTGCTTTTTGGGTAGAGAGTATGCTAGTGAGTTGAACGCATGCGTTTGTTTGAAAAGGCAAAAAAACCCTTTTTTTGGCTTCTTCAAAGATTACTTTGCCCAGATGTTTATATTTATCTTTTGCTTATCAAGAAATGTGATTAACACATGGATTTCACACCCAGTACTTCAGATTTTGGCAGAGGCCATAGCTTCACTTTTTAGAATTTTTCTTAAAAAAATATTCCTGCCATCCTAAAGCTAACTTCTTTGCAGGTGGGTTCTGATGTGAAACTACTTAATAGTTCTGTCTCCATTTAGGCAAGAGATGCACTGTGTTTAAATTAAAAAGCAAACCCCAACCCCCTCTTAATAAATATTCTCCGCGTGTAGTCTCACTGAAAAGCTGAATTTTCAAGGTAAAACTTGCTGTTAGATAAAAGTGGTTTCTCTATTGTACTGCTGTACTGCTGATGGCAAGGCAGAGCTTGAGAGCTGAGGTTTTCTGGAAGCTGTGGTGCATCAATGGTTTTCTCCAGCCTCTCTGATAGCTTCACATTGAAGTTCAAGGGACTGATGGAGTCTGAGATTGGTGTTTCTCTAACTGCTCTCACTGACTGCAAACCTTTTCTTTTTTTGAGAAGTGGGAAATATTGTAACAAAGTAGCTGACTCCTGAAACTTGTGCTTATTCTTCAGTCTTGGCAAGTGTGGATGGGCCTTATCTTGGAGTGGCAGGGACCAAGGTGAGATGAGCATTCTTAGGGAATTCAGACCAGTCTCATCAAGACTTGAAAAAGGGAAACTCTGGTGCTGTTACTGAGACTTCTGGCATACATGCATGGCTGTCTGCTAATCTCATCATCATTTGGTGAAGTTGGCAGCATCTTTTTGTTTTGTGCTTGTGAAGTGCTTAGCACAGTAAGGTTTATATTTGTATTTACTATGGCAAAATACATCCTTGTTTGTTTCTAAAACAAAAATCCTAGCTTTTAAAGATTTTATTGCCTTTCCACATTGCTCTTGTTTGCGTGGTTCACAGAAATGTTTGGATACAAATGTCTAATTTAGCCCCCTGAATGTATGGTTGCCTTTATTCATGGAAACAAAACTCCCTTTGTGTGAAGTCTTTCAGCCTTCAACTTTGAGGAATTCTTAAAATTGGAAAAAACTTCCAACCCACAAAACTAAGTAAGACCAGTTCCTGGCCCACAAAAATGTAAAGAAAAATCTGATCTTGATTTCTCTCTCCTCCCCTCCCCCAAATAGTGTCTTGTTTGTGACACAGTAAGCTGTTCCAACTGAATATTAATGGACAGATGAGAGCAGTATTTAGAGCAGTTATTTGATAGCATAGTACAATAGGACAAGCAAATCAAACAGCGTCTATCTGCTTTTGAAACCAATTCTGCTGCTTGGAATTCTCCTCTTTTGTCATAGGCTTGTAGTTATGTGTTATAGTTAATCTCTTCTTGCACTACTTTGTTCTGACAGTCAGAATTCAGTACAGTTCAATATCCTGAAGTGTTCAATCTGGAGCTGTGTGTCTTTTGTAACTACAGAATCTGTAGTCTGCTTAATTTGATTATAAAGTTGGCAACAGTATTTTGAAGACGGAGATTGGATTTGCTTTCTGTGCTGGTGATAAGCACAGTTTAAAGGCCCACTTGTAAAATAACTCTGATGCTATCCTAGCCTTGCACTGCTAACCTTCTGCTTTACTTGTCTGTGGTCTGTCCTGTTTGGAATTGCTGCACAGTGGAAAGGGCATACCTAATCATAGTTTGTAATTTTTGTCTTAGAGGTTTATTTGTAGAACTTCCTTTTTATGCTGAAATCTTGTGTTTAAAGTCTCTTGTGCTGTTTTGGAAGGCTGTTAGAAGAGTTATTCTGGTTTCACATTCTGTCGAATGTGTGGAAAAGGTGTTATGGTGATACTGCAAACTTGTTGCAAAGTAAAGATTAAAAATATTTAGGATTTTTCAAATGAGCATGGTATTTGACCAGACAGGTTAATTTGAACAGAAAAGGAAAATTGCCACCTGCTTTCTGGTGAATTTAACTTGCTGGTTCTTTGAAAGCTAGCGTGTCCTCCTGTTTCCGTAAGGAGTATCTAAGCAGCATATTTGTGTTTTTAAAGAGAAAACAAATTTCAATTAGCTTAGAGTGCATTACTTGTTTATGTGCAGCCTTTTAAAAGGTTTGTTTCCTGAGTGGTTTTGTCAGTCACCGTGCGGCTGAACGTGTCAAGCCCTCTGAGGAAAACCAGCGCTTCCCTCCCCCTTGAGTCCCAGCATGCAGTTCTTGCATGGGTACTAGCGTGTACTTCCTCTGCATCTTCACTTTCCTGTTATTCAAAGACTGAGCTTGATGATGAGTGTTCAAACAGCCAAGAAAGTTGTGTGGAAAAAGTACGAGGTTGCTGCACCTCGGGATATCGACAGGCAGACCCGTTACCCTCTGCCGGGTGAGTGCTTACCTGTGTTCTGAAGGCTGTGGTAGACTAAGGGATCCAGCAATGTGGATCTGTTTTTATCTTCTACACCTGATGCAAGCTGCTTTTCTTAACTTTGTTAAAGTTAGTTTGCGCTAACTAACGGGCTGTGGAAGGCATGGCAGGAAACTGAACAGGGAAAACTGTTTTCTGTGGCACTGCTCCATTGTAAGTACTGTGTGAGCTCTGGCTGCGTCATACCTGCAGCCACAAGATCCTGTTGGTAATGCTTGTGCCATGGCTTCCCTTTCACCTATAACATAAGCATAACATGGCATAAAATTTTATTGCTGTTCTGTCTGATTGAAAGTCTTAATGCCCCCTATTTTCTTAAACTATTTAAATTACAGTGATTTCCTTATTTAGTTGTTTTGATTCTTTACAGTTCTGCTTACTGTGTGTTCTGGGACTTTTGAATGTATATGCTTGTAGCAGCTCCTTTACCCCTCGCAGGCTTTTCTTCCCATTTTGGTGGTGTTTCAAGAGAACAATATTTCCCTTAATTTGGAAAGAATGTTTTGCGGAGGGGTGCTTTGGAAGAGAAGAAATTGGGAATATTACTCTTTCCTTTTCCTTCTGCCATATTTGCTACCTGTTCCAATTGAAATTTCATGTATTGCCTCTTCTGCTGTTTTGTGACTAGGGCCAAATAACATAGATTGGCAAGGAAAAGACAATTTGAGGATTCCTAGTATCTGTGAATATGCTGTTTAGATTCAGTAACTGACAGATGTGGGCTGTTTATTTTGTGAACTGGTGTCAGAACTTAATGGATGCAGACCCTGCTGATAATAGAGAATTAGGTCTCTTCGACTTAACTTTTGATGCAGGTTTTTTGGTACAAAGGTGAAGTCTGAATATGGGTTTTTAGAAAGAGAAACAAAAATCCTCCTGCTGTGTATCAGTGTCATGGCTAACTTTAGAATAAAATGATGGGCTTGGACTCTGATCTCATGTATGTTTGCTTCTAGAACAATGAGTTGGATTTGGATATAGGCCAGTTTAGTTGGGAGCAGAAACTTTTCCTGTGTGGCTCAGTCCAAACTCTCTTAAAACTGACAAAAATGTCAAGAAAACTCAGTAATGTGAGTGGAGTTGCTTTTGACTGACTCTGGAGAGCTCAGTAAATTATAGGTTGGAGAGATCTGGCATTCTTCAAACTCTGCACGTATTCAGTCCATTAATGTGAGACAGCTGCAGTTGATCACTCTTGGAAGGTTAGAAGCAAGAGAAACTCAGTCTGCTTGGTTTTTGACCTGGGCTGTTGTTTGGGGGAAAATGTTTGTTCTGGCTGTGTGTATTGCTGTGGTTTTTTTAGGAATACTTCTTGGATTTTTTCCTTTCTTCTTTCATTGTTATATTTTTAGAAGAGCATAAACTTGGGACTGATGTTATAGCCAGTACTGGAAATACTCGAGCAGGGAAAAAAGGGGTGGAGAAGTTGGGAGGAGGTGTTTGTGTAATTGTTTTTTCATGTCCTTTGCTTCTCACAGAAATCCAGAATATAAATAACAGGGAGACTTTTGACAAGTTTAGGATGCAGCTTGTGTGCAGCTCTCTGGCTAGAAGTTTTAGTGGTGATTACTGCCCTGTAAACATTGCAGTGTCAGCAGAGGTGTAGCTTGGACTTTTTTGGTTGTCTTCTTGCTGTGAGAATTGGAAGGGACTGGAGGAAGGGAGGTTGAAGCTCCTATCTGATAAAGGATAGGAATGTAAATTAATTAGTTTAGGTGAAACCAACATGGATAAGACTCTCTTCTGTCCTCAGAAGCCTAAAAAACATGAACATGTTTAGTCAGAGATTAGTTTATGGCCTAAAACATACTAAATAATTTAGCTCATATAATAGGATGTCCTTTATAAATGTCTAATCTCTCTTAATAATATCTTAAGCTCTCAAGTTGGTGATAGGTGCTGGGAGTGTGGTGGCACTGGTAGGCTACTGGAGCCTAACTGGAACCAAAGCTTGCTCTTTATTTGGGAGGGGAAAAAAGAAGGGATCATCTAATTTCTTCACCTGTTCAAACAAATGGGCTTTCTTCATTGCTGTTCCATGTCATGGGAGATAATTTATATTCTTCCAGGAAAACTTCTAAAACTGTTCCAAGGAAATGATTGTGCTATTTTTTATTTATATATACGTACTCCACTGTTGTAGCAATATTTGATGTGATTGTTTTCTTAAATAATTTTTTAACCTCAATTACCTCATTACTCAGATGGATGTCACCCTGTCATTTGTGGGGAGGCTACTTAACCTATATTATGGGGGCAGAAAAAGATGCCAGTTCTGTGAAACCTTCTGAAAGGTGTTGCCTTGTGGCACTGTTTCTATAAAATGTCAACTCCTGAAGCCAATAAAGCACTCTGCAGTAATTGAATAATCTATGTTAGCATCTTAGCATTATGCCCCTAGATATTGTTTTGTTATTTTATTCATACAGTTGTCAACAGAAGCAAGAAATCAATTTACATTTATTCTGTGGATTAATTGTGTGGCTACCACCCCAGTGATTGAAGAGAGTCTTATTTTTTTTAATAAGAGTAAACAGTAATGGCAGTGAAATGACTGAGACATTTTACAGGTGCATAGTTTGAGATCAAAACTCTACATTTAGTTTCTGTTACCATTTGTGTCTTCCTTTGTGCTCCAGTAGTCTCCCTCTGGAAATCCCAGGAGCACTAGCCTACAAATGAAAAGCTTACTTTCAGGTGGGAAGGAATTAGTCTGTGTTCCCACAAGATATATGCACTGATAGCAGCTTGAAGTTATTTATGAGAACACACAAGTGGTTACAACAGTCAAAATAATACTTCTGGTATTGTTCACATTACTGTAAGCTCGTCATTGGTTCGTTACTTAGTAGAGCCATGCTGGACCTCAAATCTGTTTGATTTCAAACAACTCTGGCTTTTAAACACCTGAAAATGGTATATTTCCTTTTTGGTGGCATGTGATGAAGGATGTGTTCTGAAATACAGTGTAGTTGTAGATAAAAACAGGTTACATAGTAATTTCAGCATATTATATAGTTGCCTTTTGGGTCTTCACCTGATCTGATTTTCCAGATCTGAATGACTTAAAAACCCCTCTTCTTATGTATATTAAACTATTAAATGCACATGCATACTGAAAAACTGGAAAGTTTTCTAATGTCTTGTAGTACAGTCCCTTTTGTAATCTGTAGAGGAGTGTTTTGTTTCTGGATGCAGTCTGTGCCCCTCTGCATTGTGTTGGACAGAGTGGTGCCTGTGACTCACTTCTGCCATACAGAGAAACCATGTTCCATCGACGGGTGAATAATCTGCCACTGGTCCACTTGTATGTTTTCACTGAAATGGTGTGACCCTTAACTTGAGGGCTCCATATGCTTCCTGCCCCCGTCCCTGATGAATAGGGCAGGAATTGGCAGCAGTGTGGTCTGCTGTGTGACCTCATTTGTGTGGCGTCTGGGTGGAGTGCGCCCTAATCTTCACTAAGCAAGAGGCTGAGAAAGCGAATTGCAATAATTCCCTGGCTGATCCTTCCAGCGAGTAAAAAACGGGCTTGTGCTGCAGGGCAAGGAGATGCCTTTACTCTGACACTTGTTACGGTCTGAGATGAATTTCTGTCTAAGTGTTCAGAAAAGCAGCAAACTGTTCAAGGGTTCTCTGCAGAAATTAGGGAATGTGCTGTCTGAGTTGTGTGCTGTGCAGGATGGCAGTCAACTGCTTTTCCTTTGTGTCTGCCCCAATCAAATCTGGCACACAACAGTGTGCACTGACAGCCCTTGGCAATATTTGACAGATAGAAGATCATTTAGTATTGCATATGCAGATGGAAGCAGGATGGCTGTATCTATCTTGCTGAATTTGACTACAGTGTGGATTTTGTACTGCGGTTATGAAATGTCTCCTTTATTGAGATAATCTATTGCTCAGGCTTAACTGTTCTTGGTCTGATTAACTTGAAATTAGGGCCTGAGATATACGAACTTAGAGTATACAGGTGCGACGTTGTTATATGCCTGGGATGGGAAGACAGCTGGGCAGGTAGTAGAACCATGACCATGTCGAAGATCACGCATTTGTCATTGTTCTGGTAAACCAGCTAGAAGGAGTGCATCGAGTTTTCTAGCTGTGAGGCTAACTTCTTAAGGAGATGTTGTCCCTGCCGATCCCCTCTTGTGCTGGTGACTGGTTCTAGCCCAGTGCTTTTCCAAGGTTGCCCCTGACCTGTCCCCCAGCATAAGGCTTCAGGACTGCCTGCTTTGGGTTGAAAGAGAGCATCCTGCTTGGCTTCCTGAGCTGCTGAAGTCTGGCCTTTTAATGTTGCTTCTCAACTATGCTTTTCCCCTGCTAAAATTGTGCAGCTCAATCATTTTAAGCTTTAGATTATTTTAAAAGGTTCTTAGCTGGTTTAATACCTTGTAATGTGAAATATTTTTAAAGCAGTTCATAATTTCAGTGGTCTGCACTGAATGTTTTAACTTCTGCTCCTAGCTCATCTATAGTAAAATCAATATTTACTTGGCTTGTGTCACTTGAGTCTTTTGATATATAAGGAAAACATTTCCAGTGCTGCTTTTAGGGTAGCAAAGAAATAGTGAAGTTGTTACTTTCTGGAAGTAGAATAAAAGATCCCGCTAAAGCTACTCTCTCTCTTAAATACTGTCTTTATACCGATTTTTTTTTTTTTTTTTTTTTCCCCCCCAATTTTTTCAGGCCCACCCCTTTTTTCTTTTTCTCCCCTTTAA
>VXAY01003993.1:524160-682160 GCA_013399855.1 Oxyruncus cristatus
TTTTTTTTTTTTTTTGGGTGTTTTATTGTTTTTGTTATAGCAATAAAAATAACTTCAAGAGTTTACCCTCAGGAATTGAGCTGGAATTATTTTATGGCCACATAAAACTAGTTTGCTGTCTTATTAGATGTCCTGCTCTGAGCTAAGGGGAAAGATTTTTCTGTGTAAGTTGCAGTAAGTGTGCCTTATTGCAGCTTTTTTCTTTGTTGCTCTTCAGTCCCTCTGGTAAGTTGACTTAGGTGACTTCCAAATGCCCATCAAGCTACTGTCTCGCTCTCCTCTCAACTGGACAGGGGGAGAAAAAGAAGACTGAAAAGCTCATAGGTTGAATGGGGGACAGGGATATCACTTGCCAGTTCAAACTGTGGGCAAGGCAGACTTGACTGAGGGAAAGTTCTTTTAACTTCTTGATGATTAAAATAGAATAGGATAGTGTGAAACAAAGACAAAAGCTAAAACACCTTCTATCCACCTGTCCTTGTCTTCCAACACTCAGTTGCACTCCATTCCCAAATCCTGGCCTCCCTGCCCCAATAGGAGTGAAAAAGCCTGTTTATTTAAATTATATCTTCAATTAGAACTGGGCCTTTATTTGTGAGAAAAACTGGCTTTTCTTGGCAGACACATGCAATCAACTCTCAGCAAGAGCATGAGCTTACTATGGTCCAAAAATTTCCCGATAGTAAAAATGGACTTTTGATCTGAAACAAACCTAAATGTATCTGAAAATAATTCCAAGTATTGTTTAGCAAATATGCTAATGCTTGTGGGAGCAGGGTTTGGCTGACAGTGTTTTCTTGTACCTTTCTTTATGGTGTGTGACTCTAAAACCAACACAAATGAAACCATGTTTGAGGCAAGCAGACTTGCATTACTTGGAAATGGTCCTCATCAGCTGCTAAGCAGTGTTCTGCTGCTCTGTGTGTAAATACTACTCTTACTTTTAGTGGCATCAACTGAAGGAGCCTGCAGGAGCAGTAAGACTGGTTTGCAGCCAGCATAAGTGGGAGTAGTGAATGTTTTCCAGTGCCTTTTGTGAAGTCCTGGCATGGCGTTCCTTATTGACTGGCCTGTTTCCAGTCTCCTCTGTGGTGCGCACAAAGCTACACGTGCCTTGTAGCTGTGGCTCCTTCAGAGTGATAGAGGGCGAGTCAGATCTGTGACAAAATGTGTATATTCTAATAGCCTTGTCCTAGTGAATATCATTGAAGGCTATACACAGCAGATTTATCTCAGGTAAATAATTAGCTATTGTTTTGACAGTGTAAATGTGCCCTTTATCTGTAAGATGGAAAGCTATGTGACTAGGCTAAAAAATTTACTCTAGGCATTAAAAATAACACCCCACAGAAAACAACCCTTCTGAATCCAAACAGAACCAAACATATCTGTGTACACAAATTATCAGTGGCTGAAGTAATTAAGAAAAATAAGTGTTTTTCATCAGCTCAGTAGTTTAATATGTGATCCTGCCAGAGCCATTGCTCCCTGTTCAATTAAAAATTGGATGTGACACTATGAATAATCTGTAGCCATCTTATTTTTTTGTAGCGCGGTCTGTGGGAGCAGAGCAAAGTTGATGATAGACTTGGTAGAAGTTTCTCTGAAGCGGCTCAGACAGGCTGCAAAGCAAGAGGTCTTGGGGAAATGCCTTACTGTCTTAGCAAGAGCTCTTGAAGACTTTTGAGGAAAATAGATAATTTCTGATTGACTTGTGTTATTATTGACTGCTTTGCAGTGGAAGAGTGCTCTCTCATCTCTAAATCATGGAAGTTTTTTTTCTTGTTTTTCTGTCTTTGCATATTCATTCCTCTGTTGTGTTCTCATCGCAGTATAAGTGAATTATTGAGCCTTCACCTTTTGTAAGAAACAAATGTTCAGGTAAGAGAGTTAAAACAAAGTTCCAAAACAGTAACTTACATTATCAAAGAAACATTTATTTGGGAAGTCTCCCTGGTATAGATGAGTGATGTGGTGTGTTTTTTAACTTTGTGCAATTATGATTTTGCTACTGCTGTGGTGGTTTTTTATGTGACCTTCAGCTTTCCTCCTTATGTTATGCTTAATTACCTCTTTGAAGTTATTTGATAAATACCTTCCATTTCTCGGGCTCTTCGAAGGGCTGCAATGAACGAGGTAACTGGGCATGGGGATGTTGGTGCATTCACAGAACGCAGATTAGCTCAGCTGGCTAGACACGGTGCTAATAAGGCAAGATCCTTCCTGACTTTACTATAATATGGCACTAATGCATTTTTCTCTTAATTCTTCAGTTAGTGTCTTAACTGTACTTGCTTTCTGTCTGCATCTTTCTCTTCCTGACGTATCTTTCTGCTGTCCTGTGTTTTGGAGATTGATGCAATCCAGATGAACTTGTGTCATAGGGTTGGAGATGGTATGATAAATACAAACATCCATGTTTCATCCTTGCTCACTCTTAATCTTATGTATTTCTTCCTCTCCCAAGAATGAATATCTTCACATACTGCTTTCTTACGCTATGCTAAAGGCAGAGAATAAAAGGTAGAAATTCAGGCTTATCCTGAAAATTTGTGATTTTTCTGTAGTGTTGCGTGTTGAGGAGGTGTAGTTATTGCAGCTGAGCAGCTGGAGTTCTGTCATCTTCTAATGCTCCCTTGCTGAGCCCAAATTTCATTCTGGGTTTGAAGGGTCCTGAGGCTGGTAGTCAGCCTTAATTGCTTTTCCTTCTTGCAGCCATATAAAGACTTGAAGATTAACAGTGTGTTGTAACATGAATAGAAAGAGTGGAACAATGTGACAAGACAGTTCCCAGGCTTTAATTTTAGTTTTTAGCACGTTGATGTTTTTCTTTTTATTGTACGCTTACCTCTGCAGGGCTGGAGGCAAGTCTCTTTCGTGTAGAAGGTTGTAAGGAAATGGACCAAAATTCCAACTAGCATGAGAGGTTGCTAAGTCATCTCTCAATCATGCTAATTCTTTTGAAAGCAAAAATCTTCACATATATTCTTTTTTTTTTTCCTAGCCTCGTTAGATGTCCCTTTGACCCTCTGATTCTTCCTTTGCATTCTCTCCTTTCACTCAGTTTTCACTTTGTCATTTACAAAAATTGAGGGTTCTGTTCCTGTATAAACGGAATTTTGCTGATGTCATCTTGTGAAGCCAGTCATGCCAGTTTGTAGTTGAACTGAAAAGATTCTGGAGGATAAAGCAGATCTATACTGCCTTTTAAGCACTTCCAGAGCCTTTCTTAGCCAGACTGTGTAACTTTGAGGGGGATCGTAGCAATATTTAGTAGAATAACTGTATAAAAAAGGGAATACTGTGAATCTTCTGACCACTTGAGTTACTCTTCAAACGTGAATTTTCATTTCCAAATCTGTTGGACAGTGATAATGTCTCTTGTGCTGTTTGGGCAAGTAATGGATAGGTAGATGACTGACATTTAGGATGTATTTGGTCCGGCTATACCAGCTTGCAGATGTGTGTGCAGTAGCAGGAATTCTTTTCTTGCCCCTTCAGGGTAGGCTTCCTGAATACTTGGGTTTTGTGAATGATTCTACTTCTGCCACAGGTTGCTCTTGTGTGTCAGCATTGTACTGCAGCTTGCTCTGTGATGCTTCAGACAGCAGTGTGCATGAGTTCATATTCCCTTCTGTACATCCTTAATTCTGTTTCCCATTTCCTTGCTTCTTTGCAATTTAAAAAGTGTTATTTCCTTTTTTGTACTGCAGCTTTGCTTGTGTGTTCCTGGTCAACAAAATCCTAACATTTAAGGAGTAACCTTAATACAGCATTACTGTGAAAAATCAGAAGTGGTAGTTGGCAAGTGAAATTAGACCTCTTCAGATATAGAGATCTAATCTGCATTATGGGAATTAAGCTGCTTATTGTGTCAGGGATGAAAACATTTGTGGTGTTTCTTTAAAAAAACTAAGTGGTTTTATAGTTTAGTTATTGAGAATGTTGTCTAAAGGAACAGCTGTAGGAAAATCTTGGAATAACTGTTAAATATTAAACTGTTTAAGGTTTTCAACTGTATTTACATTACAATGGTTTAAGATATGTTAAAGTAGAACGACTTCAGAGTTTTAGCAAATTTCATCAATGGCATAGCTCTTAGTTTTGCCTTGGGTGATGCAGGTAAGACTGTCAGAAATGCTAAGTTACTTGTGTCAGTTAACACGGTGTTAAAAGTAAACCTGTTTTTGCTTTTTAGTTTGTAGTAAAGAATTTAAAATTGAATTAGAAATACCTTTTACATGCATTCCCCACTTTCTTCCCACACCTAGTTTGTAGTACACAAAGCTAAAGATTCAAAGGCAAGCCATGTGAGGACAACAGTGTTTTTAGGAGATGACTTGTGATTTTTATTTTGTAGTTTATTTCACCCTGTTCCTACCACTTGTTTTTTCTGTGATGGTAATGTTTCAGAAATAAGAATCTTTCTTTCATTGCCTTCATTAAGGTACTATATTTGCATAACCTGAAGGGTGTAAAATGCATTTTTGGTTTTGGGTTTCCTTTTTTTACTGCCAAGCTTTATAGTTTGTAATAAGTTAGATGCATCATTTTATTGAGACTTTGAAATTCTTGTAAATGTGTATGAAGTTAATTTGTTATAGTGGCTTTCTCACTCAGAAATGCAAATACATGTTAAATAGAAAGCAGGCTTCTCTTAATCCCATTGAGGAACCACATGACTATTGCCTTTCCTTCACAGAACCAGTGTTTTTACATGCTTCTAGCAGTACATCCCGGCCCTATTCCCATCTCCTTTTCCTCCCTCGTTTGACCTTTTGTCTCTGAGTAATTACACATCCATCTAGACACTCCATAACCTGCTTAAGTGTGTTGGGGCAATTGGGCTTTGCTTCACCAGAGCTATGTGGTACTTGGGTGTGTTTACATGGGTAGGTCTGACAAAACTGATGTGTGGCTGGCTCTTGGGAGAACTGGGGATGTGCAGAGAAGGTGCTAAGAACTAACCTCAGACTGGGATGGTGTACAGAACCCTGGCCTTTAAGCATAGCTCTTGTCCTAGCTTTGCTTATAGTGTATATTTTGGGAGATTTGGGAAATACTTGTTCAGTAAAAGTGTTTGTAGTAAGAAATGTTATTTGGCACCACTTGCAAGTAGCTTTTCTTTCTGGGGTGGGAGTGGAAGTGTGAAAGCCTTAGAAGAAATTCCCTCTTGCCTTATGTGACCCAGCAATGGGGATCTTGTCCTGGTTTTTTCTGGGGTGGGGGTTAAGAAAAGTGCTGATCTTACTTTTAGTCCACTAAGAAAGGTGTAAGTATTTTTATCGATTAAAATATCTCAAACCAAGTTTGCTCTGAGTTTCAGGATAAACCTTTGAATTGAGGAAATTATCATTTTGTATTAAATCAGATGCTTTTGTCTGATGTAGAGGCTGTACTTGGTATTGCTTTGCTGTTTAGCCTCCCTTTCTTACTGGCAGAGAGTTGATCTGCCATGCAGTTGTCATAGCTTCCTCAATATAAGTAAATTAAACCAGCAAAAGCTCTTCATTAGTACAGGTTTGGCTATTGCTATTACTGATGTCCATGTGCATTTTTTGTGTATCAAGGTGATGGAGTTGTGCCAGCAAGACTCATTAGAGTATGTCTGTTTTTAAATGATGATTTATGTTGACTGACGGTAGAAACTTTTTTGAGACTATACCTCTGTTTCTTCCTGTGCTACTAGCTTTCATTTTAAAGGTCATTCGAAGATACAAAGGCCTTCTCTATGGGGGGAGGAGGGGGGGAATTCCTAAGCGTTTGAGTTTAGACCATTGTAGACCATTGCCATCTAGTTAAGACTGGTTTTAAAAGGTCTTGAACACTGATACTGAACTGCACTCTTAATCTTCTGTTGGCTGTTTCAACATTGAAATTGATCTGATGAACTGATTTGTTACTTATTTCTTCAACCTGGGTGGGTGCTTGTGTTCACAGTTCTTGTGCAGTTTAGCAGGGGAGTGGGTTACTGTAAGGAGGGCTGTGCTGGGTTTAGCCAAGCGTGGTGCCTGTGGTGGTGTCCACAGCTAGATACCA
Source organism: Oxyruncus cristatus (assembly GCA_013399855.1). NCBI lineage: Eukaryota > Metazoa > Chordata > Aves > Passeriformes > Cotingidae > Oxyruncus > Oxyruncus cristatus. Next base: position 530,200 of record VXAY01003993.1, read on the forward strand.
TGTCCTTATACTTCTTCCATAAGCAGATCTTCAGTGGTGCTTCCTCTGATATGCCTTATTTTCCAGTGGTTTGCAGTTCAGGGATTTCTACAGCCATAAATTATATCTGTCTTTTTGTGGACTCATACTTCCATAAACTCGTCTCTGCTTTTTTAGCCAATTTGTGGTAGTGCCCTCTTTTCTCGTTTCACTGGTGGTTATCATCATTAATTTTGGTACTCAGGCTAGCAATGTTCAGGCTGCAAACTCCATCTACCTTGAGGCGTAGACACCATCTGTCTGCTGCAGGGACATTGACCTTTGGCAGAAGGTGAAACGAAGTCAGGGACTTGAAGCTCTTGAACTGCTTCACCTGCACCATTCTACACTGGACAAGAGCTGTGAATCCTGAGTGGGCTTGGTGCCTGACTCCTTAGCACTGGGAAGGCATGCAAAAAAACCCTTTCTGAAAATGCACTCAGGACAGGATTACACCTGTGAGTATGACTGATCTACTGGAGTTGTTGCCAGAGGCAGCAGTAATAATGACATGTAATTATTTGCTTTCATTAGGTGACTTTGTTTTGTTTGTTTAGCCAGTTTCCAGAAAGAGAAAGGTGATGTGTCTGTTCCAAATAGTACACAAAACCACTTGATGTGTTAGAGTGACAGTAATCAAACCCTGCATTTGCACGGGTTCCATCACAGTTCTCCTAAAAGCTTGTTATTAAGTAATAAAAGCATCGGGATTGGGATGTGTACATCAAGTCCTTTGCCTAAGCAATTGGCAGCTGAAAGCTCATGGCTGAAGTTCTGCCAAAGATGTTGTAGGCTTTGAACTTTGTTTGCTCTCCCCTTGACTGCCCTGTTGCTGTATTTTCATAGAGCTATAGGACAGTTTGGGTTGGAAGGGACCTTAAAGATCATCTAGTTCCAAACCCACTACCGTGGTCAGGGACACCTTCCACTAAATCAGGTTGCACGAAGCCCTGTCCAGCCTGGCCTGGAACACTTCCAGGGATAGGGCATCCACAGATTCTCTGGGCAACCTGTTCCTGTGCTTCACCACCTTCATAGTGAAGAATAGCATCTGTATGTGTAATCTAAATATACTCTTTCAGTTTAAAACTTTTACTCCTTACCCTCTCAGTGCACTTTCTGATAAAGCCCCTCCCCATTTTGCTTGTTAGCCTCCTTTAGATACTGGAAGGCAGCTCTAAGTTATCCCTGAAGCCTTTTCTCTAGACTAAACAACTTCAACTCTCTTAGCCTGTCTTCATGGGAGAGATGTTCCAGTCCCCAGATCATCTTTATGGTCCTCCTCTGGATCTCCTCCAACAGTCCACTTACTTCTTGTGTTGGGGGCCCCAGAACTGGATACAGGACTGAAGGTGGAGTCTCACAGGAGCAGAGTATCTTCTCCAGTTTTTGTCACAGTTTTGGGAGTGGATCTTTCTGTATTGATGTGTTTAGAAGTATTGAGCAGGCTCACGCTCTTGATCAGTGGCTTGCTTGATTGCATAAATACCTGGTTTAATGCATTCCAGATATTTATCTTCCAACTGCCGAACAGAATTTATGTCCTTTCAGAGCAGTTAATCGGAAGGGCATTCAACTTTGGGGACTAATTAATAACTAAGCCAGGGAAGGAAATGAGAGTTTAATTAGGATATGGGATTAGCAGTGCCTCAACCCTACTGCTCTTCTGATCAAATGACAAAAGAAAATGTTTTTCAGCAGCCATAAGAAGGGACCAGTCATACTTTACTTTAGATTTCTAAATACTGTCAGAGGTTTGAGACAATCAAACCTAGGAAACTAACACCTTGACTTTGCATGACTGAACTGCTCAAGTTGCTGTGTTATTATTTTCTTCCACACTGGATTGCTAGGAAATACTTAAATTCCACGGGGTTGTAAATTCCATCTGTTTTTAAATGACTCTAGTCTGTACACTGCTGTCACTAAAATGGCACCTGTATGGTATCAGGAGATACTTGGCTAACTTCCTTTCAGAAACATTTAATTAGCACTTGTGTAATTTTTAAAATACATTAACAGCATACAGTTTTTGAAATCTATTGATCAATCCATGTTCACAAGGAAAGTAGGATACTCCGATAATGCTTTTCTTCCAGTCTTTTTTTTCCCCTGCATAACTGGTCCAATTTATATTAACTAGTGGAAATTCAATCCAGTATTCATAAAGCTAATTTTGTTTCATAAAGCTAATGAAGTAGCTAGGTTCTGTGAAAATCAGGAGGCTCTGAACACAATGCCTTCATAAAGAAGAATTTTTTTTAAAAAAAGGTATGGATGTCTTCGCTGCTGCCTGATGGATGGCCAGTCAGCATGTGCATGTGAAGGACAATCTGTTGCATACCCAAATACCTGTAGCCTGTACTGGTGTGCTGGGATGAGGTGGGAGCTTGAAGTGAGAGGTCAGAGAAGTGGTGAGGAGGAGCTGGCACTAGTGGGGCATCCACTAATAAATAGAAAACCAAGCATTCTTAATCTTCTCATTAGGAAATTGGAGCATGTAGTAATAGGTTGGAGCCAGGTATTACTAATCTAGATCTCAGGAATTGGCTTCTATTTGTGATGAGCTGTTGTCCTAGAGAGTTTTAGAGCAGGAATTATGATAGACTGTAGGAGCCTGGGTGAAAGAGAGGCAGCTCTGAGGGGATAGATCAGGAAAGGTTTAAAATTTGCAGTGAAAAGAGAGAGAATGAGGAGGGTTTGGAGTTGCAGCCTTTGGGCTTTTGGAAAAGGAGAACTGGAAAACCTCTGGCTGAACAGAGTTGGGATAGAAGAGATTGGAATATGAGAGCAGAAAAATTCGGTGTTGTGGATAACTGCAGAGTGCTACTATCTTTACTCTCCTGTCACAGAGAACAAAATAACATTGTCTTTTGTTCTGTGAACATTGTTTCCTGAAGATGTTCAAACAAGGTTTCTTGTGATGTCTGCCTGATTTGGAACTCTGCCATAACTAGTGGAGAGAGCTACTCGCATATATACAGTTTATGGCTTGGCTTCCTTCTGTGTCCAGGCAGTATTGCTTACTTGGGCCTGAGCAGGGTCTTTGACGTCCCTTGTCTCTGCTTCCTTCTGGTATTCAGATGGGCTTTTTGTGCGGGTGGCTCCTCTGTTATGTGGGATATTATGCTAGATGATCACAGTGATCCCTCTGACCTTATATCCTGTGAATCACCTCCACAAGTGCAAGTGAGCCTAATAATAGTTCTAATTTGGGCAGAGAAAAAAGAGCAGATAGATGGCTAACACCAACTTGTGGAAAGTGATTCTGTTTTCTTTGTAAGTGCTTAGAAATTCAAAAACCTTATCTGTGCTTGTGACAAAACTGGCTGTAGTAAAGCTAGTGTGTGATTTTGTGTTCATAAATTTATTCTGTCTCTTTCTTAAGTGCCTTATTGTTTGTGTGCTTAGAAACATCTTAATTGCCAGATTCTGGGCAGGAGTTAGCTGCCCTTTTCTTCTCTTTCTATGTGCCAGTCATGGTGGTTGGGATTTCAGGGAGATGGCAAGGGCATCTTCCTCTTCTTGTGAGTGAAGTTTGGCCTTTGATATCTATGGGGCATATATCCAATCCACTCTCTATCATCACAGAGGTATTTGTGATACCTTTATTTCAGGTTGTTTTGGGTTTTTTTGTGGTTCCCCTTCCCCCACTGTACTTGCTGATACCTGAAACTTTGTTTTAACCAAAGATTTTGACAGAAAATTTTTCAGGCTCAAACCTTGGTGGGTGATCATGGGCAGTTTGTGAAATATGTGCTCGAATGTATTTATATTGTATGTGAAAGCTTCAGAGGGCTGTCTTGCACTGGGAGCTGATGCTTCTTAGTTTGACGTAGAGTTAGAGAGGCATTGCAAGCTGCTGGAGTGAAATGTGGGGTTGCTGGGCCCTGTTGGCCTTCTGGAGCAGCCCTGTATAGGTGTTGAGACACTGCCTCCAGCTCTCGGGTTTGCATTGTCATCGTGTGAAAGCAACAGGGTCACTGAGTGACCAGCGTGGGCCGTCAGGCTCAGCGTGTGGTGTCACTGCATTATTTTGGTCTCCTGAGAGCTTCTAGTTATCTCTACTTCGCTTTTAATCATCACTCCAATGCACTGAGACCGGCAGTGTGGTGTGTTCGGTTGCTTTTGTTGGAAGGTATGTGAACAGCTATTTTAATATTCCTTCAGCTGTGAGGATGCCTTCCTCTAAGTTATCAGTTGCTGCGGGATTTTCTTGTTGTGAAGTAAATACAATTTAGCTTAGACTCATAGCACACTTCAGTGTGCTCAGAACCAGAGTGTGGTCCTCACTACTTGTCTATGGTCTTTTGTTTTTGATGGTGCCTGCTGTTGGGAAACACCAGGGAGTGAGGTCCAGGGGTCTTTTTAGCTTTGGGGTTTTTTTTTTCTTTTTGGTAATGGGACTATTTCATAGTTTGTTCTATACAGAGAATTCATAATTTGGGCAACTGCATTTTGTTTGACAGTTGCTGTAGGCAGGTGTTGTTACTTTTTTTGTTAGAGAAACTATTAATATAACTCTGACTTGCCCAATTGCTAAAGTTTGGAGAGAGAGCGAGAAGGAATGAGGGAAAGCTTTGTGCACATCACTGATTGCAGAATTTAAAATTGCAGTGCAAAGGTGAAAGTTTACAAGCAAATTACTTGTTGCTGGAGCTATTTGGTGTTGCAAGAGAAGAGGGAATCTACAGAACAATCTTAACTTTTGCTTTCTCTTTCTTAAAAAGACTAAGCACCCTCTCCCTCCCCCCCACATAAAACTAAAAAAAAAAAAGAAAAGCCTAACCCAACACAAAACTGCAGTGCTGCTGATAAAGATCATTCTGTGTTGATGAAGTCAGGGCCCAGTAGTCCAGATGAGCATCAGAGGTTCTGTGAGCTCAGTGGTCACAAACTCTGGTGCTTTGTGTCTTGCTTATCTTTCTGCCTCTTGCTATCAGGGATAAAAGCCACGCTGGTTTCCATACTCAAGTTTTAGATACTTACTTTGTGCCTTTTGATAGGTGGATTAGTCTGAGGGAGTTTGGCAAAAACATAGTTGCTTTCAAAATGCTTTTTCTGTCCAGAAATACAAAACTTATCCCTCTTTTTATTACTATTGGCAGGTTTGCATGTGTGCTAGTCCTGGGTGGGACAGTATCTACAACAGACACTCCTGATTGCCTGAAGACATAGGCAAAGGGATGATTCTAGCTTCATTACATTCCAAGTGTCTTAAATGAAACCCACAGGCTAATTCCTTCTTTTATTTCTAAATTCCTTTGCTGAAAACCTAAATAATGAGGTTGGGAAGACAAATTTGAGTCTTAAAATGTGAGATGACCCTTGTTAACCTGTGCTGGAGTGGTTGGGCAATTTCTGCACTTTATTTGCCAATCTAGTCTGTATGCTTCTCCAGGGCATTTTCATTATAGTGCTGTTCTGCCAGCTATTTGAGTGTGATAACTTTTGTCTTTCAAAAGCTAAATAACACTGTTCTGTCATGTAAGCATATAATGCATTTTGGGGAAATAACAAAGCTGTCTCTCAGTATGAAACAGAAGTTGAGTAAAGGACAAACCGTAATGCAGTGAGGCTTTTGTTTTTACCTCTGCTTTTAGATCATTGAGATTCCTTTTTGCTTGCAAACACCATATTCACAAGGTAACAGATTAAACTTGAACTACCCCAGATGAAATTAAGGGACAATGTTGTGGGTGGAAGAGGTATGTAAGGCTGCAGAAGCGGCTGTTGGGGGCGACTGAACGCCAAAACACGGACTGGGCATCTGATCACAAGAGCTGGTTGTTTTGAGTGTATTCCAGTTGTGTGGACGTACATCGTGTTGTATAACAGAAGAAGGCTTCAGCAAACAAGCATCCAGGATAGGAAGCTTTCCTTCTTTCCCTTGTCATCACAAGAGCTTCATTTTGTGTGTGTATGTTTAGGTTTGTTTTTATTTCCTCTTAAAGGAACAAACTGTTCTGACATTGTCCATTACAAGTCCATTAAGTGACCGGAGGGCAGGCAGAGCCATGTTGGCCAGAGGAAACAGTCAGTAGGTAATGAAGCAGGATTTGGCCCTGAGTCAGTCCTTGGCTTTTATTGTCAGGCTGTGGCAGTGTGAAAGGAAACAAATGTTTTAGCAACTTGGTGAATTTGTTTCTCACTGGGCTGTAACTTGCTGACATTTAATATCTTGTGTGAGAAGCTGACTGGCTTGGAGTACTGTGTGTTTTGCTGAATGTTGATACTGTTTTTTTCACTGAATGTGGCTAATTTGTTATCCCGAATCATAATGTCAGCCTCCGGGGGTTAGCTTGACAGACTCATGGGAGTCTAAAGAAAATTACTTTGAAGGATAAAATAACTTGTCACTGGTACTAACAAAGCACCAGTATTTCAGTTGCAATTCTTTTTGCAGGGAATTATAGCAGAAAGCTCAACACAACCCTAGCTATAACAGCCAATTACAAAAATCCTAGTTTCAGAGGCTTTTATAAAGCAAACATGAAAATGGAGCCTGACTGGGTAAGTGTTGTCTGTTTGTTTTATAACTGACTAGGACCTTTTGGGAAAATGGGAATTGTGGGGGTTCTGCTTCCTTAACTGAAATAGAAATGATGCTCTGATATGGAAGAGACAGTTGGGGTATATGCATTCATATTCTTTCTTTCACCGAGTCTTTTATCAAGACTTAAGTATTTTGTGTTTATTGGATATGTTTCTTGATGGTTTGTTTCCTTCTCCAGAAACCCTCTTTTCAAAAAGAGAAAAAAGAGGCTGGATTTTTAGTAAATACCATGTATGTTAGTGCAGCACACATAGCAGGAGCACTTACATGAACTGGATCTGAGGTGTTGGGGGAGCAGCTGTAGGAGCAAGGCCTGCTCATGGAGTCCTGGACGTGAAGCTGGTGTAATGCTGAAAAGAGCTGTTGCCTTCTGCCATGAATGTGCTCGTGAAGGGGTTGAACCCTCCAAGACTGGGGTGTGTAGAGCTCCTACAGCACAGGATTTATAAATCCTTGACCCTTTTCATAAATGTTCCTTTTACACAGTCATACAACTGCTTTTGGCCTCTGTGTTTTGCCTTTATTGTGTTAAGGAGTAATACTGTTAAAAGAATGTGAGACCTCAACCTTTGGTGTTACTCTTTCTCACTGAAGCTTAAGGAAGGAAAAGGTACTTGGAGCCTTAGGGAAGCATCCAGGTACTATGCTGGTGTTTACTTCGGGGTGCTGACAGAAAAGGGACAGACAGAGGTTACTGAATGATATTTAAAAGGGAAAACTATGTTTAAATCTCAATATTTTTAATAAAAGTAGTATTTGCAATTAATGGAAACTGAAAACATTATCAAGAGTTGGACAGAGTCTGGGATTGAGTTTTGTACAAAACTAGATTTTTGGTCCAACAATGGCAGTTAATGATCTAGTCCATTCTTGTCTCTTTAAAGAAAAAAGAAACCCCAAACTAGTAGGGAAAAAATAGAGTAAATGTGTTCATATATGTATTTGGAATTTTCATCTTGAGCCTGTCAGTCTCCTGTGAGATGGATACTTAGGATCTACCAGAAAGTTATTTCTGTCTGTCTGTGATACGAAGAGCTCTATTTCACTGAGGGAAGACAGCAGGGTTAATGAGATCTCTTAGGTAATTATATTCCCCTAGAACAACACTTCGAGTTTCAACCACCTGTTTGAAGCATGACCTGCTGTGTATGCAAAATAGCTATCCTGAAGCTCTTTCAGAAAAATCTTTTTCTGCATTGGTCTATCTTTGATGCCTGCTTGAGCTTGAGGTATGACTCAAGAGTTGGCTGTGTTGGGTCAGCTTTAGCTGCCAAAGAAGAGAGGCTTAGAAGGGTGAAACAAGGGCTGCTGGTTGACATAGACCCTTTGATGTGCCCTAAGCGAGTTTTTCAGCTGAAGCCTGAGAGGAGCCCAAACCCCAGGTTTTATTCTAGATTGTTATGGACAGTTTCATAAAGCTCGAGTCTGTCAACTGTTGTTTCCTACCAGTATGGCTTCTCTTGTTTGGACTGAGCTGTAGCTGCTCTTCTTTCTTCATACCCATAAGTAAAAAACACCTCGTAATTGTTTTCACAGCTTTTTGGATATATTAGACATGAATACATGAGTAGCATCAGTTTCAGATGCATGTTAGGCCAGAAATGAGGGAATTCAAAGTAATCTATCTAAGAAATCTTCGGGTAGTATTCTGTGACTTTTTATTTTTTTAAACTTTTTTTAATAAACATCTGGATTTTGCAGGTAAAACTTCAATGCATAAACCTCAACTTCTGCTGAAGTGTATGATCTTTAAAGCGGTGCCTTTTAATCATAATCATATTGCTTCAGAATGCATAAATTTTCATGATTTAATGAAGTAGAATGTTTGAGTGTCAGCTTTTTCTGTGGCTTCACCCTAGTGCAGGGACAGTTTGTCTGAACACCACGGCAGCATGCTGCTTTGTGGTGTGCAGCTTGGAAAAATTGATACCAGCTGCCACCAAGAGGTTCTGCAAGAGAGCATTCCAGGCAGCAGTGTGCTGTGGGCACCCGAAGCATGTCTCTGGATTGGTCTGTCAAGAAGCTGGTGGAGTCTTGAAGGTCTCTTGGAGACTGTGATCTGGGTTGCAGCTGTGAAACTGAGTTGGCCTGGTAGAAGGCACTACCTGTCTTGGTGGTGGTCTTGGATTTGGAGTTAGAAGCCTTTGAAGGCTGCATGAATGTATCTTCTTGGCTGTAGCAAGCAGAAGTAAAAATCTATAGTGGATCCACTTCCTTCCCCTGGTCTGGCTGTCAGCAGCTAAGTCACTGTCATTTAAGTGCAGGTGTATAATCTCACCTTTAGCAGTGCTCAGTGCAGTTTACCCAGGATGTGTGTCCTGTGATATGGGCAGAGCTCTGCTGGAGGTGACTCATCCTGGTTTAGTGGAACAGACTCTAAAATTACGGGTTACTCCTAAATGACTTCTTTAAACAACCTGGGAAGCTACCTTCTCTCTGCACAGCTGGAGGCCGCTGCTCCTCCCACTGCTTTGACCTGTGGGACTTGGCCTTCCTCCTTTCCTACTGGGTCCTTCTGGCCATCTCCCAGATCCTAGGTGCTGGGACTTCGGTGTCACACCAGTAGGGGCATCTGAAGGTAAAGGCTGCTGAGCCCTTCTCACACGTCAGCTGAACTTGTCTTGACTGATCACTAACATGGTTCTGAACCCAGGTGCAAAGCCAGGCTGAGGGTGGGTAAGGCTGCAAGTGCTTCAAGGGTGGTTCCAGCAGCTCAGCTACCGCAGTTGCTGGGCTGTGTGCTGAAGGAGGCTGTTATCTACATCAGAAGCTTGAATAAGGGCCTTGGCACCTTTTGGAGTAACGCATCCAGGGAAAAAGGTGTTGACAAAGTCTCTTAATTAAAAGCCCATAGGTTGCTTTTCACCAGATGGGAAGCTTGTGAATTTTATGCATCAGAATCCTGCCTGGGAGGTGAGGTGAGGCTGATTCTAATACAAAGGAGCTGCTGTGGTTGCAAGCAAGGGCAAAACATTTGTGTGACTCTGCAAGTACCAGTGTCCTGTCGAAGTTCGAACAGCTTTATTGACAGATGAGGCAGAAAAATCTTCAGGATAGTGCTTGATATGACCTGTTTTGAACAACTGAGGATTAAAAAGAATGCATTTTCACTCATTATTTTCTTATTCTCTTTCTTCAGATGAACACAATGATGTACAGAAAAAGACCTTTACAAAATGGATAAATGCTCGGTTTTCCAAGGTAATGTTAATTTTGAAGTACTACTTTATTTTGTTTGGTTTGCTTTTTAGAAAAATATTGCTCTTACTTTTTAGAATACTCCTATTAAAATGTGTCTGTGTAATGAAAATAGGTAAAATATGGTAATGTTTGTTCTCTCAGCTTCCCCTTGCACATAAATATTTGATACTATGTCCTAAGAAAAAATAAAAGATTCTATTTTTTAATGTGTTAGAATAGTTCTTTGCATGAGCATGTCTGGTTTTGTTCCTCTTCATATGGTTTATTTCTACATGCAATTTTCAGAGTGCTTTACAGCAGATTTTGATCCTTCATCACTGTGTTTACTCTGTGTTGCTGAGTCAGTTTCACTCACTCTGCAAACTTCCAGTTGAAGCCACCCAGTGTTGCTACGCGAGTCTTGACTGTGAAATTTTGTATAATTACTTGCTCGTTTTGAATTTTCCTTGGCTCTCATGCTGTATGTTTCTTGTTTGAATTCTCTTTATTGACTTGAAACTTACTGAGGATCTTTTGTGCTTTACGATGAGAAAGGAAGTGATGTTTGCTTTGGGATGCTATTTAAAGCCTGCTTTTTACCCTGTTCTGCTGGTAGGGAAAAATGACACTTTACCCAGGAGCACAGTTGCTGTGGGAAGTTTCTCTACTTCATAGTTTGAATGTGTGAAGGAACCCGGGATATTATCAAGGAAAACTCATGTTTTTTTTCTAACCAGCATGGTGCTGCAAGTGGGGTAGCTACTAGTTTGCATGCTGTTAATGAAAAGGGGCATGCATGTGAAATACCGAAAGCAGATATAAACATAGAAGGAAGGGTGTGTGTGGGGAGGGTTGATTTGTTTTTCTTTACAAATAACGCAATGACAGTGCTTTAGCAGTGAGTGATTGCCTCTGGGGCGCTGCCCCTCTGAAGTTCTTGACCAGCAACGTAAGGCATTTTTACCGTCCTTTCCTTCCTGTGCAACAGGACTCTGGGCAATGCAAGGATTGTGGCCTTGGCTGATTCACTTTGGCATAGGTTTGTTTTGGTTGAAAGCTGATATCCTGCACTCTCCATCCAATGCATTCTTGGCTACTTTGCTCTTCAGGGAAGGAGTGTGTATGAGTAACTGGTTTCTCTACATTCAACTTTTGACTGCTGCCCAGAGGAAAGGTGGTCCTGCAGGAGGAGCACTAGGCAGGGCAGTATCATGTAAGGAGAGAAAACGTAGTGAGAAAGAAAGGACTGTTTATAGAGACATATCGTGGCATAAAGATGTGGCATGACAATGGAAATGGAAGTGATCCTGAGAATGTGCTTGGTGACTTGTTTGTATGTGCTGTGTAAGTTGTACTGAAGTAGGTAACACTGTTTTCGGTCTTTGTTTGTACACCTATGGATATATTTTATAGTAGTGTCTTTGCCTTTTATACAATGTATTCAGACACATCCTGCTTAGCTCCTGGATTTCCCTGACACAGGGTATGGTCATTGGATATTAAGGCACTCGGTAACTTGGTAACTCTGTAACTTCATGGGCCATAAAACCAACTGAAGCTATGAAAGCCATGCTAAAGAGTCTCCTATAAAAGGACATACTCCTGACTATTGCACATCCAATTCAAACTTCAGCATGGCTACTTTGCCTTGACAAGATACAGATTTATGAAGACTAGCAGGTTCAAATTGCTGATGTTAAGTAGAAATCTCATGTGTGAAAATCTAGTTTCAACTGTACCTTGAAGATGTAAAGGGACTGATTTCAGTCTTGTTGAAGTTTTTGTATTTACCAAGTCAGTTGGGTTGATTAAAATTCCTTTTCTGTAAACTAGATTAATTCAGCTGCTTAGTAGGATAGAAAGATCTTAGAGGCTGGGTAAATGAAGTCTGACTTACATTGCAGAAAACAAAATGGTAACTGAGCTATTTTGTGTGGAATTGCAGATTTCACTCCAAGAATTTTACTTGTCCTTCCACGTTAACTATGTTGTATTTGCCCTTCATTTAGACACAGAAATAAAAAGTAATCCACTGAGCCTCTGTAAACTATTTTGGCATACAAAAATCCTAGAATTGCAATTGCATAATGCTAAATTTGATTTAAGTCAATTCAGTAGGGTTTTACAAGGGATCTAGAAAGAGAACAGTGCCTTTCCCTTCTCTCATCAGAGAATAGGTAGGTAAGCAAAACACTTTAAGTATCTCAATTGTGCTGTGAGGTGCCTGTATCTGCTTCGGGACCCTATTCAGTGAGATGAGTTCTTGCTGTAGTTTCCAGTACAGTAAATTGTGTTTGTGCTCTTCATTTAAACTGTGCTAGAGTAATGCATTCTATTTGCATGTATTGTTTGAAATGAAGGCACAAACATTTAAAGTGGATTGAGTCTTAAAGTCAGTAAATGTACTCAGCCAAGGCTCAGTGCTCAGTGTAGAAATATTTACCTTAGCAGAGCTGTGCACGCTACAACTCACAAGCCTGTGATGGTTACGTTGTGAGGATTTCTTTTTTTTTTAATTAAAGAGAATAAAGATTTAGATAAATAGTCTGTTACCAAGCTTTAACCAGTAGGGAAGTTGAAGTTTGCATTCAAATATTGATGCAGAACATTTCAGCATATGTTTATAAAGCCAGGTGATGTTTTTTACTTATTGTATTTCTTCCCATTGCTCTGTCCAGTCTAATTTCAAGAGTCAGATTTAGGTGTTTCTCTGTAGTATAGCCTTGACAGTTAAGTTGTTTAGTTGTATGGATAGCTAATATATGCTCTTCACTCTTCAAAATTTTCTATGCCTTTATCCGTTTATATATTAATCTTCATTGATACTTACCAGTTCATATATATTAGTGGTTATATTTTCAGAACACCTTTCTCCAGTGCAAGAGTACTATCTTGTCAGAGTGGTTTACAGCCACTGAGAATAAAGGTAAACATCAGAAGTGGCTACTGATTTTGAGTGCTCACCCTGAGCCACTGGCTAAATTGTCCCAGAGGATTTGGAATTTCTGTCATACCTTGATATAAAACAGAGCTCTTGAGTCTTATGAAGGGGTTCAGAGCATTCATCTCTTCTGCAAACTCAAGCAAATCATCTAAAATATCTAGCTGGCTTTTAGATAGAGCTTGATCAGTACAGGAAAGGGATTTCAAGAAGATGATGTCTGTGTCACCAAGGACCGGACTTACTGATCTAAGGAAGTCTTAGTCTGGCACACAGTTAGTGATTGCACATAAAATTGCTTTAAACGATTCTGCTTAGACACAGGGGAACTCTTGGCTAAACCCAGAGTTTGAATTCGAGTCTACAGGATAACTTAGTGCTTCTTTAACCATTTATTACTTGTTTCACGTAGGGCAAAGGGAGAGTAAACAGAGATTTTATCATCCTAGTTTTCCAAGTGTCTGAATAGTTTCAATCTGTATCTCTTTGCACGGCATATTAACAGGCCTGGGACTCTTTGTTACTTCTCTCAGATCTGACTGTTCGGCTCATAACTGTGTGGCATCATGGCTGGATACTCACACTTGCAACTCTAGGTGGTTTCTAGAAACTTGATAGGCATGTTGAGGAATTCGGGAATCTTGTGTCCCACTTTAGAACTCTGCAAGGGCAACTTTTTTTCTGCCTTGCTTTCTTTCTTTACTCCTACTTTCTGACCCTGTTTTAGGTTTGTGGGGTGTTTTTTGGTTTTTTTTCCTCTTTCTTTTTTTCCCCCTCCCTTCACTTACTATTACACCCTCTTGTGTTAGAAGGCTTGCCTGCCTGGCAATCCTGTGAAATCTGGAACTCTGCTCTGTTTTTCATTCCCACTTCTACCTTTGTCACTTAGTTGGTTTCCCAGAAAGACCCAGTTTTTCTTTTTAAAGCTACGGACCTTCTCTGTCTGTCCTTCCTTTCCCCTTTACAGGATTTGATGCTTGTGTGGTCAGTCCTATTTTTGCATCTCCGTTTTCTCAGCAGTACTAACCTTGCCCTCTCTTTTCCTACTTGCAAGATTCAGTCTTTGCTGGCTTTCATTTTTTCATTTTCCAAGGTGGTACTTTTCCAAATTTGCTTTCAGATTGGTTTCTTTCCTCTTCTGCTATTCCTGAACTTGGCAGATGTAACACAGAGTCAGCACAAGAAACGTGATGCCCTAACTCTTAATTTAGACCCATAGAGTCAGGTCTGTCACAGCCTGTCAGAGCTTAGTGCTGTCACTCACTGGAGAAAGTTCATGAATTAGTGTGGGCAAACTGTTTTTCCCCAAGAATTGTTTCTTCATTACATTTGAAAAGGTTTTCCACAGGGATGGCAAAAAAGCTGTATTTCTAGGAAGGTTGTGCTCTGCAAAAAGAGCACAAAAGCCCGGAGATGTTTGCTGTGTTCAGTGAAAATGACACTGGATTTCCCTGCCCCTCAGTTAAAAGCCTTGGATAAGGATAGCTGTTGAATGGAGCCAGCTGGGGCATTGTTCCAAGACATCAGGAACTGCATTCTAAGCCCTTGCATGCCTGGGTGCTTGGCCTCCCTTCCTTTTCTGTGATGTCCTCCCATCTCTTTCCAATCCAAGCTCTAAATTTCATTCTTCTTACATACAGAAGCCTTACACAGTCTTACTAGAGCATTTGCAATGTTCTTGCTGCATGTATTTCCATGATTTTGCTCTTCCAGGCCCTGTGCTAGGGCCCTGACATCTGCTTTGCCCAGCGCTGACAGAGCTTGAAGCCAGGACATGCCAGTGTGGATGAAGCCAAACATCCCATGCTTTTACAGTATCTTGAATTCTCTTCTGCTTTGTGGTCTTCCAAAAATGCTTCAGTTCAGGGTTCAATGGCAAAGAAAAGTCTGAGAGCATCTTGGGAGCAGACTCCATGCTTCATGGCTGAGCTCCAGGTTAGCCTGGGAGAAGGCAAATGCTCAGTGCTGGGGCTCCTGTGCGTTGCCTCTCCTGTGCTCTGCTGTGTCCCCTCCCCTGGAAAGACACTGAGTAAAGATTAGATAGAGCAGTAGGAGAACTTATGAGTTGTACTGGGAGTGCTTTGGGTTGTTACGGCTTCATACGAATGTTAAAACTGAAACAGTCCCTCCCTCATTCTAGCAGGTTATTTTTTAACTGAGAAGTCTTGTCTGACTTTCTGGGGGGTGTGCTGAATTGATGTTTTCCACCATTTTTGGTCCTTAATTTTCTCCTTTTCTCTGAGGGTTGTTTTCTCACAAGAGTAAATGTCAGACCCAACACTTCTGAAGACGTTTTGCTACTCCACTGCTGACTCTTAGCAAATGTGATAAATCTTTTAGAAGACGAAGTCATACCTATTCAAGATAATTAATTTCACATGACCCAATACACTTGAGGCCAAAGACATTTCAGAAGTGATTTTCTGGGGGGGAAAGGAAAGTTATGGAGTTCAATGTATTAGTCATGCAAAAAAAGAGATTGAAAAGATTGATTAGGCGATTTTATCTGACATAGCCTAAGATGGTCGTTAGTCCTTTCTCCAGTACAGTTTTTGTGGTGCAAGCAAGGAAATACTTGACGACTGGCAAAATATTCCCCAGTCTAATTGCTCCTGATGTTTTTCACTGCTAAACTGTAAAGTGTAACTTCACTCAAAAATAGTCAAAGCTTAAAAAACAACAACCTGGGTGGAAAAGAGGAACAACCTGGAGGGAAAAGAACTTGTATTATGAGCTGGCCTTGAAAAATTCCATTTTTAGTCTACTTTTTTTCTTAACTGGATTGCTTGGTCTCTCTCTATAAGAGGCCAAATAGGATGTGAACTAACCAAGAAGCGGAAAAATAATTTTTCTTCTCTAATCGGTTATGAGTTTTGGTAAGGATGACTGCTTTCTAGCGTAAAATCAATAATACTTAGAAGTTCATGCTCTCTCCAAAAGTTAGCCACAGAATGAGAATTGCCAGTTTTCTGCCCTTCTCCCAACTGCTGCTGTATTCTGCTCTAAGAACAGAGTGGGAGCAGCATCTTCCTTGCTGGACTTTGAAGCTTGGTAGAGTAATTTGGACTGCAATTACTACTGACTTTGGTTAGTGCTCTGGGTTTAGGATAGAGTTTGATTCTGATTCGCGGGCTTGGTTATTATCCCAGTTGTTAAAGTGTTTGTGTGACCTTCTCAGGCACTAGAGCTGAACCTGTTAGAGGCACTGAAGCAAATCTATACCTTTACCTGTTAATCGCTAATGGGAACAATAGTCAACTTGGTCAGCAGGATTTTTTTTTCTTTTTTTTTTAGGAACCAAGTTATAATCTAGATTGAAAAAATATAAATAAAAGGTTAACCTTCCAATCTTATGAGAGAAATAACTGACCTTCCTAGTATGGTCCTAGCTGCTCCTGCTGGTAATAACATGTAATGAGGCTTAATTGCAAGCTGAGGTCAGTACTGCTACATCAAATGTGTTAAAATAATGTAAGCTTATGTAAATGCATTAGTAAGTACACTGGGGAGAAAATAAAACCCCAGCATTGCTGGTGCCTTGTGGTTGTTTTGCTCACTCGCTATGTCTAATATTTGCATTGATTTGTTTTCCCTCCCTCTGTCATGTTGTCAGTCAAGTTGCTTAGGTGTTCTGTGGATTGAACTATCTTTAGCTTTTTAGCTGTGCTGCTCCTTAAGCTCATGTCTGTCATCTACCAGAATCAAAATTTCCAGCATATCTCAGTGATGAGTCTTACTCCTCCCTGCCTGCCACCCTGTTAGTCTAGGGTTTTAAATAATTATTTAGTTGCTTGTAACGATATTATTTTTAAGCTCCCTAGTGATGTTTAATTTAGTCTATAAGGTGTTTTCCTCTTACGATTGTAACATTTTTTTTCACTTGATATTTGAATTCATAGTGCCAATGCTGGTTTTGGTAGTAGTGTCTTGTAGAGATGCCACAACTCCTTAGGCACATTCAGCATGGAGTAGAGCATGCTCAATGAAATGTATGTCACAGCATAGCTAGTATTTATGTATGCTATCCTGTAACTCCTGCATGTCGCTGGAAGGAGAATGGAAAAAAGGTCACGTTTTAATAAAAATGTCTGTAAACAAAGATGAAGATCTTAAATTAGAAATTGGCAAGATTATTTGTTGTCATAGTTGTTTACTTTTTGCAGTGACCTTTTTGCTTTCTGATTTGTTTCCCACATTGAGTTCCCATGTACTGGCCTCATGATGTAGAAGCACTTGACATGTTTCTTACTTTGTATTGGTCATGATAAAGTGTAATTCCTGCTCCTTGTGTTGTTTAACTAAGTAGGGGATTGCCATTAATTCCCCGTGAACGTATTTCACCATTATGAATGGTTTGTGTTCTAGTTTAAGAGCCTAACCTGTTCAATATTTACCCCTTCTCGAGAAAAAGTGGAAAGGGTTCTTTGCAGCTCTACTTATTCTGACCTATTTACTGGGCATCTTAATAGATGTTAAAAATAGTCATATGTGGGTTAAAAACAGTTAACTAAAGACACCTCTGAACTTGATGAAAGTGACATTTGAAGATCGGAAGAATCTGATGGAAAAACAACATGCTTCCCGTGTCTTTTCAGGGTCTTTAGGTGTTTCTGAGGTGGCAGATGACATAAATGGCACCCAGCATTGCTCTGAGCTGCTGGAACTCATCTGCTGCATTCCCTCTGTGGTTGGTGGAGGTTGTATGTGTGGCTCTGTGAAATGTGTTACTTTCCTGGGGACAGCCAGTGTGCATTACTGTGAAACTGAGAGAACCTTTCATCCTGGTTTTAGTATTGTCACCAGGAGGTCTGAATCAGTATCATCGAGGAGGATGTGAAGTGGAGGCGGCTTATCTCTTGCTCCCAAATATATTTGACATTCATTTATTGGAAAAGTTAGGTTAGTAATGTACTTTCAATAATTATTGATTTAAAGCCCACGTAAATTATCTGCTGCAGGTAATTACAGTATAAGAGAACTGCATGTTTCTAGTTAAACAACTAGGTAGACATTAAAACTTTAAGGAAGTCTTTTGCATGTCATGTTCAAGAACAGCATACAAAGAATGAATAGCTGGTGTTTTAAAAAAATATTTTATTTTACTGAGAATTTGTGACTCCCTTTTTCTCTATAATTTGCTTCAGTTTGATACAGTTCCCCATCTGTAATAGAGGGATAATTAAGAACGTTCTACTGTAGAATATATTCAAGAACAATTGCTGCCTTGCAGCTGTGTGTGGCTTTAGTAGAACAAATTGTAAATGTTGATGGCTGGTCTTTCTACTGTCAGCAGCATTGGATGACTCTTAAAAAAATCTGATCTGGATTTTGTTTATATCTTCCATTTCCTGGAAACAATTTCTGACAAGGAGAAGGAATGATTTCTGCACAGTCATGTTGGCTGGCCTGGATGACCCTTCTTTACGAGTAATTCTAGATGCACACAAGGAAGTGTGAGTCACCCTGTTAAACCTGATCCAGGTAGTGGGGCTGAAAGATGGCCAAGGGGCATGTGAGGGCTGCTGCTGCTGCTGCGAGATCACTGCGTGTGGTATCTCCTTCCCAAATAGTGCCAGTATCTTGCTGGAACATGAAAAGCTGATGCCTGAGGTGACTGGTCTTGCCTCATATGGCTAGCATCTGGTCTCCACCTCCAAGGTCATTAATAAACCATTGCTGCCTTGTGAGATGAATCAACATAAAAAGTGGTTTCTGCTGTGGATAATGAGCAAAAGTCCTTTGTTTCTTCTCTCCCTTATTCATGTTAGCACAAAAGCTGGCACCAAAATATTTGTTGAACTAAGTGTAACGTGGTGGATTGGATCTGGTTCTGATCCTTTGTGTCTGCCCTGTGGTGCATAACAAATGTGTCACCGTGCAAAGTTCATAGGAGCACAAGCAGGCCTAGCCCCAGCTTTCATATGGTCTCTAGCGTTTGTTTAGTTCCTTCCTTTTCTCTTGCTCTGCCTTCCTTTCCCTTTCTTATTCCCTCTTCCTCTTTCCCTTACGCCAGCCTTGTTAAGTGAATCAACTCCTTTCCTGCTATCAGTGCCAGTTTAAACCATTGGGGAACCAACATGTCCTCTTTCTAAGTTTAGTCTGTTAATTATGTTCTTTTGCATGATTTATCAAGCCATTGTATCTATTACAGTAACTGTGCAGCTCTGCTGGCAAAGCCCTCTCGAGCAGGGCGAGGGATTGGCCAGTGTTGTGTGGGGTGGTTTTTTTTTTTTTGTTTTTTTGTTTTTTTGTTTTTTTGCTGTTGCAGCAAACATAAGCAAAGCTGAGGAAAACTACCTTCTGTTAACTGATAGAAGTGTTCAGTGAGAAGGATGTGAATGTTTTACACCCTGAACCTCTACAGCTCTTCTGGTATGTGGTGTGTCCCTGCCTGTCCTTTATACTATCTTTGTAGTATAAACTGGACTCTGTTTTGTCTTTGAGAAAGGACCCATTATCTGCCTTGTATTTGTACAGTGCTTAGCACAATGTAGGCTACTTCTTAAGTACTTACCAACACAACCGTGACTAGCCATTTGCCCTTGTGAAGGGCTTGGTATGGTTTGTCACTGTCACAAGACGAATACTTAAATTTCTTGATCCATTACACACAGTGATGGACTGCTTCTCCTTCCAGGATGCTGGCAGGGGCTGAACTATTTGGCACTTGTGTAGTCTTTAAATATCTAGAAAGTGAATAAAACTTCAGTTTGGAAAAGGAGAAGTTTAGATTGTCTCAGTGTACTGCCTGCCAGGCAGGACTCTACAGAGAGGGAGAAATACATGTGCGTTTTACATACTGCAGATTGTGTATTTATTTGTGTGTGTGTGTGTATCTCTGTGTACAGACTTCATTTTCCAGAAGGCCAGATTGCTTTCTGGGGGTTAGGAGTGAGCAGTAGGGGTATGGGCAGGGCTGATGAGGGAATTAATCTGCAGACCCCATGCCTTACCCTGCAGGGTGGGAGAGGACTTCTGCCCTGCCCCAGAGCCCAGGCTCTTGCCGCAGCACAGCAGACTGCCCCAGCACAAAGCTGGTCCCGGGGCTGTCTGCTTCATGACAGTGCTCTACGGAACAAGTGCCCCTGGGGTGGGAGTCAGGGTGGTGGGTCAGAGCCGGGGTTCAGTGTGCTCCTGGCCCCTGGTTTGAATTAAGCTCCCTGACTAGAAGCACAGGTTTGGTCTGCGTGGCCATGTATTGTAGTTCCCAGGTTGCCACAGTAGCCTACCCCATAGACTCGATGCTGGGCCCTGGATCTGAAGCGACGGGGCTCTACATGTTTTGTCACAAGGAGATGGTGGTGGTGGCAGCAACCTGGCCTGGCTCATGCCTGGCACAAAAGGGCACGCATAGTTGTTTTGTCAGCATTGCTCCAGAGCTTTTCCTTGCCTTCTCTTGGGAAATGGATATATGGGACTATCTCTTGGGCTGCCATTTAAAGAAATTGTTTTCCCACACCCTTCTCTGCTTAATAAACTTCATAAGTCATACAGCTGTCAGAAGCTGGGATCTGTAGCTGTTATGTCGGGAAGGAAAAAACCAAAAGATTTTTTTCTGGAGCACAGTGGGTTACTGTCAACTGCATCCCAAGAAAGTGGGCCAGCATCCAGCTACACTGGAGGATAAAGCTGTGATGTTTGTGGGTGCAGACTACATGACTCTCATAGCAGATCCCACATGGAAATGTGTGTTCAGGTGTGAGGAAAAAGCATGGGTGGGAGGAGGCAGTGGGAGCAGAGTGGGATGCAGCACCTGTGCAGTCTCTTCTCCCATTGCAACATCAGCTGACTGTCAGGGCTGGCTTTGTGCCCTGATGGGTCAGCTGAGGCTACCTGGGTGTCCGCTGCCACCAGGTGTCTGCATGTGCTTTACATGGGTGTGGGAAGCTGGAGGAGCAGGTTTGCAACCTTCCAGATGGGTGTGCTGCTGTGGAGATGGTGATGGGCTTGGTGGGGTGAGTGCTGCAGCCCATTCTTGGCAAACTCGAGTTACCTTGCGCTCTGGAAATGCTTCCTGTGAGCTGACTTCCTGGGGTGCATCAGGAAAAGCATCACTAACTGGTCATAGGAGGGGATTGTCCTGCTCTGCTCTGCACTTATGTGGCCTCACCTTGAGTACTGTGTGCAGTTTTGAGTACCACAATATAAGAAAAATATCAAGCTATTAGAGACCATCTGAAGATGGGAGACAAAGATCACAGGATGTGTTGAGTTGGAAGGGACCCACAAGGATCACTGAGTCTGACCCTTAGCTCTGCACAGGACCACCGCCAAGAGTCATACCATATGCTTCCCTTCAAGGCTGTCCAAGGAAGGGCAATGGAGATGGTGAAGGGCCTTGAGGGGAAGCCGTTATGAGGAGTGTCTGAGGTCACTTGGTCTGTTCAGCCTGGAGAAGAGGAGACTGAGGGGAGACCTCATTGCAGTCTACAACTTCCTCGTGAGGGGAAGAGGAGGGGCAGGCACTGATCTCTCCTCTGTGGTGACCAGTGACAGAACCTGAGGAAATGGCCTAAGGTTGTGTCAGGGGAGATTTAGTTTGGATAATAGAATGAGGTTCTTCACCCAGAGAGTGGTTGGGCACTGGAACAGGCTCCCCAGGGAAGTGGTCACACCACCAAGCCTGTCTGAGATCAAGAAGCTTTTGGATGATACTCTCAGTCTCATGGTGTGACTCTTGGGAGTAGTCCTGTGCAGGGCTAAGGTTTGGACTCAATGATCCTCGTGGGCACCTTCCAACTCAGCATCTTCTGTGATTCTGTGAAATACAGAGGCTTTGCATGTTGCTTTGTCTCTGTTTTGAGGATAGCAGATACTTTAATAAGCCAGGAAGGAGTAGCTTAGATTGCAGAAATAATTAAATACTCTTCTTCTGACTCTTTAAACTGACAGCAAAACATGATGCTCTGGAATGGAAAAGTCATCCTCCTGAGAAAGCAAATCTGAATTATTTCCACCATCACAGCAGGATGCGTTGCCTGGGGCTGGCACATACCATGACCTGTTGAAATGAATGACTGAAAGCAGGAAGTCATTCAGCTTGCTTTCATGCATGTGTAGTGAGGGGATGGAAACAAACAAAGAAGGCTGTGTGCTCTCAGTACCCTTGTTGCACTGTATTAAATAAGGTATCTTTCTACTTTTCCAGAAGATGCAAATTTTTTTAAACTGCTGGACTGAAGGCAACAAGTTTGTTGAGGATATATAGGTCTAGCATTCTCAGTTTGGTGTTATACATTGTGTGCATTGTTCTAATTTTACAAAATTATGATTAATTGTATAATTATAAAGACCTTCCATCCATAGGGCCTTTGACAGTGTCTCCCACAACATCATTTATCACTCAGTTGGAGCGATACAGGTTTGATGAATGGACTGTTGGGTGAATAAGGAATTGGCTAGACAGCTGCATCCAAAGACTTGAAGTCAACTGCTCAATGTCCAGACAAGTGCTGTCCCTCAGGGGTCCGTAATGTGATCTGTAGTGTTCAATATTATCAGTGGCATGCAGTGGGTTTGAGTTGCCCTCAGAAAGTTTGCAGATGACACCATGCTGAGCAAGTGCAGTTGATTCACAGGTGGGAATGGATGCCATCCAGAAAGACCTTCAGGGTAAAGGAGCAGGCCACTATCAATGTCATGAAGTTCAGCAGCACAAAGGACTGGTCCTGTCCTGTACCTGCATCAGGGCATTCTCCAATATGAGTACAGACTAGGAGATGGATGAATTAAGAGCAACCCTCTGGAGGAAAATTGGACATGAGCTACCAGAGAGCCGACCATGTCCTGGACTTCATAAAAAGAAGTGTAGCTAGCAAGTCAATGGAGGTGATTCTTCCCCTCTACCCTGGAGAGACCTACACTTCAATGGCGAACAAGTGGTTGTGGGTTTTTTTTTGTTTGTTTGTTTGTTTGTTTTTTGGGGGGGGGTTACTTTCTTTTTTACAAAGTGAGTGTTTGAGTCTTACTGCATCCAATGAAACCTCTGGTAACTCCTACTTTCTGCTTTTCTGGTCACATGAACAATTTCCTCATGCCTTTAGCAACCTACTTTTAGTGTCATCAGTGTGGTGATGCAAACTAAATATAGATTAAATTTTGCTGGCATCTGAGGTAATTTCACTGTGGATCATCTCCTCCCGTATT
This sequence comes from Oxyruncus cristatus, assembly GCA_013399855.1. Taxonomy (NCBI): domain Eukaryota; kingdom Metazoa; phylum Chordata; class Aves; order Passeriformes; family Cotingidae; genus Oxyruncus; species Oxyruncus cristatus. The sequence goes on from VXAY01003993.1 coordinate 553,041, forward strand.
ACACCATAAACTATAGAAGAGGCTTCTCCTCATCTACGCTTAGGTTATCCTGTTCTCCGACTCATAGAATTGCAGAATAGTTAAGGTTGGAAGGGACCTCTGGACATCATCTAGTCCAGGCTCCCTGCTCAAGAAGAGTTCCCTAGAGCATGTTACTCAGGATTGCGTCCAAACATTTTTTGAATATCACCAGTGAGGAAGACCCCGCAGCCTCTCCGGGTGATGTGTGCAATCACCTGCACAGTAAAGTTCTTTCTTATGTTTAGATGGAACTTCCTCTTGGAGGTTCCAAGAGGCTCCATTGTCTTGGTGCACTTCCTTCAGATACTTATATACATTGGTAAGGTCTCAGTCACCTCTTCTTGAGGCTGAACAAGCCCAACTCCCTGAGCCTTTCTTTGTAAGAGATGCTCCACTCCGTTTGTCACCAGCTTTGTCACCTGTTGCTGGACCTGCTCCAGGAGCTCCACGTCTTTCTTGTACTGAGGGTCCAGAATGGGACACAGCACTTCAGATGTGGCCTTATCAGGGCTGAGGAGAGGGGCAGGATCACCTCCTTCAACCTACTAGCCGTGCTCTTTCCTAATGCAGCCCAGGATATCATTGACCTTCTTGGTCACAAGGACACAATCCTGGCTCATGGACAGCTTGTTGTCCACCAGGACCCCTAGGTCCTTCTCTGCAGAGCTGCTTTCCAGCACGTCAATCCCTAGCCTATACTGGTGCTTGGAGTTATTCTTCCCTGGGGCAGAACCCTGCATTGGCCTTTGTTGAACCTCAGTAGTTCTCTGCCCATCTCTCCAGCCTGTCGAGGCTGCACAGCCCTCTGGGGTATTGACCACTCCTCCCAGCTTTGTGTTGTCAGTGAACTTGCTGAGGAGGCTATCTACCACCTCATCCAAGTCATTGAGGAACGAGTTAGACAATTCTGGGCCCAGTATTGAACCTTGGGTGACACCACTAGTGACAGGCCTCCACCTAGACCCTATGCCACTGATTATCTCTGTGCCCTGTGCCGTTCAGCCAGTTCTCAATCCCGCTCACCATCCACTTGTCCAGTTCACACCTGCAGAGCTTGCTTATGAGGATATTACAGGAGACAATGTCAAAAGCCTTGCTGAACTTCATGTAGACAACAGCCACTGCTCTCCTCTTTCCAGCCAGTTAGTAGGCTCCACCATGCTTTAAAGGTTTGTTTAAGTTGCTATGCTGCTGTGAAGCATCTGAATCATCTGAGAAAATGCATGCTCTGGGAGGAGGGCCTTGCTGTGCTAGACAGGTACTAGTTGAGCTCAGGAAGTGGGAATATGTAATGGCTAAATGTTATCAAACGCTGATGTTTAATGAATACTCCTATTTGATATTGATCTGGTGTTGCTTTCTATACCCTTTGCCTAAATATGCATCAATATGTGTATATACACATTTTTAAGCATGACTTTTAAAATTAATTAGAGAATAATTCTGTCAGAAGATTTCATGTAAAAGTAATTTATTGGCAGACACTGGGACTAGCATCTGTGTATCTTAAGAAGTGACCTTAGTTAAAAGATTGTTCTTGCCACTGTTTAACTGGTTGAAATTATGAGTTATATTTAGTTATGTTTCTGTACAGGAGACTAAAATATGGCTCTGCTGCTGTTCAACTCTGGGGTTTTTTTGTAGTTTTAGTAGTATCAAATCTAATTAAATTGGACATTTAAGGAAAGTCCCTTATGAATTCTGGGGAAAAAAAGACATTTGTTAAAAAGTGGGGTTCAGTGGGCCATTCAGCTCTCTTCTGACTTGTTAGCCAGCATTCAGGAATTGCTAGCAGCTGTCAGAGCAGGAGGAGATAACTGAAGGCAGAGGAGATCTATGTCAGCTAACTCGTGCCATGTAAGATGGGTCTTTGACAGCCTTCTTTCTGAAGAGCAATGTTATAAAGTCAAGGTGATAGGAAAAAGTAATAATGGAGTTTTTGGTGGTACTTAAAATTTTTTTCTCCTCAAATTGGCACTTCAAAGGGACACTGAAAGCAGTGGCTTAATTGATTTCTTGGCAGCTAGCAGGTGAGTATTACAAAGCAAATGCACTTAGTTGCTGGCTTTCTGTGTCTCCTCCCTCTGCCCTGTACAGGTGTCCCACAATGGCTCAAGAAGGGATAAGATTAAAAGGTTAATATGATTCCGCTTTCATCTACTACCATTCTTTACAGGGTCCCTCCATGCCCAAGGAAAGAGAAAATTAAAAATGTATGACTTAGAGTAGCTCTGAATTTCACATTTTTCTGCTTTTTCTGTGGTAGAGAAAGTGATTAATTTATTTCAATAAATACTACACGTTTTGATCTACTAGTCTGTGTAGAGCAGTGGCACCTCCTTACACAGGGCTCAATTCCAAGTCCTTTTTTGTCTTTTGTCTTTTTTTAAATCTGAGAGAATTTGTCCCAATAGCTTCTTTCTGAAAAGCCCCAGTTTCTTCTTCTTTTAAATGCAGCCAGACCAAAACATTCTTTCTCAAATGACTCCTCAAACTTGCCAAGTTTTCTTTTTTTGCTATCTTTGTGTGATAATGCATCCACCCTAACGTGAGCCAGGATGCTTTGGTTCCTTAGTACAAGGCTGTGATGCACAGAACCATAGAAATAGGGAGGAAAAAAAAAAAAACCCTGAAGAAGGGGAAGGGTTCTTTCCTGATCACTGTTGCAGTCCCCTAGCTTTCATTTGCTACTTTCAGTACCAAATAAGAATAAATTGAAAGATAAAAAGGAAAAAAGCACCTGTTTTCTGGAAAGTTCTGCTTAAACACTGTTTTTATTGCTGCTTTCGTTTCTTCTGCAGAGTGGGAAGCCCCCAGTTAAGGACATGTTCACAGATCTGAAAGATGGAAGGAAGCTTTTGGACCTTTTGGAGGGTCTGACAGGGAAACCTCTGGTAAGAGAAACATCTGAGTCATATTTCCACTTCTTAAGAAAAAACAAACCGATGAATAAACAAAACACAACCCCCAAACTGTGGCATGTTTTTTTTTTTTTTTAAATTTTAATTTATTTAAAACCCTATTTTGCTTGTAGTTTGTGCTTGTTCTCTGCAGTTTCAGTGAAATTCCCATGAACTGCACTCATGAGATACGAGGTCAGGCTGAAGTTTAACTGTGTAACCCTTTCTTGAGGGTTTACATACTGTCTAGCAAAGCATATAAAACCAGTGGTGTTATTCACATAGAGTATGTTTTTAATAGAGATCTTTTAATGATCTGTTTCTGGGTGATGAGGGAGACCAGCGTTTGGCTGGTTACCTGTGGGTTCCTGATAAGCTCATGGAAGATCCCCTAAAGAAAAAAGACAACAGCTGTTAGGCAATGCAAAAATCTACATCTCCATTGAAGAATTTTGTGATCTACAGTTTGGAAAAGACTGAAACTGCTCAAACTGTGTATGGGAAAGCGTGTATGGCTTAAAACTCTTCCCCTGCTAACATTGATGGCTCTTCAGAAAGATACATGAGGCATGGTGAAATCTGTGCCATCAGTATTATCCCATCACTTGGGATTAGATTCTTGATTTCACTATTTATAATAAATCTCATATTTGTTTATTGACCTTATGAGGAACCTTTAGCTATTTAAAATTTCACATTGCAAGCTTGCCTTGTTTTTCAAACAGATGCATTTCACAAGCACTTTGAATAATTTGTGGTGTCATTTGAAGTACGCCCAAGACAATAGGACTTTTGGTTTCTAAGTCAATTACATGTCCCAGGTTCAGCTCCGTGCTCTTGCAGTATGATCATGTTCTGCCTCAGGAGTTAAATTGTGATGATTAAAAGAAGGGCAGGTATTGTTGAGAGCTGAAGCGTTTTGTGTTTCGTTTTTTTTTTTTTCCCCCTTGATATTAAAAGGAAGGGAAAGTCAGGAAGTATAGCTTTTTCCCACCATGCAAAGATCTAGCAGGCTTTTGGTGCCAGAAAAATAAATTGCTGCTTGTTCTCTCTTGGGAGCCAGAAAATTTCAACTACTCTGGCAAACGTTCAAAAGCCTCGGATTTTCCCCGGGAATTCTTACTTTGCTGTTGTATTGCCAGTTAGTAAGTCTGTAGATGCTGGGAATAAAATTGGATTTACTGAAGATAAGCTGAAACACATTTGGAATCCAGGGCTTGTTCTGTGCCTTGAATTGAGGAATATTGTTCTGACCAGTTTTCATTTTGAAATTATTGTGGATGGTCTTGTTTGGTTTTTCTTACCACTAAAAAAATAAAAAGTTAAAATCTGGGGAAAAGAGAGAAAAGAACAGGAATTTTTCTTTTATTTTGTTTGGTCTATCAAGTTAATTCTGATGTTGAACAGATGGTAACTTTTTATTTTCAGCCTAAAGAACGAGGTTCCACACGAGTACATGCCTTAAATAACGTCAACAGAGTACTGCAAGTCTTGCATCAAAACAACGTGAGCATGTTTTTGCATAACTTTTTGATAGATTATTTAGTTTATTCTTGTGTGTAAATGTGTTCAGAATGCAGAAAATAAAAATTTTTAGTATCTAAAATGAGAATTCAGTGAGACGAGTAAACTGTTATTAGTTTTTCTTATCTGATGTAGAATTTAAGTGTCCAGCTATTTTGTGACGTCTTAAAATGCTAACTTAAGTATTAACTAATCTGTGGTTTGTTGAGATGTGTTCATCTCCCAAGACAAAGGTGAGTTGAAGGTCTTCTATTGCACAGCTAATGTGTAAGGGGATTACAGCTTTTATGGGTGTTTTTCATGTTGTGCTCTCGGTCTCCAGGAGGATCTTTTCAATGACATCTGTCAGCTCGGTGTCCAATGGGTGCTGTTTTTAATTTGCTGTTTCAGTAACTGATCAGAAGAACAAACAAGCGAACAAAACCAAATCCTCCTTTAAGAAAAATGAGAAGAATAATTGTTTGGTTTAATATTTGCTTTTACTGCCTGGAAACCAGTAGTACTACAGTAAAGTGATTTTAATTTTTTCCCTGAAGAACAATTCCTGACAAGTGTGCAATCTTTAGTTAGAATTTCTATTTGTGAATGTCAGGGCACTAAAATAACTTAGTAAGAATGTTCTGGCAATAAAATACATCAAATACAAGAAGGCACTGACATAATTATATACACTACTGATTGAAGAGTGATACCAACAGGCTGCATAATGCTGCAATTTCTCCTCTGTGTTGGTGAACTAGTGTCATATTTCTAGGAAGGAGACAAAGCTAGTAGTGGGTTATTTGCTTTTGTTCTTTGAGTACTGTAAATATTGATTAACTTCTTTCTAAGGATAAGTAATGAGTTTTTTTCAGCTTGAAATTGGTTTATTTTATGATGATAATAAATAATTAATACTGAATTATAATAATTAAGTAGTTCTTCCTGAAGATGATAGGATCTGGGTTTCTGGAAGTAAACAGGTGGTCCTAGTTAGCTGAAGGTTGTTAAGGTCATGGTACTTGATTTATACCTAGTGGTTACCTTCATTAGAAAGTGTTATATGTTAATATGAAGGGAAAAGGCATCCACTAAGAAGCAGTTGTATTCTGTTTCTGGGCTATGCAATATTCATAACTTGTGAAATAATTTATGAGAGTGTTTAAATATGTATTGCAGAGATCAGACAAAACTAGACTGTGGGTGATCAAGTGATCCTGTGAACCTCATCCTTTTAGCAGAATGGTTCTAAGTAATGAAGTTCAACCTTTTTGATTTGTGGATCAATTTTTTAAAAATAATAATTTAAAAAAATCCAGTGGAAAGCATTCTGTATAACCAATATCAGTCTACTGTCTTTTGTTGATTATTTATTTGCTTAAGTCTCAGTGTTCCACTCGCGGTCCTACTGGATTGCTGGCTGCATCCTGCAAAGCACCATTACAATACAAAAATGAACATGTCAAGTATTTCCATTTATGTATGTTATGGATAGCAAGAGGAATGTATTAGTAGTAGTATTATTATGTGATTAAAAACTGTGAAGTGTTTTTGTTGTTACCCATTCTCAGGAGTGTTTTTGTTCTATTAGAGGTAGAAAAAAGCTCTTATAAAGCAATTGCACTGTTTTTTCACCCTTGGTCTTTAGTCTTGCTTTCTCTTCCTTGTGTTCTAGAGTGCTTTCCAGTGTGTTTTTAAGGATCTGCACTGGTTATTCTTTTGTCTGTTCTTGCCTACTTTACAGTTACCTTGAAATATATACCCAGTATTTGCAAAGAGTCTTGCTGTAATTTCCTGTTCTAGATGCTTTAAAAATTGAGAGAGGAAAATTAAGAAATTCAAATTTTTTTAGTACTTCAAAGTACAATTTGTGGTTCCATGTTAATCTTGCAACACAGTTTTGATTTGATTCTCCTAACAGAGACACCTATGGGGAACTGAAAATTGTCAAGATAGCTGAAAGCAATGAAGGTAGAAGTAGATTTTGCCCATTGAAGCTATTTATATTTATATATCAGCCTTATATCCTTATATATCGGCAGTATCATCTAAAACAAAATGGAACTTTGTTCTTGTCTATTCTGCCGTCATAGGCTATGTCCACTGAGAGTCAGAGATGGCCTCCATTACTGTCCCATGATTGTCCATATTGTTTAGTTGCTAGCCAGCTCCTTGGTGCAAGTTTGGTCTCCATGACCAGTGCTGATCCAAAGCAACATCCACATACAGTTGTTAGTGTAAGCTGGGAGGTGTTTCTGGTAGGCATTGTGGCTAAAACTGTTCTGAAGCAGGGGTGAAAAAGAAATTAAAAAGCTTCTCCACGGAGGTGAATGCACTGGTGCCACTTGCCCCTGGGGCTGGAGGATGCTCCTGGCTCAGGTTATTTAAAAGAATGAAGCCCAGCATCTACCCTGTGCTGGGAGTGTATTGCAGCATCTGCTGTATGCGTACATAGACCCAGGGAGGTATCTGCTTCATCTGCTGTAGGCAGCTGTTCCTAGCCCGATTTCCGTAAGTATGGTGGTGACCTGTGCATATGCAGTGCAAGGTGGTTAGAGTTAGTGCTACTTTCTCTGCGTTAACTGAGTGGAGACTTGATGCCCAAAATTAGTTCAGACTCCAAAGTAGCACTGAGTGAATATCTGGTCATGCTCCGAGCTTTGCTTCTTTTCAGGTCTGAATACTTGATGCAGGAGTGGGTTGCCTCTCTTGTTGTCTTCCTTACTAAAGTAATCTCCATGTGTTTCTTTTTTAATAGTTTCAGTTAGACCATTTCAAGTCAATGTGGGGTCCTCTGCATGTAGGAAACTTGAAAATTTTTCCCTTGAGCTTTTGGTTTCTTTTTATAAACTCTCATTTTGATGCTGTTCATACAAAAGACAAACCTATTCATTAAGGGTTTTCATGGCTCTGCAATATCTCGGAGTTTGTGTAGGAGCAAACTTGCTTAGCTTTTATTTTCCTGTCAGATCCCTCATACTTGCATTTCTGTTGTTCAGTTTTGACTGCTGGTATGCATCTGTATATTAGAGGAGAGAATTAAGCTCTTCCAGTGGAGTACCTTCTTTGGTGCCATTTTTTTGTCATGTTGTTTAAGCAGTTGTCGTGACAAATTCAGATAGACAGTTCTCTGCCAGATCTGGTTTTCTCTTTCTAACTGCTTTTTGTTTCAGAGCACTTGGTATTATGTGGCTGGACAACCAGGGATATGGGGTGGGGTTGTGACTTAAGGCTGTGATAACGGTGTTTAATATAGAGTTGATCCAACCTCTCCAGGTGGAGTTGGTGAATATTGGAGGAACTGACATCGTTGATGGAAATCACAAGCTGACACTGGGGCTGCTGTGGAGCATTATCTTGCACTGGCAGGTGAGAAGCTGCTGTGAGATCTTTTCCTTTCCAGGAATTCTGTGCACTGATCTGCTGGGATTTTCACAAACCTTCCCAGGGTTTTGGTGGCAGAAAATACTGCTTCTATTTTGGGCTGGTAAATAAAGGCAGGCTGGTATTTGGTTTCTGCTCTCATTCTATTGGCTGCCTCTCATGATACGTATCCTTGTACGTGCTCAGTTGTACTCAGCCTCTCAGTTTAGTTCCTACTGGTGTTAATTGCAGGGGGGCTTTTCAGGCTGAAGCTTTGTATTTATGTTTCTTCCTCAAAGGACTGAGGCAGGTAGTTTTTTACTGTGTAGGTAGCTGTGTTTAGCTTGCATCTTGCATGCTGCTGAGGTTTGTTAGTCTCATAGATTGAATTGTTCCTGGTTTATTCAGGTGTCTGGGAAGATCATTGAATTCACTTGGAGGGACTTTGGCAGATGCGTATGGATAGTACCCAAATAACAAACTACTTTTGTTGGATGATCTGATATCCTTCTCTTGCAGAAAACCTGTACAAGCTGTATTTTTGGATTTATTTACTGGTGGAACCACAGCACAAGGCATAGACAGCATCAAGGAGAGGGGGAGGATTGCAGTGTAAGAGTAATGTGTCATTATTACATGAGGCATTACTGGTTCTTGTAATCAGCAGAATGCGAAGGGGCCCTGAAGACTCCTATTCCCAAATTTTGTGTGAGGAGTTGGATTCATAGCTTTTCATGGGGAAGACCCTTTCATGATTTGTGAAATAATTTTGCTTTGTGAGCAGGAGTAGTGGAGCATGTGTGTGTAAGGTGCAGTTGTTGCTGTCTTGCAGGTGAAGGATGTCATGAAGAACATCATGTCAGATTTGCAGCAGACCAACAGTGAGAAGATACTGCTGAGCTGGGTTCGGCAGTCCACGAGACCTTACAGTCAGGTCAATGTTTTGAACTTCACCACAAGCTGGGCTGATGGACTCGCCTTTAATGCTGTCATCCATAGACACAAGTAAGTAGGAAACAGCATATCTCATACCTAGAGAAGTAAACAACTTTTTTCCTGTGTCTTCATGCTTGAGCATTTGACAGCTTCTACCTGTTTCAGTGATTCATTGTCCGGTTGTTTGTCTTTTGTTGTGGTAACAATAGCAGTGGTGGGATATTGCCAGAGCCTTGCAAAGGCTGGAGCCAAGGCAGGAGTGTAACACTCAGTTCCTGCACATGCACAAACACTTGCTAATTGGAGTGGATTTACATCCCACTTAGTATGCATTATACTGCGAGTGTGTTGAAAGGGTCTCTGCAGGGAGAGAGAATTTAACCCATCTCCTTCACCTGTACTTCCTTCCTTCTGCCTGCCCTCCTCTGTGAAGAGAAACATTTCTTCAGAATTCACCACTTCATTTCAGTAAGGAGATACAGAAGCTTCAAAACAAAGAAATAAGAAAGGCTGTAGCTTTTCTGGTGTTTTTTAATATATCTCGCATGAAAGACAATGTATGCTCTTTAAGGAGAACTGTAGGGCAGAAGAATCAAAGAGTAATAGGATACTTCAGGTATCTTGAGAGTATTCATTAGTTTGTTCATTATACTTTATAAGTATAAGGAATCGTGTTAAAGCTTCTTTGCACGGATCTTTTGTGTTCTTTCTGATTTTTGGAGAACTTTTTCATAGTTAAAAGAAATCATTGCTACACACTCCTATGAAACTTTTTGTACTTTCTTTGTAAAAAAATTTTCTTTCAGATTTACTGGAAAATACGTTTTAATCCAGTGTGCCTTAATTGAAGTCAGCTCATTACTTTGCAAGGTCTGACTGTTCTTAACCATAGTAATGGTTTTAGTGTCGTAATGGTATGCTGATTTCTAGAATTTAACCAGACCTCCTGACCATCAGGTGTCTGACACAGCAAATGCTTTACGAATAGCCATAACTTCTATACCCAGCAGATGCAAAGTGTTTGCAAAACATATGTTCACTTTGAGCCTGCTGTTCTCTACTCTTAAGTGCCCCTTTGGCATGTGCTAACTGAAATGGGCTCTGTCAGAGGCTCACTGGCTTCAGAACTGGTCTGCCCTGATGTACCTCTGTGCCTTGTGAACCAGAGCTGGCTTGTGTTCAGCCTGCAGGGGTGTGTGAGGGGGACCTGCACCACACTGAGGACTCCTGAAAGTTTGGAAGGACTGTTATGCAAAGGCAGAGCAATACCAGTAAAGGTCTTGCTGGAATTTATCACAAATATCACCATGTCCCTTCTCTGGATGGGGTGAACTGTAGTGGTGGTTTTCCTACTGGCACAAATGCCTGTAGTAGCTTTGTTCAGCTGCTGAGCATGTGAAACATGTGGTGGAGAGTGTACCAGCTTTAGACACAAATGAGACCTAGGTGACCTGAGGGGAAGCAGGGAAGAGAGAGGTAGCAAAGTTGTTTTCAGGCTGTTTGTTGTCCTTACTTCTTGTGACTGTGTGCTTGAGCTTTGCATGATCTGAAGTCTGCTCTTTTCAGAGCGCTGTTAAGTAGCAAAAGCCCCTGCTGAAAGCTTTGACTCGGTAATTGTGCTTTCGTGTGGCTTCCTAAAATCTCTGGGTCTGCTCATCTCTGAGCCCTTTATTCCCTATTCCTTGGAGCTTGACAGCTGCCAGCATGTCAGAATTCAGCTTTGCTGTCCTTAGGCACAAGTCCTTTAGCCAGGGAAGCACTACACTCTGAGAGTTTTGACCTAGGTTTAAATTCAGGTCATCTTTAAAGGAGAAGCTTTAAAAGCAGGTGGAAAAGAACAAGGGGTCTGGGGCAGGTTGCAGAAGTGGTAGGACAGCAAAGCTATTTAGCTTACTCAGACACTAGTGCTTCCCTACCTAAGGGGCAGTTTTTCAGTATTGCTTTTTTATTTTAGTTTAAGTTGACACTTAATGGGATCCACAAGGATTCTCCTCTTTTAAGAGACTTATGATCTTTTTCTCTTTTTGTATCTATGAATAATTGTTAGCTCTTGGTTACAGTATCTAGTAACTTTTTGTAACACCTGCAGCACTTAAGTGACCTGTTACCTCATATAATTTTATTAACATTTTACTGTACTGGTCTCCTTCATTTCCTAATATTAGCTTAGTTCTTCTTTGAACCGAATTCTACTCTTTGGTTCAATTTTCTTACTCATAGGTAAAATACCTGGATTGGGATTCATTAAAACTTGTGTTATTGTGTCAGTGTGCAGGTACTACATTTGCAATATATTGATTGCAGAGTGTGTTTCCAAGTCGGAGTCTCTGCTAAAGCTTTACATGAATTATGAGGTTACTCTTATTGTTCTTGCACGGAGGTACAGTATTCCATGAGCTTCTATGCTTCTGGCTTTTTGCTTCTCAGACCCTGCTGGCTTATGACCTTCCCACTTCACAAATGTAATGACTTGGGTGTTAAAGGATACTCTTAGATCAATTCACAACTGAATCAAATATTAAAAGAACTAAAGGCAAGCCTGTCTCTTCCTCCCCAAGTTTTGTAATGTACAGAATCAATAGGAGTGTTTTGATGAGAAGCCACTATTGCAGGAGAATGGAAGGTATTTTAACTGCTGCATAGCCTAACAGCTCTGCTGGTGTAGCACTTGGCTGATCGTGCCCTGTTGGTATAGGTACCCCTAGGAATGGGCCCTGTTTGCTCAGCCTGCATCCTGTTCTGTGCTCTGCTCTTTCCCGTTGAGACCTTGCCAGTGTGTTTTGGGTGCACATCTGGACTGGAGATGTCATTGGGTTAACACTGATCTTAAATGAAGACTTCTGATGCTGCAAATCAATCAGCTCCTTGGCCTGATTTGCATTGTGACTCAGGAACATTTGTGATAGGATATTTTTTTTGTAGGCTGTTTTTTATTATGGGAATGGTGGGGGGGAATGGGGAGGAGTGATCGAGTGGGGTGGAGACTGCTGTGGCTCCTGGCTGTGATGGCCTGGGGTGGCCACACTGCAAGTCTGGAATGAGGCTTTCCAGAAACAGTGACTCTTGATTTCTGCATCAGGTACTCCTAAGTAAATGTGCAGTACTAATAATGCTGTGAAAGAAACAGCTGAAGAAAACTAGTTCTGGGATAAATTTTAAATGAAGTTTATGTATTCTTGTTAGTAGTATTTGATCTCCTGTTGCAGTCAATGACTGACTATATGTTTAAAACACATAGAATGGAAGGTGGATGTTGCTTTGGACATGCAGTCAGTTAGTTGGTTTGCGATTGTCAGTTTGTCATTAAAAAAAAAGGCATGTATTTGTATTTATGCATTTGTGTATATGATCTTATGTTGGTATTTTGTATGTATGGGTTTGTTTATATTACTTTGGTAGCTACTGTCATATCCATAACTTGATATTCTGCATGTTATGGAATTTTTTTTCTTCCAGATAAAATTTACCTTCTTGGTTTGTTTTTACTTTTAGACCTGAGCTCTTCAGCTGGGACAAAGTTTTAAAGATGGCCCCGGTTGAGAGACTGGAAAATGCTTTCAATGTAGCCAAGAACCACTTAGGAATTGAGAAACTGTTAGATCCTGAAGGTGGGATATAGTTACTGTACTTGACAAGAAGTTTTCTTTGAGCTCTCTTGAAAGAAACTTCTTCTGTTGACATTAACTATGAATAAGAATGCCATCATTTTTATGCAGTGCTATTTTGTTTTGAGCCTTTAAATTTGGCTTTAAAATAATGTAATTTGTAGGGTAAGGGTATGTCTGTGTGTGTGTCTTTGGCACTTTGAATATTAAGGTTCAGGTTGACTTACCATTCAGAGACTGTATAAGGTAGCTGAACTTGGTACCCTGACTGTCTTTCATTTTAGGTAGGAGTTGGTGCTGCAAGGGTGTATGCTTTTCAGATACAGTAGAGCATTATGTAGAATTGTATATTTTAAAGGCCCTGATGTGTTGTTATTTATATATACACTGAGTAGCAGTAGCTGCCAGTGCTGTGAGTACATTCTGTGCAGGAAAGCTTACTAGGAAGCTTTTACGACTCTTTTTTTTAAAACTGAGCTGTTGCTCTGCTTTGAAGTGGGCGTCCAGAGACGTATTCTGTGAGAAAAGCTCTCAAACTTCATAGATTCAAGCACCACCTTGTTATTAAAAAGAAAACTATTAACTGAATGGGTACTACTCATAACCCAAGAGATAAGTGAACCTGAGTCAGTGAAACTCTATCAATATGAAAAATAAGAAAATTAACTGACCAATAATGGGAGTGGGGATAGAGCCCAAGTGGAAATACTTGTTTTTAGGGATACTGTCCCTAAACTGCGTTTCTGCTTGGGAGATGCTTCAGAATAACTTCCCCTGAATGGTTTTTATTCCTGAGCAACTTCACACCTGGGCTCTTACTTTTCAAAAAGATCAAGCCTTTTCATATGAATTCACTTCCAAATGTAGAATTTTTTTTTTTTAAATTTTTAAATTTTTTTTTTCTCCTTCATACTACTTCAAACATATGTCAAACCTGGTCTTTAAGTTAAAAGCTTACTAAAGGCTACTCAACAGGAGAACCTGTGATGTGCACAATATGTAAAGTCTTAGCTGTGTTCTAAGTAAATATTTTAGAAAATCAGCTTCTTCATTTATTTTTTCCCCATGTTTTCTTTTTGATGCAGATGTTGCTGTACAGCTTCCAGACAAAAAGTCTATTATTATGTATTTAACCTCTTTGTTTGAGGTTCTTCCTAAGCAAGTCACAATGGAAGACATTCGGGAGGTAGAAACTCTGCCAAGGAGATACAAGCAGGAATGTGAGGATGGAGAGTTCAACATGCAGCAGGTATGCTGATCATCAAAGTCAGCCTGTTTCTTAAGTTGTAATTTTAGCTGACCTTCACGTTTGTCAGTTATCTCTGAAATGTGTCTTCTGTCTTGGACAACACAACTGGGAAAACATGAAAAATCTTACCTTCTTTGTCATTAACTTCAGTCTTTCTGTCTTCGTTTTTCTTTTCTGATTCATGTACAAAATCCTATGTGTTGAGGTATAAAGTTCCATTTGTGTTATGCTTCTTGCTTTTGCTTCCCTTTCTCATATGTCTTGACCAGGTCTCATATGTCTTAAATAGGGTGGTCTGAAATCTTTAACTGAATTTGCCACAGAACTTGTGGTGGGTAGTGGTAGTGATGAGGTTTTGTTTGGTTGTTTTAGTTGTGAGATTCACTGTTAAAAGAGCAAGGTGGAATTCTATCCAGATTTTTTATTTTTAAAATGGAAGTTCATTAGTAGTGACTTAGACCTTTCTCATTAAAATGTGTCCGATGTTTACTTTTAACATTTTATAAAGGACTAAAAGTTGTTCTGTTTTTAATATCATTTGGGACAGCATCTTCTGTGCGCTTCTAAGACAACCCTTTTCTCTTGGCTGCCTAGACTGTAGCACTTGAAGAGGACCAGGACAGTTCTAGAGCAGAGACTCCCAGCACAGTGACAGAGGTGGATATGGACTTGGATAGCTACCAGGTTGCTCTGGAAGAAGTTCTTACATGGTTGCTGTCAGCTGAGGATGCATTTCGGGAACAGGAGGAAATATCTGGTGATGTTGAGGAAGTCAAAGAACAATTTTCCACCCATGAAGTAAGTTTCTCTTGAAAATTCCTTAGTTGCGATTTGATTTCTTTGTGTGTGTAAGCTGCAGAACTTCCATTTCCTAGTCCTTATTCAAGAACTTTCATTCTGTTTCGTTTGTCTCTTTCTAAATGAAAGGTACCTCTAACTGAATGTAGTCCTTGAGTGGTTGGGGGTTTTTTTGTTTGTTTTGCTCTGTGTGTGTGTGTTTTTTTTTTTTTTTAACTAATAATGGCTGCTTGAAGGTGAAAATGGATCTTTTTAGAAGAACTTAGAGTGGAACATGCTTTGAAGCTTTAAGGTATTTTTTAAAATCAGCTTTTGGTGGGTGGCTTACTGGTGTGCTTAATACAAAGGCAGTCTGATCCACACTGAGTGGTGCTTCCCTACTGCCAACTACTAAAAAGCTTGGTCAGCCTTATGTCACTCACTGTTAAAAGAGGGCAATGCTGAAATTGATAATCACGTTGATTTAATTCAGTGGTCTCCTTGTGATGATTAGGATAGTTTGTTTCAGAAAGTTGTGTTGATGCTTCCAAATTACTCTTGTTTCCAAATTATTTTGGTTTGACTCTGGTTCTAAATCTACACAGGTGTGCCAGTGTTGATAGAAGTTTAAAGTGACATGTTAGATGTTCTGGTTTTCTCTTGTATACAATAGCGTATTTGTATATGTATACAAATACAAATTGTATACAATTGCATACAATATATGCATATTATTGTATACAATAGCATATAAAATCTGAATGCTGATCAATATGAGCAAATTCTTCTTTGTGCTACAGTTTTAAAGCCTTGAACCAAAGGAAGAGGTATTCTAGCTTTATACTAAATATATAAATTTTTGAGTGTTGGTAACTGATAGGGTTCCAATTGCTTTCCTACAGTACATTTCAGATTTTTTTTATGTTCTGTTGGCCATAGATAAGTTTGTTTTATATTTTTTATGAGTTTGTTCAAAGTCTGTCTTCTACTGAACAGGTCTTTCTCTGAGGGGGTCAGCTTTTTTTTCCTCAGTTCTGTTTTACTGGCTCTAGAATTTTTGTAGCTCATGGAAAACCTTTTGTCAAAGAGAGGAATAGGTCTGTGTTGTTTGTATGCTTGATAGTATCAGCTCATTCTGCAGCAAAGTTTCAAGCATGGCAATTTTTAGGATATTTACAAATTCATAAACTCTTGTAGGACCCCATGCTGATGTCTCTGCTTGTACTGTTTCCAGAGTTTTATGATGGAACTGACTGCGCACCAGAGCAGTGTTGGCAATGTTCTGCAGGCTGGAAACCAGCTGGTCGCCCAGGGAAATCTGTCACCTGAAGAGGAGTTTGAGATCCAGGAGCAAATGCTGCTTCTGAACTCCCGCTGGGAGGAGCTCAGGGTAGAGAGCATGGACAGGCAGTCCCGGTGAGTCATGGCATATAACCTCTTCTAAAGGCACAGGACTGACCTCTGGTGCTTGCTGTGCCTTGGAGAAGTTGGTTTGCATCCATTTGTAAGGCTTTTTTTTTTTTTTAGAATTAACACTTCAGTTTGTGACATGAAATCCACCTTCATACTTTCCAAGGTGAAACAAAAGGAATGACCGTAACTGGTTGGGGTGGGGTCTTTTTATTATGTAAACACTTAGTGACTGTTATGCTATGTAGATGTGCCAGACTAAATATACAGTATTTCAATTCAGTAGTTACATAAACTACTGAAAGAGTATTAAAAACACATGTAAGTTTCTCTGTAAAGTGGATGTGGATAGCTACAGGTATCTACACAGTTAAAAACCATTCAGAAGAATTTTTTTCTGCATGTCAATTACCCAGGCAAGAGTTGCACATAAGGGAGAACTGCATTTTGTTGTGACTCTCAGCAGAGGCTTTATTAGCAGCAAATCCCCGATGGAAGAAACAATCTTTGATGTAAATTGCATAATTCATGAATGTTTTTTGTTGAGAAAGAGAGAAGGAAACAAGAATACTGAAGTGTGTTCCTTAGCTTAATGCTGAACACCTTATTTGATGCTAGGTAACTGTTTTATGAATGGCCTTGCTGCTTTCCTATATGAACTAGAAATTAGTTTGGGAAAGCTGTTTCTGAAATAACTCAGTCTGTGCTTCCCCCTGCAGCCTGCATGACATGCTGATGGAGCTGCAGAAGCAGCAGTTGCAGCAGCTGTCTGACTGGCTTACAGTCACAGAAGAACGCATTCAGAAGCTGGAATCTCAGCTTTTAGCGGAAGATTTGGTGTCCCTTCAAAAACAGCTGGAAGAACATAAGGTAAACCTTTTTGTCTGTTGTGTAATATGTATGGGAGAAGTATCTGAAAGATGTGTACACCGGTGGGTTCCTTAGCTGTGAAACTTGATTGTGTCAGAAGTCATAGGTGGCTGCATTTGGTGTTTGGAAAAGGAGGATGATGGGGTAGAAAGGAACTGGAAGTCTTAACTGAAGGCTTGGGCCCTGCTGACTAACAGGAACTATTATATCTGCTTCATGAAGGAAGTGAAACTTGTAGGGAAAATTGTTACCCTTACTTTGTGCAGAGACAAAGACCTCTCCTGGTAAACTGTTGGTGTGAGGAACAGTATGAAATATACTGTGGACAAACTTGCCCTTAGTGACTGGCAGGCCTGCTTGAGACTTACAGATTAAAATAATGTGGGATCAGGAAGGGCCTTCCAAGTCACTAATTCCAGTCCCTGCTTTTATAGGGATTGCATCCTAAGGGGGTGCATAGACTGTACTCTCTGATGTGCATAATATTTTGGAAGTAGTTTGTCTCTCAATTGTGTTTTTGGATGCAAGTCCAGCCTTTTTATTCTGCAGTGTTTTTGTGAAGGAGAAGGATTTCCTTTTTTTATATTTGTCGTTGTTGCAGCTTTAGTTTTTATACTTAATGCTGAGGTTTGACCTTCTCCCCATCATGGGACATACCTCACAGAACAAGAACAGTGTCCCACGTTTGCATTCTTTCTTTTGTCTTCAAAGTCTGGGGATTTTGAGGCATGTTGTTTATGGAGTAACTTAGGATATGCTGGGATGAAAAGTGACATTTATAGTACTGTAAAGGTATACTGATCTTGCAGAAATATTTTGGAGATAGGCTTTAACCATGGAACCCGTTCTTCTATAATTTTATTGTATGAATATTTAAATCTACATATTGTTTTAAACTAATCAGAACTGCATGTTTTCTGCAGTTTTTAACTATTGTCTTTGGACATCATGATCAATTGTACTGTTGGTACTTAGGGGAATTATATTGTCAGTTCTCAACAGATGAATGTTCTTAGTGATTTTTTTCCCTGTTTGGCATGCCCTGTGATACTGGCTTATTAACAATAACAGCTTTGTACAGAAACACATAAGCTCTCTAACCTATAATATTAGATATATAGAAAGTCAGTGCAGTTGTCATATCATTCTCCTAGTCAAGTATGGTGCATACAGCTTAAAGCACTCCCACATTTACCAATATTTCAACAGAATGGTTTTGAGTTCATTTCTAGCAGCCTTTTGCTTACACTTACTTAAACTGTGCAGTGATTCTGTGCTTTAATGTTGAATCTGAGGTACTTCCATTGCCACAGCAGTTGTGATAGTTACTGTGGCCAAAAGAGCGGATTAGCAAAAGTACTCAAAGTTGGTAACCTGTTTTTTGTTCTTATAGAGCCTGCAGAGTGATCTAGAGGCAGAACAGGTGAAGGTAAACTCCCTGACACACATGGTTGTCATTGTCGATGAAAGCAGTGGGGAAAGTGCAACAGCTATTCTGGAGGAACAATTGCAGGTAAAATGGTAGAGCCCTCTTTTTTTTAACTGTAGTAACAGGCATTTAAAATCTTTGCATATAATTGTTAATCAGTGTTTTTGTGTTTAAAGACAGTTTATCCTAGAAAGTGGTTTAAATTATTTTTTTTGTTAAGTAATACTAAGTTAAAAAATTACTAAATTAGCTCAAGCTAAAACCTGCAAAAGTGCTTTGGTGACTTTCTAGCTTAATTTCTCTTTGCATTCCCAGTGACTTAGGCACTTTTGTAGTGTATCCTTACAGCAGTTTCATAAAATGGGAAGATGCGTAGTACAACTCTTATTTCATATAAGTAATTTTTAGTAGGAAGTTAAAATCTGATAGGAAGAATATTTAAAGACATGAACATGATTTATCTAGGGAGCATGATGTGAAGTATTTTATCAGAAGGTAGGACTGTAACCTGAAGTACAATGAGTGTGGGACAGAATTTATTCAAACAGAATTCATGGTACTTTGTTCACTCCCTTTGAAGTCAATCAAATAGCTGACTGACTTCAGCAAGAGCAGAGGTAAGGCCATAAGTGAATGTTTTTGAAAGTGTTAGCCTCCAGTTCTGTGCAGTACAGTGATAGCAATACCTGACAAGGAGATAGATATAATGTAGAAAGAGGTTAATGTGAAATAGAATTTTTTTTGAGTATCTAGTTTCGGAGTTTCTTTGTGAGGTTCGTGATCATTCATGAGTGTTTCCTGCTTTTGTAGAGGCTTGGTGAGCGGTGGACAGCAGTTTGTCGTTGGACTGAGGATCGACGGGTCAAGCTGCAAGAAATTCAACTTTTATGGCAGGAGCTGCTGGAAGAACAGGTTGGTAGCTGTTCAGTTCCTCAGGGTTGACCAGTTGATTTGTGGAAGAAAAAAAAACAACCAACCAAAGAAACCCAAAAAAACCGAACCAAGATCCTGACTAGGGCTGGGGAAAAAAGCCTTGAAAAACTAGACTTTGTTTTTTGTTGGGGTTCCCACTGTTTTTTGAGGAGTAGAATAGCTCTGAAAGGCAAGAGGAGTATTTTCCAAAGTTTTAAGAAAGAAAAGTTAATAACACCTTGGAAATTATTTTATAAGGAATCTTGCAAAATGGCCAAGAAGTGTGAATATCCACGATAGCGAAATGACAATAAATGCTGTAAGTATCTGGTGGTTTTGTAATTACTGAAATTTTCCTGATTAAGGTATATATGCTTCCAACATGGATACAGGTACACAATTGTGCAATAAACTAATCAATAAATATTTTGAAAATCAGTAACATCAAGCATTTGGTCAATATAATGAAGCACGCAGCTTGTTTCATTTTGCTGAGTTCAGGTGAACAGTTGAATTGTCAAGAAGATGGCATTGTGAATGTTCTCTTATTTCGATATCATGTATTTTGCATATATATTAAATACTGCTCAAACACAAATTAACTGATGGCATAAAAATGTGGTAACACAACTGTGTGTACTAGGTTTGCATGCCTGATGCTACAGCTTGCTGTCTCAGTTTAAAATAATTGATGGCTTTTTTTCTTTGAAGATTTTACTGAAATTGTTTTTTTCCCCTTAAATGATGATATTTATTACTGTAAGCTATTGTTTAAACAGCAGTACACTCAGATTGTTTAGACATTTAAAAGAAGTTGAATAGTACTGATAAGCTGTTGCTATCAGTTGCAGCCTGGTTTCTTTGACACAGATGTTTTGTCTGTGGTTTTTGGGGTTGCTATGTGTTTCTCCCTGACCCCTCTATCCATTTGTAGTATATTGATAAGCTGAATTTGTAGCTCATGTGACCTTAATATGGACCCAAGGTTAAAATTTTGGTTTATCCCATGCCAAGTATCTGTTAATATATATTTCCTTGAAATACTGCTTTGTCACCTGTGTATGTATATCCAGAAAATTCTGTGCTAACATTTTTTGGCAACTCTTGGTCATGGTAACTCTGAGTTGACAAATAAGGATTCCCCCAAAATCCTTGCAAAGTATGAACTTCAAGTGTTCTCAGTTTTAGTGACTCTACGTGAACATATTTTTGTCCTCTTCTACCCTTATATTTTTCTGGGGAAAAGTGGCCACTCATTGGCTGTTGCAGTACTGTTAAAAATGTCATCTTCAGTTGGAGTTGTTTTTGCATTCAGCTTTTTTTAGTTTGTATGTAATTATGTTGCTCTGTAAAAGTGAAACAATGGATGTGTTTAACGTAGAATGTCAGATAGCGAATAATGAGAAAATACAAGTTTGTTTTAGTTGGTTTAGATCAGCATGTTTGCATTCATTGTTCAACTGAACAAGGCATTTATGACTAAGAGGTTTGAATTATAGTTCTCTGTCCTCATGATGATCAAGTGACTTACAAAAATTACAGTTTGAAACTACTTAAAAACTGAATACAAACACTTTGTGAACAGAAAAGTAGCTAAAATATTTTGGTACTAGCGTTTTCCATTTTGGCCAACCATATGGAGAGATGAGCAACAGTGATGCATCAGCCTTTTTGTGGCCGCCTAGAAAGCTTTTGGAAACCACAATTCTTACCACTCAGGAAACAAATTCCTTAATTGGTGCCGGATGCCAAATACTTCTTAGCACTGTGATAATTATGTTTCAGTTTTCTACGGAGAGTTATCTGTGAGTGCTGACTTAGCAGAAATTTACTGAATACAGTGAAGGGTTTTTAAGCTCCTCTTATGCATAAAATGTTGGCTGGGATGCCAGCATGATTTTTCCACGGAGTATGTGGTGTTATAATTTTGTTTCTCACAACCTTATGGCATTTCCACCACCATTGTATTTTCTGTCTGTATGTTTTGCATATTGGTTGACATTGGAAATGTAAACTGCCTTAACCCTTTGGCCCACAAGTTGCTGTAGTAAGTTCTGGGACAATGACAAAAATATACAGATAGACTGAGGAGCCTAGTGGCTTTTGTAAAATGTGTTGTTCAAAGAACAAAAAGGTGTGCCTTGCTGTATGATTTATTTTTAAACACAGAGGAACAGCAATGCTCCAGTGGCTATGCAGCTGAGAGCTGGGCATTCCAGTGCATGGAAGCTGCTGTGCAGCAGCAGCAGTAATATGTTGCAACATAACATATTCTCTATAAAATCTTCCTTGATACTCAATGCCTGTTATTGCTGGTGTTACCATAGGAGTACTGTGTGACTGAAGCAAAGTGAGACCCAGGACAGATTTCCTAGAAAAACGATGGAAAAAGTTCAAGATCCCTGAGTCAGATCAGAGCAGACCACTCTGGCTTTCAGTAGTTAATGAAATAGTATTTGCTGAAGTTGTTGAAAGTAGGTACCATAGACAGGGAGGTGACTAATTAGTATCTTTGATCGACTGCCTGGACTAAAAGAATTTTGAATTACCAGTGATGTAGCTTCTGTGAGAAAATATTTGTAACAACTGGGTTTGAGTCATGGAGGAGGAAGGGTGGAAAACAAAAGTGTACATATCATTTTGATACATTCTTATATAATTTATAAGTCTTACTTCAGCTTTATGATGGATGTCTGTTTGTTATAAATAACTTCTGGGGAGATGTGCTCCAATGTATTGAGAAATGATTTTGTTGAAATTGTTTTGCTGGAAAGTATTACTTCATTCCCTAATCTGATATTTTTGTCCCATTTTATCTATTATTAAAGTCAACTGAAATTCCTGCATATGAAGACTGCAGATTTGTGCTTTGAATGCAAAGATCTTAAAGAAGGAGTTGTCGATAGCTGTTGGACAGACTTGATATTTTCTTGTGCTGTTTTTCTTATGATCTGCAGTGCTTATTGAAAGCTTGGTTAACTGAGAAAGAAGAGGCTTTGAGTAAGGTCCAGACAACCAACTTTAAAGATCAAACAGACCTGAGTGTGAATGTTCGAAAACTAGCAGTGAGTATTGCTATCCTGCACTATCCTGTCAAACCTCAGAGACGAAATGAATGGCAAAATTACCAGTTTGACCCTAGTAGGAGCTGTGAATGCATGACATTTTGGAAGCCAGGCAGCATTCTCTCCTGTCAGATTCTTTCACGTGAATTGAAAAAAAAATTGGTACAACTTATTCCATGGCTGTTCCAGGTTGGTGTGGAACAGCTATCCTTGATTGTTGACAGGGTTTGGATTTTTTTGCAGGCCACCGGTCAGCTGTGAATTCCAAGGTGTAGGTTTGTGGTGTGCTTTTTTTATTTAATTGGAGCATGAACTATAACTTATTCCTCAAGATACTGCTGACTGCTCCAGGAGCTGTTTCAAGGGTGTGCTCTAAAAAGAGTGTTAGGGCTTTTTTTTTTTTACACAAGAGAACTGTTCACCTGACTCAGGTAGTACCTTTTTCACCCTATCACCACCCCCACAACACCCTTCACCTCCCAGACACGGAATTAAAAGCTGAAGGGTAGCAGAACACTTGTTGTCATCTCTTAATGTTTTCTTTTAATTTCAGATTTTGAAAGAAGACATGGGTATGAAACGTCAAACACTAGACCAGCTGAACGAGCTAGGTCAGGATGTGGCCCAGATCCTTGGGAATGGCAGAGCATCCAGCAAAATTGATCAGGATCAAGAAGAACTAACTCAGAGGTGGGACAGTTTGGTTCAGAAGCTAGAGGACTACTCTAACCAGGTACTTAACAGGGCTTTATTACCTCTTGGGCTTTTAGATGACTGTATGTATGCAAACTTCACTGATACTGTGTCAGTGAAATTGCCCAGGAGAGTTCTTGGCATTAGGCTAGAGAGGTAGGTGAGTGCTTTTTCACGTGAGACTGACTTTATCTGCTAGCAGATCTGTCTGCATTTTTTGGTCTTTGAAAGCCCAAGTTGTTAACCTGACTAGTACTATTACTCCTTTCTCACGCAGATTAAGCTTCATTTTTCTGATGAGTAAAGCAGGCTTGCTATGTATTATCAATCAATGCAAATGCCTTTAAACATTGTAAGAGTGCTGGGACTGCATTAAATCTGATACTAAAAGAAAACAAAGGCAAACCCCAAAACCCAGAATAGATAAATAAATGGGAGTCATACAAGCATTTATGCTCTGTGAGTATGATTTCTCATCTGTTGAAAATAGAGTAGTTGTTTGTTTGATGTGTAACCGTGATAGCCAAGCTGGATTGTTAAATGTTTATTTTAGTGTTTTGAGTGCTTGGTAATGTTTTTATTTAGACAGAACTCCATTGGTTTCTGTGAGAATTTTATTTGACAGTTTTATAACCCATGTGCCTTTTTATGTGATATTAATATGTCATTATGGTGAAAGCCATGGCACTGATTCACGATCTATTTAGTGTATAGTGAATGAGTTGTGCAGTCTGAGAAGGGGTTCATTTCAGCCATGTGGCTTTAGTTTGTTCTTGTGTTTGAGTCAAAGCACTAGAGAATGCCAAATTCTGTCTTCATCCTTTCATTCCTCTTAAATATCAAGCACATACTTAGAACTTACAGGTTGATTCCCTTGGGTCTTACTTTATAACCCATTAAGGAACAGGGAAGGTTTCTGCTGACATGCGATTTTAGGTCAAGTTCACCATGTATCAGCTCCTTATAAGAACTAGGCTTGGTTTTATGAAATATGAATACAAAATATGGAATTGTGTGTTAATAAACTTCAAGTACCTTGGTTCTTTTTGTGAACAAATTATGAAGAAAAATAGATATAATGCTTTTTTTGTTGATTATAGTTCACTTGGACTGGTATGAAATTCTAGTTGAACCGAGAGTATTGTTGCTTGGTTTCCATCTGAAAAAGGAGAATAATAAAATTTTTCTGTGGAATGCATCTATGACAAAGGTGTGCTTCATGACAGCAGGTCATTTGGAGGGGTGAATGAATGGGCTTTTATGATTGATGAATAAAAGAAACTAAGAAAAAGCAATTCAGCTTGTGTTACAAATGGTATGTGATTCTTTTCCTAAATTATTTTGTCTAGGTAACTCAAGCTGTAGGAAGTGTAGGGATGTCACAGGTTTCACAGAAGACTGCTGCAGAAGCAACACCATTGAAGGAACAGTCCAGACAGGAGTTGCCCCCGCCACCACTCCCAAGGAAAAGGCAAATTCCAGGGGACAGTGAAGCAAAGAAGAAGTAAGTATATGTCACTACCATTTTTGCTTACTCATTAGATACTACATAGACTCTCAGTCTTGGCTTTTGATTCTTCTTTTAAGCAAGTGAGCAATACTTAAGTTGCAGTTGTGAGGTTGGCTTTGGGGGTTAGACGAGATGATCTCCAGAGGTCCTTCCAACCCTAACAATTCTGTGATTCTGTGAACATGAAGGAAATGTTGTGTACAGTCTTGTTTTCAGAGCAATAGAAAACCTGTAGCTTACATTAATTTCCAGGGGAAATGGGTGTGTTTTGTGTCTCATAGAAGCAGGTCTTCAGTCCTTTGTACCTCAGGTCCTTTGCTGAAAAGATAGAATTAGTTATATTTACTTCCTTTTGTAAAAACATGTCATCTTTGGTTAAAAAGTGTTGTGAAAGCGCCAAGTATTTTTATTTACTCTGTATTTATAATCGCCATAAACATACGAGAGAAGTGGGAGAAACTGCACAAAAAAAAGGCTCAGAAATCTATTCTATCTCCCTGGTATGTAGTAATAAGAATAATATTACAATGATGTCTTCTTCTTCGACAAGTATTTCTTTGGTGGCTGACTGATTTGCATATGAAGACTCATAAAATGATTTGGACTGGAAGGGACCTTAAAAATCATCTCATTCCAACTCCCCTGCTATGGGCAGGGGCACCTTCCACCAGACCAGATTGTTTGGAGCCCCATCCAATCTGACCTGGAACACTTCCAGGGATGTGGCATCTACAGCTTCTCTGGGCAGTTTGTTCCAGTGTCTCACCACTGAAGACAATTGCCAGTGTCTCTCGTACTGAAGAATTTCTTCCTTCTATGTAATCTAAATATACTCTATCAGTTGCAAACGTTTAGTCCTTGTGCTATCAATACAATTCCTGAGAGAGTCCCTCCCCAGTTTTATTTCAGTATTGGAAAGCTGCCGTAAGGTTTCCCTGGGGCCTTCTCTCCTCTAGGCTAACCAGTATTTAATAACTTGTGTTGAATTCTTTTTCTTAAAGAGCATACCTAAAACTAAAGGAAT
The DNA here is from genome assembly GCA_013399855.1 of Oxyruncus cristatus. Taxonomy (NCBI): domain Eukaryota; kingdom Metazoa; phylum Chordata; class Aves; order Passeriformes; family Cotingidae; genus Oxyruncus; species Oxyruncus cristatus. Next base: position 578,308 of record VXAY01003993.1, read on the forward strand.
TGTTTCCAGATAAGAAAGTAAATGCTGTATACTCAACATTTTGCTTTTTGTGCTTGGCTGAGAAAATGAGCACTTCTTTGAGGTGTCACTGGTTTAGATCTTTGGCAGGCTGTTTAGGGTGAGGATAGAGGGCTGCATCAAGAGCGGAGGGTCGCTGTGCTAAATGGTATGTTTGCACAGTGAAAAATAGTTACCTTGTTTTTTTCTGGAGGAGCAATGGAGGTTTGAAGAGGTGAGCAACCTGCCCAAACCCTCCTGAGGACACTGGTTAGGTCCTCTGAGCCCTGATGGGGTTGGTGTATGCATCTGAGTGTCCCAGGGCAGTGAAGCAGTCAGCAACCCATCTGTCTTGTTCTCTGTCTCGTGAGCTGTGGAAACTGTTTCAGATTTCGAAAGCCGAAGTGATTTATCTGTCATCTATTTTCTTTGAGTTCAAACTGCATTAAAGGAAGGGTCAGTAGAAATAGTTTAAACTTTCTGATGCTTTTGTATGATTCCGTTTACTTACGTTGAAACCGACAAATGACCAGTAAGTAGAATTTTGCTGGTTTTCCCATGAAAACTTTGAGTGAAGGACAGTGACTTTGCATTTATTGGGATGCTGTTATTCCATATTAGGATTTACACTGTTTAGTATAACAGTAATATGACCTGGTGTGTGGTCTGTACAGTATATCTGTCCTCCTCTTAAGTTCTGTACAGTATTGGTTAATTAGAGAGTTGATTTGGTTTCTTTTGGTGGTGGCAGGTTGAAACTTAGAGGTTTTAGGCTTAAGAAAGTTATGTTAATATAGACTTGTCCACTGTAGCCAAAAACATTAAGCTAAAAGCTAATCTTTAGCCAGCTAAGTGTGCAGAAGGGTTTGTCCACTGTCACTGCCAGGAGTGCTTAAGCTGCTAGCTTTTCCTTCAGACTAAACAGTGTTGCAGACTTTTATGAAACCTAGAACTGTAATTCTTACTTGTCTTGTTCCTGAGGTTTAGTTTATTACTTTGAAAATACTCGACATTGAGAAATCTGTTTTGTGACATATTAAAAGAAACAGTTATAGTTTGCATGAAGCTATGTATAAAAAAGGAGAAATAAATGCATTCGTAATTTGTTCCCAAAGGCTAATACCATGGGCATAATTTTTATGATAGTAGGTTTTTGGAAGTCTGTCTCTGGCCTGCTTCCTGTGAGTAGTAATATAAGAAGCATGAATTTTGTGTGCAGTCTTGCTGTTTTAGGGTGGAATAATGTGCTGAATTTTGAGACTTCTGATATGTAAGACAGAATGACTGAATGGGGAAAAAAACACTCCAAAACCCAAAAAACCAAACCACTGTCTGACCTTTTAAACCAGGTTTGATGCTGAAAGTGCTGAGCTCTTGAACTGGATTTCAAAATCAAAATCTGCCATTCAGGCAGCAGACATCAAAGAATACAAGAAGATGAGAGAGACTTCAAGCATGAAAGAAAAGTTGAAGGTAAACTGGGAAGATACAGAGTGTTTCAGTGAATAGTATACTCTGTATCTAAGCTGACTGTCATCTGGGCTGATCCACATGCTTTGAGGCGATTAAGTCCTTTAGTTAAATGGTTTCAGAACTGGACATACATGGAAATCTCTGACCAGCTGGACACATTTTTTTGCTGGTGTTGGGTTGCATAATGCACAGGAAACTTCAAAAACATATATTACTGATGCCTACTTTGGAGTTCTGAAAAATGTCTGTCTTTAGGATTATTATATTTTACACTAAGTAACATTTTGGTTTCATGTTTCACAATTGAAAATGCTGTTGACTGACACCACTTTTATAATTTTGGGAAGGATAGGCCAATGGTGTGCTCAGAGGCTCTGTGAGTCATGCTGTGACACTATGCACACACTGTACCACGCAGGGTCCAAAGTGGTGTATTGTTATAATGTTTGAACATGTTTACTCTATTAATTTTGGAGAAAACCTGATAGTTACAACTTGTGTACAGTATTGCTGACCTGCCAGACAGAATACCTGATTTTACAGAATCCTGTAGGAGCCATGAAATAGCCATTTTATCTTCTATTCCTTCTGTTTCATGAATGTATTCTTGCCTTTTTTTTGTCCTTGAGCATGCTTTGTTAATGAAGGCTTACTGGAGCTTTAGCAGGACCTGAAGCTGCTTTTGAATTCAAAACCAATACTTAAAAATATCTATTAGGAATCTCCTCCTTAGTCCTGTAGTACAAAATGGTGCCAGTAGGAATGTTTGGAATGAGAGCACTGTTGAAAATAAAAACCAAAACAGTCCTCCCAATAGTTTATTTATAGATCTTTATGAATGTTTATAAGCCATTTATAAAAAAGGCTCCAAGACCAACATGGGGTTCCCATGAACAGCTGTTTTTAAATGATTGGGCTGTAAGTGGGTAGAACAGTTTCTTCTTCCGAAGTGTGCAAATAAGTGCACGCTTCTGATTTCACTGTAGCAAGTCTAAACCAGAGTAATGACCTTTGACATGAGTTCCAAAAAGATTTCTGTTTGGAGATACTTTATTGTAATCATAGAGGATATTGAAGTTGTGGCTTCGTGGCCAAGGAACTTAACTTTCTTCTTTGGATGTATTCTACCTGTTGACTCACAGAGCAATATACACCAATATGTATGACTATGAAGAACTTGTTCCTTTAATAATCTTGGTAATCATATAGAATTTCCTTCACCATATCTTTGTGAAGGAGAATGAAGCACTAGAGCTCATGAGTCTAGGGAACAGGTTGTTCCCTTCTACTGGAAATTTCAGAGACTGTAGAGGTAAAGGGAATACTGAAAAAAGAAAAAGGTCTTTTCTCCACTGGTTTGCATTAAAAAATTACAATTTTTGATCACAAGTGACTTATTTCAGCTGTTGTCCAAATATCTTATTTCATGTTTCAGGATCGTCAACCCTTTTGACAATATTTTATTCCTGCTGCTGTTGTACCTTCTCTTGCTTGCTTGGTACTTGTGAGAGCTAACTCCTTTTGCATTTGTTTTCTGAACAAACAGAACCAACAGGCATCTTAGAAGGTGCTGTAGTCAAGAAAACTGGATGTGTTTTGGGTAGTAGTGGGAAAATATGTGTTACTGGGGGAAAGAGGGAAGTCAGGAAAAGTAACCCTCACTGAAACTGTTCTTTTGTGTTTCATTTTGAAGGTGATTGAAAAAGAAAGAGTTGAAAAAAGCCAGAAGTTAGATGAACTGAAACGAACTGGACATATTCTTTTGGATCAAATGGGAAAGGGTAAGCAACTTGGAGTTTTTTTCTGTTTTGTGATTTCATCAGTTGAGTTGCTAGGAAATAATATTGAAATGTTATCTCCAGTTAAGCATCACAATGTATTTCTTCCCTCTCCCTCCATTTACGTTCCTTCAGAGACACTGGTCATTGTTACTGTTACTAGTTAGCAATGTGTTTTGTTTTCATTAAAGCTTATAGGAAAGCATTATTATTCTTCTTTAATACGCATGTGCTCATTGCAGTCTTTTAAGAATTATTTAAAGAAATAATTTCTATTTCAGTAACAATGGCAGTTACATGCTTTTGAGGGAAGAATTGGTTTAAGTGTAAAGATTTATGATGTAACTGCTGTAGAGAAATGGAAACTGAAGCCAAATTTAAGCTTGACACATATGTGTGTATCTCTTTTATTCATAGTTTTATCTATTTTTGTAAAAACTGTCCATGTGTTTTGATGATACAGTCACAGTTTGTGGCTCAAAGATGAGAGAAGTCTACATGACTGGGAAAATGATTGATTGTCAATTAAAACACTTACCCATGGGATCTTATAATTAACATCCATGAAAGTTGAATCTTAAACCCTTGCCAGAATCTTGTTTCATAATGACAAAACTCCATCAGTGAAATGTGATCTCCATAAAAGAGATGTTCATATCATCTAGACAGTCTTTTCGATCTGCTATACACTTGACTTTTGGTGAAGTTACTATGACTGGTAGACAGACAGCTGACAGGATGGCATCACTGTCCTGCACACTGACCAGCATTCCTTTTGGAAAATGCTGATTTCCATTGGATTTCTTGACTGTTGTGTTTTTCCAGCCTGACTACTTGCATGTATTCCCCAATTTGCTAGGCATCTCCAACTAACCTGCTACAGGTGAGGCTTTTTACAGTGGGTGCCATTGTACTGAAGCTGATAGCTGAAAGCCGCTGATTTGACCTGGAGTTTGGGTTGTAAAAATTTTTATCTGTTCATTGTTTCCAAATGGGGACAAAAATCCTTCCTTCCTCTCTCTTCTACAAACCCCTTCAGCTTTGATAGGTCATGACTATGAAACCAGTATCTGTTGACCATAATGAAAAATGCATAGTTGAAAAGCTACTTTGCATCAGCAAAAAGTAAGATACAGAAATTGCTTTTTGTTTGTCATCTTAAATCTATAGAAAATAGCCAATCTACAGCCTGTAATGGCAGTGACTGGCTGTTGTGTGCATGGTCCTTCTGTGTGGGTGGCTGCAGCTGCTGTGCTGTAGGTGTGCCAAGCAGATGGTCAGTGTGTGAAGCATGGGCAGGATCTATGGAGCAGGGTCTTGAAGTGCTCTTGTAGAAGCTGGCTGGCTGCCCTAACAAGAGCATTGGGCTCCACTTGTGCTAAAACAGTGCAGCAAAAAACCCTTTCCATGTGTCTTTCCTGAAAATGGAAGTGGACTATCTCACTCTTCATTGTACTATTAACATGGAAATATAAAACTGAAACCCTCTTAAGTAATGAGTATAGATTTATAGATGGTGGACTTGGAATCGAAGCATTTTGCATATTAATGCAAATGTGCTGCTGTATTTGAAGAGGGAAGGAATTAAATGTCTGTTAATCAAAATGTGTTGGCATTAATATAGTGACAGTTTATATAATCTTTTTAGAAGGACTTCCCACAGTGGACATAAAAACTATGATGGAGAAAATATTGTCGGGGTGGAAAGACATGGTTCAAAATCTAGAAGAAGTGACCAGAAAGATAAAGCACCAGGAAGAAATAAATGCTTATTTGAAGGAAATAAATGAGCTCGAGAAGACTTTAATTGAGAAGGATGACTGGCTTAAAGCTGATACTTCTTCAGCATCCCAACCCTCATCAGTGCTGAAAGACTTATGTCAGGTAAGTCTGGCAAAACTTGTTGATTTTGGTTGGAAGGTGTCAGAAGCACAGGATGCCCCAGAGGAGCTTAGCCTAGTCAGTAAGGTAATTCAGTTTCTAAGGCATGCAGGGCACCTGATTTGACTGGAAGATTTTGGTACCTGTGTCTCAGGAGTACTTTAATGTTGTTGCCCTAGTAATGTGGAAGAGCTGTGCTGCAGGAGCTTACTAAAATTTCTCTGTTAACAAGGCAAGTGTGAATTTGGGTTTTCGTTTCAATCTTTCACAGCGCGAGTTAACGCATCTTGTAAGCCTGAGTCCACGGCTGGAACATCTGAAAGCCACCTGCAAGGCACTCACCTCTCAGCCCATGCCTTCAAATTTCATTCAGGAGAACTTGAATGGTTTTCTTGATCACTTCAAATTGACTCGTCAGAAACTAGAGGAACGTCACCAACAGCTGGAAAAAGGTAAATACATATATATATAAAATTTTGGTTTTTTTTAACATAAGGCCTCCTGCTTACCTGTGTTCTGACTTTTTGTTTGTTTTGAGCTGACTGAGAACTCTTTGGATTCTGGTAGAGTTTTTGTATTGATTCTACTCAGCTTTGAGTCAAACTGGCAAAATTATTTTGTCACATGAAAGTATATTTTTATGGCCTCCTCTGCGCGCACTTTAAAATACATTGTTCCAGGTGTTAAAAGTGATTGTGGAAGGATGTGACATTCCTGAAAGTTCATTAAAGGAATTAGCAAGACATATTTAAGGTGGGTAGTATAGTTTGAAAATCCATGTCTCTCTGACACTTACAGAAATAAATAATAATACTAGACATGAAAAGTGGAAGTTTAGGAGAACCTTGTAAATTGGAAGTGCGCATGTGAAATTTGTTCTTTTTCATAGCTTTGAGTGAGCACATTAGTCATACATAATTCCTTTTGCAAATTTCAACTTTGAAGTGATTTGGAATCTGACTTGTTTTTCAGGCAGTTTCTACTTGGGCTTTTGTTGCATTAAAAATTTTATTATGAGTGTTCTAACCAGTCATGCTGGTTTCTAAAGGATTTTAAATGTAGTGCACAAAATATGTATTTCTGGTAATGTATTACAGCTAAATAGCAAGAGCACAGGCCTATAAGAAGATTTTTTTTTTTCCCTTAGTTTTTGTTTTGGATGAATTCAAGGAAGTGTTTTATTAGTGGCCTCAAACGGAAGAGCATTAAAACTTTATGCAGTGTGTAATAAAAATAGTCTCAATTACTAAATTGTTGGGCCATCTATATAGTGTGTTGTTCCAGGCCTGCATGCTTCAATCATGACCATGCAGAAAGCTGTGGATAATGTATCTGTCTGCCACGTTCAAGTTACAAGGGTATGCTTTCATTCTTACTGCGATGAATGATTATTTTATAGCTGTTTTGATTTTATGTACTTTTGAATAATTTTATTGGTATTTTGTGTTTTGGTAATTATACACCATGTGACAAAAAGACTGCCTATTTTTTCATGGACGCATCACGTGAGGTGTTATTGGTATACTTGAACCAGTTATTGCTTGGTAAAAACATCTTACATATTTTAATATATTAGATTTGTACTTGTGTATTTTTTTGAATGAGACAACCTGCAGCGAAATTATGTTGCTACAGTCAGAGGGAAAGGTCAGTTCAGGGTTTCAGTTGCTTATTTACAGCATAGTTTGAATTGCTGCAAGGTAGAAGACCTTCCAGAGCCACATAACTGGTAGAAAAAGCTGGTGGTGTCACTTGCACATTTGTAAACTTGGCAGGCTTTGACTGACAGAAGGATGGCTCCTTTCATGGCTCTTCTTTGAGCCTCTGAAAATTCCCTCACGGAGTGCCACTCAGTCCCATCTCTACAGGCATTTTTTTAATGGCAGTTGTGACTCAATTTTTTCTCAGCATAAGGCTTTTTTAACTACTTTCTTCTCCTCCAGGATTTGCTGTAGTTTAGTGACAGCACACCTATATGCTTTTTATTGAATTCTTTTTTTATCCCCTTTAAATTGATCCTGGATTTTTGGCACAAGGAAGCTAGATAACTGATTCTCTTTAAAAATGTTGACTCATTTTTATAAACGGTAGGACAGTTCTGACAGTAAGCTTTTTAAAAGGTATCTGGTGAGTCAGAACAAGGGTTAGATTAATTTTCACTTGTAGTAGCAAAATTGCCTAGGAATCCAAGGCCAGAGAATGGGCATACCACAGTACAGGTCTTAGAGATTCTGTTTGCCGCAGTTGTCCAAATCTGTTGTTTTCATTCTGAAATGCCAGATTGAGGTGCTGTCTCCTGCCTGGGATTCCACAGAGGTCTGGCTTGAACAAATTTTGAGAAGCAGTTGAAGACTGGAAGCAGATACTCCATCCAAACTTTAATTCTCTTTTCACTCTTCCTAGATAGTGTCTCTGTTCTGACAACAGGCCAAAAGCTGCTATTTTTATATATTTGTGTGTGTGTAAAATATATATATATGCAATAAATGTAAAAACTCACCAAAACACAAACCCTACTATTACACTAATATGTATTTTTTGTATATCTATGTATAATGTGTATATTTTACTTGCTATGTATTATAAGGCTATTATATGTTATACTTTGTTTTCTATATATAGTAGATATCTTTGTGTGTGTTCGCAGACAAATAGGAGATAGGTCTAAAACTTTTAAAAATGAAAAATACTAAATTGGAGGGGTTGAGACACGTAAATATCAAAATACTATCGATTCCATGACCCCACCCACCCAAACAGGTTTAGGTGCTTAGGTGTATAAGAAAAATTCTGAAAATGGGATTGAGTGTATAAATGTTTCTGGAGGTTGTTATATTTATTATTGTGTTATATATAATGCATATTCATACACTATATATATAATATTTTTTAAAGGAAAAAAATTGTTATCAGCTCTAGAGTTTTTTTAGCTCTTGGAAAACTGGTTACGTTCACATCTCCTGTAACTTGGGTCTCACGCCTATTTCTTTACCTTCCATTACTCTTTTCTGTGGCACCAGAGGCAGAAAACCAACCGAGTCAGGAGTATGTGGAGTCCCTGCAGCGGCTGAAGGACACACTGAGCGAGCTGGAGGGGAAGCAGCAGTCCATTGCCAGTGAACTGAGCGAACCCAGTAAAGTTGAGAAGGCTCTGCAGCAGGCAAAGGTACCTCACCTTCGCAGCGAAGTGAGGAATTTGCTAACTCAACTGTGATCATCCTCTGTTCTCCTGCCTTGTTTTCAGTGGGGTAACTAATGTTACCCCAGAGGGATGTTGGTCAGGGAGTAGTGTGTGGAAGACACTTCTGGAGGTGCCTTTTTGAAAGCTGGGTTACCACAGGCTGCTGATGGACGTGACCAGCCAAGGGCTGGGTATCCCTGAACCTGTAGACTTCACAGCTTCCCTTGCTGCCTGTGCCAGGAGGCAGGGCGAGAACTGGGACTGCTCAACTGGGGGAAGAGGGCCTCAGACAACCTCGGTGGCTTCCCCAGGCACTTTGGTGTGCATGTATCTCTTGTGCTCACTAGTCACAAAACAGTTGTTAAAGCCCCAAGAGTATCCCTCTCCTAGAGGCTTGGTTGGATCAGGGTGGTGACCTGATCCAAGGTCTGCTCCTTTGCCGCTGAGTGTGGTTGTGAGGAAAACCAGGAGCTGGGGCTGCCCTTCCCTCCCCTGGAAGCTACCCCTGCATGAGCTGCACCCTAGCCATGCCTGTGCCTGATGTGCTCGAGCTTGCTGTCCTGGAGAGGCCATGTCCCTCCCTGTGGCAGTGTGGGCTCCCTACCTCTGCCCTTCTGCATAGCCCATGATGGGCAGCCTTGTAACCCTCCCCTCCAAGCCCTGGGTAAAGCCCACCCAGACTTGACGTGCCTGCCTGCCTAAACTGTCTCTGAGGGTCAGCCGGTTAAAGCCATCCCACTTCATCCTGCTTGGATGTTTGGAGACAGTAACTGTGTTTCTCTGGCCACCAGATTGCCTTTCAAAGGGAAACAGTGCATGTGAACCATAAAGGTAATTGATACCCAAATTCAGTGCAGTAGAAACGAAGGTTTTTTTTTCCTCTTGTGAGCCTATAAAGTAGGGGAAGAATCTATGGATGACAGTTGCTTTGTAAATGTCAGTTACTGGGGCAGGGGTGGAGCTCTCTCCAGAGAGATAATTGTGCATTTTCAATACTTTTCCTATTTTATATTTTTTTTTTCCCCAAAAAACACCTATAAACAATTACTTTCCTGCCCCCTTCACCATCTCTCACTGCTTTTGTGGAATCATGCTTAATTCAGAAGAATGATTTTTTTTTTTTTTTCCTGTGTGGTCACATAAGAGGGGCTTCAGGTGACTCTGGAAGAGCTTTTGAGCTCTCGATGATGGTGGGGGGAGAGGCCCGAATTATATCCTTACCTATTAGCAGAAAATCAGGAAAAAAGGTGTTAGTCCTTTGGGTTTTTTGAATTAGCAGATTAAAATAAGTTTTGATTCTTGCATTTTCTCTTTAGTGTTGCTTCTGTATTGCTAAAAGTTGGCAGAGATTTCTGGTCCATATGCTACCTGAATGGCAGTGGCATTCAGTCTTTCAAGGCTTGTCTCTTCCTGCTTCTGCTCAAGTTTCACCTCCCCCTTTTCTTCAGAGAACTAATTAACCTGAAAGGACATAGTATGCTAGTGTGGTAGCTTTGAAGAGTGTGATAGGAAGTGGGAACAAACTGTAGATGATGAGCTGCTTGTGGACCTTGGGATTGTCCAGCTTCTGCACTGTAGCAGGCACTGATAGAGGCTTCAGGCATAGACCCGAAGCAGAGATTTGCTCAGTCTGTGGTCCCTTGCGCAGAAAGCCCTTGTTTGCTGGAACAGACATCCCTCTTCCCTGTCTCATTTCTACTTCACTACCTCTCCTCTTAGAAGAAATGGTACACTTTACAGGGAAAGGATAAATAGAAAGTAAATCTGAGAACATAAACTTAAAAAAAAAAATTCTTCCTCAGTAAAAATACAGAAAAATGTATGTGCACACATTCAACATGTACATATTAAATGTATATCCTAGCAAAATGAAAATAATTAAATAATACTTTCATGTCTTCAGTCCAAATTTCTCTTAAGCAAATTTGAAGCTGGATAACAAAAATGACCAGTTAAATGAAATGACAGAATTTTTCATGGCTTTTATTTTTATAACATTAGTAAATTAGCTCTTTCAGATCAAGAGATTCTTTCTATCAGTAATACCACAGTGAATATATTCAGATTGTATCCTTCCTGCATTCCAGCTGGAAAAGTAGTTTTCAGAACTCTAGGGCTTTCTTTGCAACTAGATATTGTATTTTACTTGACAAAACTTGGAAGAACAGTCTCAGCCTGTTTGTTTTTGTTTTCTTTTAAAAAAACAGACACTTGTGGGTGGAATGAAAATACTGAGGTCTTGGTACACCTATATTGCAGTTTCTTTTATGACTGCAGTGCAGCATAGCCACTGCTTTAACTTGAGTGACAGTATTGTACAGCACAGGAGAGGTGTAGGTACCTGGGCTTGTTTAGCCGCATGGCCAAGCTTTGCTATCCCTTCTGTAATCAGTGCTGCTGCACCAGTAGAACGGATGAAGGTTTTGCTGCCTAAAAGGTTGTTTGAACGCCTCTGCTGCAATAACTACAGTAACTGAATCTATGTGCTGAATCATTGCACAATGAATCCTTTGAAGTACTTGTGCTTTTATGTGTGTACCTGTTGTATGCCTAGTACTGGAAGGAGACATTTTTTCTTTTTTCTTTGTTGTAGGCACTTTGTGAGACACTGGAAGCACAGAAACCCAGGATAGATAAACTTGCTGAAGAAACAAAAGCTTTGGAGAAACATGCTGCTTCAGATATGAAAAACAAGTACACTCAGGAGTTCAAGCATCTGCAGGGACACTGGGACAAGTTAAAGCTCAAGATCTCCAAAGATGTTAAACTACTGGAGGGAATTACATCCAAGTTGAGACTATTTGAGGTAAACCGAAAGGAATTCTCTTGTTACATAATGTTGCATAACTCAGTTGCTTTAGAGAGACCTTTCTTTCTCTGTGTTCTTGCAGGAGTCAAGATGATAGGTGACAGTGAAATGGTGGTGAGCCGCTAATCTGACAGAGGCTGAAAGCCTATGTAGTGTATTTCTAGCAGAGTAGAAGGGGACTTTTAGTGTGCCCAGGATGTTATTTTTTAACAGCAATACTTTTCACATAAAATTAGTGTCCCTCTCTTTCAATACCAGAAGCAAAGGTTATGCTAAAGTTAAGGGTATGTCAGCTGTGCTTGTTGGTCCCAGCAGCGGTAGATGTGTTCTATTGTGGTTGGTGTCAGATGCCCAGTGCCTTACTAGTTTGTTATCTAAAATTGTAATTCCATACTTGCTACAGAAAACCTACTCCTTCAAGTGGTATTTTGATCAACAGTAATAAAACAAGTTAGTGCAGCCTGTTAAAAAAGGAAGTAAAGAAAATTCTTGGGTATTGTGAGTTTTCCCTTTCCAAATGATGGCCCCTGAAGTGTCAGGAAGGGTAGTTAAAGAATTAAGGTTAACTAGCACTCTTATATATATATATATATATATATATGCACACACACACATAAATATGAATGACAGAAAATCCCACTGCTTTAAAAATGAAGGGATGGAAAGCAAGGGTACATGAATGCTTAAACCATTGTTAACAAGGGGGAGTCATGAGTGCTGAAGTAACTTAACTGAAGTGGACTCTGTATTTACTGGTCAGACTGATTTCTTTGTGTTTGCTTTAACTCCTTTCTTTAGGCTATTTGTATTCTTGTGGGGAAAGGAAGAAAAAAATAAGGAAAATGTATATATGAATATACATGAAAATATATTGTGATTTAGCCTATGGTGATGTTATTGTGATCCAAAAGATAAATAGGCACTAACCATTCTTCACTATCAGCTTGAAAGTCAAAGCAGTATAAAAGCCCAAATACAGTACCATCTTTTTTTCCCCTAGAGTACTGTTTAACTAGGCTTTAAGTAAGTTTCATATTATTTTCCTTTTCATACTGCATTTTAAAATTCAAAAATCAAGAAGGTGCTTTAGAGAGTCTCTCATGAGGAACGCACATTAGCTAGCAAATACGTATTTTCACATGCATTAAACATATCTTAGTCTGTGGATTTATTTGCATTCTTCTTAACAGAAGATATATCACACAATTTATAAACATTAACAACTGTTTGTGCACCCTCTTCAGGATGTGTGTACCATGCATGCACACCACCACTTTTCCTCACAAGTTTCTCTCAATCTTGCTCTCACTTCCCTCTGAAGCAGAAAATGGTTCCTTTATTTGATAGTCGATTCAAATTTCAATTTGATCATGGGTTTTATTATTTTCATTTTTCTTTTATTTTAAACCAGACAGGATCTTTAATGGCTACTCAAGTAAAAACACATGTTTAAACTGGAATTTATATTACTAAGGCCAGGCTACTGACTTGCATGATGTTTCAGTAAAGTTGGACAAGCCATTACTGATTATGGTTCAGAAGCAGTGAAAGCCTCAATCCCATTAAAGATTTTACTTGGTGGAAAAAAATGCTGGAGGGAATAACTTGATCATGCTTGTAAAGTGTTATTCACTAATTATTTATTTCAGGACTTGAGTTGCTCCCAGCAGTGTGTGTATGTGATCTGTGTGTATGAATAGCATAGTTATGGTAGTCCTGTCTGGACTAGTGGACTTGTAAATAGAGGCCACAAACCAACTTATGAATAGGAAGGGGAATTGTAGGCTTTCAGAGGAAGAATGTGTTTCATTTGTTGGGCTGTACTACCTGAAATGTAAACATAAAAGCTGTCCCTGTCCCCAGCCCCCTCTGCCATAAGTGTATTCAGAAACATGTATACTTGTGCTTCTGCATTTAATCTGGTTCCTTCAAACTCATCCTTCAGTAACTACTTGCAGCAGTCTGGGATGATGTGGAGCTGTGGAGCAGCTGGTCAGCTGGAGCTGACAGCCCAAAGTGAGGTGGTCTGTAACTTCTAAGGAAGGCTTAGCCAAGGCCTTGGTGATTACTTTCCAGCAACCACTTCCTCATTAATTTTTCTCTTGACTTTGACCTAGTCTACAATATCCCACCACGTCTCATTCACTTACCATTGCTCTCTGGTCTTAATTATTTAGCATGACAGAATAAATACACTGTGCAAAACCTACTTACTTCATCAGCTTGAGTAGCATTTTTTCCCTCCCTTTATTCGTTGCATGTGCAGAATTCTTCTTTTTCTGCCCTTGGATCTTGTTCAGTTGAGTGGTCTGTACATGCACCTACTTTCCTAAATCACAGCTTTAACTTTGTGAAGACTGCATTTGGAAAACTGAAATTCTCTCTCGTATTTAACTGAGAGTATGCTGTTGAGAGCGGGGTAAACGTGTGCAGTATTAACATGGGAGGTTTTCAGTTAGAGATGAATTATTAAATTTTTCAGTCGAAGTCGAAGCATCCTGTTCGCCACAGCTGTCCAAAGTGATATTGGTACCATATACCATGTATATAAAGCACTCACTGATGAAAGACACACATTTTTATGCCCATGTGACTTCTGAATTGGTATGGAGAGCAGAGCATTGAAGCAGTGCGCTGTTTTGTGTGGATCTCAGAACAGAATTTGCTCCGAAGCAAAATGTTAAAAAATTTTCCTGTTACTGTACAAGGAAGTACAGAAACTGAAAAAGAAATGATAGCAGAAGAAACAATGAAGACAGTTATCAAATAATTGTTTTCTTAATATTTGCTTTACTAATACTAAATTGTTATTCTTAAGTAAATGAAAGTGAAAGAAATACGTGTTGATGCTATCTGTAGAAATAGGGGGCTTACATTGGGGGTGTTTTGTTATGAACTGTATTTTCAAGTATGCACTTCCTATGTTTTCCAAATGTTTCATGAAGCTGGCTGTGGATGAACAGTCATGTTTTTTTTTCCTTTTGAAGGAGTGGTACTAATCTGTACTGAGATTTTTGTAGTCTAGCACTGTATAAGTAAAAATGAGGATGTGGAACAAGTCAAAAATTCTGTGTACAGCATTGGTCAGACCAGGATATAACTTGTACTGCAGGAAAGATGATATGGGCACTTCGTATGTGGTCCTGGTGCAGACACTGAACTGGTCACTAACACTGATACCAGAGACACGAGATCAGCATGGAGGATGGCTGGACAGTATCTCTTTGGTTAAGAGAGAAATTGAAGCATGCTGCTATTAAAGAAAAAAAAAAATTAGGTGGGGGAGAGAAGAAAAATAAAAAAAAAAGGGGATAAATGAATGTCAGCCCTTGGAGAACATGTGGTTGTGTGCAACTAGATGCAAGTGTTAGTTTATTTTTAATGTTGGTTTTTTTTTTTCCTAATTCACCTTTAAAAACTGATATTTCCCAAAACTGCGCTCCTTACATGTAGGCTTTTGAAAAGAAACAATGTCAATATTCTCACTTTAACAGTGAGCAGACAGGTGAACAATGCTTAAGATGTCCTTGTTAGTCTGATGAGCAAGTCAGTGGCAGATCTGCCTGTGAGTCCTGCTGCTTAGGTGGCTCTTTTGTTGTTTGTGATGTGATAGAGGCTCCCCGAAGCTGACAACATATCCATTAGTGACATGATCTGGGAGTGACATTTTACTAGCAGACTGTATTACTCATGAGATGGGAAAAGTAGACAAGGCTCATTTTATCAGTTTTGCATCTTATATTTTCTAGAAGAAATTTTCTGTATCTTGCATTCTCTGTTATCATACCTGGAATAATGAATGGCTTGCTGCGTCTTTGATTATGTATCACCTTCAGATCTTTTAAACTCACTGCATATTTGTACATCATGTGGTTTTTCTAAGAGTGAACAAGTTTAAATTCAGCACATTTGATCTTCACTCCTTCCTGGAATAAGTTTTAAAAACTGGAGAAGTGAAGGCTCTGGGGAGACCTTGTAGCAGCCTTCCAGTATCTAAAGGGTGCCTGCAAGAGAGCTGAAGGAGAATTTTTTACAAGGGAATGTAGGAATAGGACAAGGGG
Source organism: Oxyruncus cristatus (assembly GCA_013399855.1). Classification (NCBI taxonomy): domain Eukaryota; kingdom Metazoa; phylum Chordata; class Aves; order Passeriformes; family Cotingidae; genus Oxyruncus; species Oxyruncus cristatus. The sequence continues at coordinate 593,488 of VXAY01003993.1, forward strand.
TGAGGGCTCTAAACTGAAAGAGGGTAGGTTTTAAATTGGATGTTAGGAAGAAATTCTTTACTGGGAGGGTCGTGAGCCACTGGAACAGGTTGCCCAGGGAAGCTGTAGGTGCCTTATCCATGGGAGTGTTCAAGGCCTGTTTGGATGGGGCTTTGGGTCTAGTTAAGATGACTGTCCATAGCAGGTGGGTTGGAACTGGACAATCTTTAAGGTCGCTTCCAACCCAAACCGTTCTGTGATGTGGATGTTCATGTCTGAAAATTGTGAGCTCTTGTACATCAACAGTCTGCACTGGTTATTTTATCATTGATAATTATTCACCTGTGCAATGGAGGAGTGTTTACTTAATGAAAATTCTGTAGACTTGACTTGTGATTCAGCAAGTTATTTAAACGTGTGTCTAACTTTGAGTAATCCCACTTAATTCACTTCAACTACTTATGTAAATATCTTACAGTAAGAAAGCTAAATTAGTTATGTTCTAAAATGCCTTGTCAAATGGCAGCCTTTATGAATATGTATTTTTTTTGTATTAAGCCGTGGTTCACTGTTAAGCCTCCTGGGGTCTGTTTTCTGGAAAATGATGTTCAGGCTAATCAGCTGCAGGAAATTACCCCAAAAAGGAAAAGGAATGCAGAAAATGTCATGACTTTGACCTCTGATGGTAGCATTGGCCTAAAAATAAACATGAACTTAGTCTAATGGTTTTTCATTTGTGCAGACGTTTTTTTGAGAAGCAATGTGTGATGTATTGATCTTGAAAAAGCTGTTAGTATGAGGTTTTTAGGAAAACAAAGTGTGTACCTTCATCCTCGGTGACATGCAGAGTAGAAGGTGAAGTTGATGAGCTTGACTCGTCTTCTCAATAGCAGTGCTGTATGATGATGATTGTGTCAGAGAGATGCCATTGAAAAACCCCGACCAAATAGTCCAAAAGTGTTGATTAGAAGTCCAACTATATTATTTAAAAATGGCAACCATATAACTCAATTAGGACAAGGAAAAACTCTCTTTGTGCTTTAAGTTTGCATTGGTTTTGTTTGTAAGGATGACTTGGAACGTCCGTAATTGTGAGGGCAGGAAATAGCCCTTCTCTCTCCCTCCCTCCCTCAGTGTAGGATATAAGGCAACTACCAACTGTGTTAGATCAGGTAACTCTGAAACTGGGTATGTATTTACTCTTTTCCCTGTGAGTTGCTCCAGTGAATACAGCAGCTGCTATTGGCCTCAAACAGCGATGCTGGGTTTTTTTAATTTTAGTGATTAGACTAATCTTCTGTGTTTTTTTCCTTTTATGGCTGTGTCTCTGTTATGTGAATGGCTTTCCCAGCATGGTTTCTACCTGTTAAATATGTTTAGCATTATTGACTCTTTCACATATATGTTTTTATAGGGTCTTTTCCTTAAGTTTGCCTTTCAAATGAGCATGGTGGAAACCATGCATCGTTTTTATCATCAGGAAAATGCTATTCCCAGCCATGTTCTTTATGTGAACCACGTACATCCTGAAGCCATGCTCTACACCATACTTGATCCTGTGCTTCTGTGTGATAGCCTGGAGTAGTGCAGTGTTAATTAAACCATGCTGTGGTGGATGGAAGGATATCACTATTGTAAATTTAATTTTTGTATACATTTGAGAACAGAGAAATTTCGGATACCCCTGCCCTCCAAAAGAAAACCCACAACAAAACAAACCTCCAGATTAAACCAAAGTTGGTCTGATGCAAAACCAAGACAAAGCTAGCAGCTTGTAGAATAGTCTTTTGATACTACTGGAAGTTGAAATGCAACAATCATGCATTCTTTATCATGATATTTTATCAACTCTTCCTTACTATGTTTGTTTAGACTGACTCAAAAGTTGTTCAGAAGTGGATGGATGGTGTTAAAGACTTTTTAATGACAGAAAAGGCTGTTCAAGGGGATACTGAAGGACTTCAAAGGCAACTTGACCAGTGCACGGTTAGTTTTTCTTTTTTAAGGAATCTTTTGAAATTATCTCTTCTTTACTTTTTTACTTTTATTAATAAATATTGTCCATACATATTCCATAAAGCTCAGCAGAAGAATCATTGTATCTTTATTTAGGGCGCATTTTAATCAGTTTCTTGTTTATAGCTATAATACTTCGTGCTTTTCAAAGGCCTTCACTGATTCCTTCCTAGTCAGTGGCACATAATGATCAGTTATGTAGAATTTCATCTTGTAACAAGTAATTTCAGTGTACCTTCAAATATTTGTTTCCGGTAGAGTATAAACTGTGATATGCCAGAAACAGCAGCATATTTAGTGCATGTAATCTTCAAACTTGCATTGTTCTGGTGTTGACATTTGGCGTGTGAAAATGTTTATGCTGTGTATGGCAAGCTGTATTTTGGTTTTTAGTCTCATGATTCTGATGTTTTGAACCACTAAAGGATTGTTTTAAGCAGTCTGATATTGAAGACTGTGCCGATCTGCTTCTCAAAAGTTTCTCTGGAATAGTTAGAAGTTAGAAAATTATTAGTAGCCTATAAATATAGGTAAAATCTTGCGAAAGAACAACATTGATTTTCTCCAATGTGTGTTCAGATGTTTGTCAATGAAATGGAGACAATTGAACCATCACTGAAAGAGATGAAAGAAGTAGAAGCTGCTTTAAGAGCTCAGCCTATTGCAAGCATAAATACTTGGACAAAGTCTAGGCTAGTAGACTGCCAGACTCAATGGGAGAAACTGAGCAAACAGGTGAGTTCTCCGTATATTGCTAGTACTTGCTTGTTGCTGCAGCTGTCTGTTTGGTTGTGCAGCATTGGTAGGGTGGTGAGGGGGTGAAACAATGGGATATGTTGTACTTGTTCCACTGACAAAGTGACTCAAGTCTAACTTGGCCTGGTGAATCCTTCAGTAGTTCAAGTATGTTAGGGGATACCTCTGCAACAGCAGATTTGTTTGAATACATGCTCTTCTTGGTACCTAACTGGAAGGAGCACAGTAAACCCTGTAATTGTTTGTAATTAAAAATTAATTTGTTCACTTTGTTTCCTGCTGCTCCTTCTGAGGTGTGTGGGAGGGAAGTCTGACTTTTTTGTTTTGCTGTTTCTGAAACCTGGAATTTTATTCTGTCCCTGTATAATTTCTGTCTGCTTCCAAGAAGCTTGGAAAAATAAGTGGCTATAAATAGACTACCTCTCCAGTCCGGTGTACTTAGCTGTTTCTTTTGGGTGAAAGCTTTTTGCTGTCTGCAGAAACACACTTCTTTTGGTGCAGTTCCTGGAGAGCCTTGCTGTTCATATAGAATCCAGATTGTTTGAGCTGTGGAAAGAAGTGAGGCCTGAAGAGTGTTTCAGTGCTCCTTATAAAGATATATCTAACTATATGATACTTCTAATCAGAAGAGGGTTGTATTCTGTCTGACTTTTTCTTGGGATTGTCACCAGTTTGTGTGCAATGAAGGGGAAAATAATTTGCCTCCTTCCCTCAACTCTAGATTTTGTTGATTTAGTAAAAAGGTTTCATAAGTTTGTGTGTGTGTGTGTAGAAGTCTTTCATTAATTAAAAAAGCCTGAATATGTTTTGGTAGTAAAATATTTTGACAAAGACTTGTGGTTTTTCATACATACAAAGACATTTAAACAACAAAACCACTGTTTCTTTCTCCACCTTGGATTCTAGATCATTAGTCAGAAAAATCGCCTGTCTGAAAGTCAGGAAAAAGCTGTAAATCTGAAGAAGGATTTGGCAGAGATGCAAGAATGGATGACCCAAGCTGAAGAAGAATATTTGGAAAAAGATTTTGAATACAAGTCCCCTGAAGAGCTAGAGAATGCGGTAGAAGAAATGAAGGTCAGCAATACCAGCTCATTGTAGGGGCCTGATTAAAGAGAAACAAAACTTAATGGCTTTGGGGGTTGACCTTTTGTGGAAATATTATCCGTGTGGAAGGGAGCTTGGGTCATGACAGGGGTAGTGGTATTTTTAATTTTTGCTTTGTGGAATTTTTGTTTTTTTTAAAGCATGAACTATAAAAGCAGATGTTCTGTTTGGCCACAAGGTGGTAGGGATTTCATAATGAATAACAGCTTGTCCAGTTGTTGAGTCAGGCTGACTTCGTATAGCATATTAAACACTAAGAATATGGGAAGTAGGAGACGAAACTTGAGAAAGAAAAGGTGATGCTATACCTATCTAAGTTAGTGGTTGTGAAAACATTGTTCTGTTTCTAGTTCTTGGACTTCAGTTTCTTGTCTACTAGATATTGTAACCTGACACTTAGAAAGTTTAAAACAGGTCTGTTGTAAGGTTATCTTGTGTTTATTTGTTGCAAACAGTGATCTTTCCTGAGTTGGAAGGGATCCACAAGGATCAGTGAGTGATGTTGGTCCCCGCTTCTTTAATTTTGGGTCTGGTGGCCAAATAAATGGAGAGGAAGGAGATATTTTTGTCACATTATAATCTATTTTCAGTTGAATAGGTAATTTTCTTGGATATAGGTACAGAGTAAATAATTCTGCTTTTTAATCTGAGAGCTCAGGCATTTTTAAATGAGTATTCACTATACTGTTACTCAGTGGATCATAGAAAAGAGTTTTCTCCCTTACAAGTGCTTTGACAAAGCTATTTGAAGTTCAGAATTGTTCTTTTTGAAGGGGTTTTCTGAAGCAGTCTTTAACAAGTGTTTTAATATATTCATGTCCTTTGAAGCTATTTGAGATTCACATAGTCTGACAGCTGGCTGAACGCAAGCCAAGGAAAGAAAGAACCCTCTTTTCACTGGCAATTCTGTGAGACTTTGAGCACATTTACCTTTGTCAAATCCAGATTATATTGTATTATATTGTATTATATGTATTTTTAAATTTGACTGTTCCCTCACTGAGCCAGTAAGTTTATTGTAACACTTGCAATTCCTCTTTCATTTGCAGTAACAACAGTATCCTGGGACTACTTTTAGGACTGGGAAAGAGCACTCTCTGTATTTAACTAGGCGCGTTTTTGCATATGGTTTTGACCTTGCCAATTCTGCTCTCATTTGAACAGAGTGTGGAACTCCTGCTGACATTTGAAGGAATAGTTTTAAGATAAGACTAGATGTTTTTTTGATAATCCTACCATAAAACATTTTCCCCAAATTTTCCATTCTTTGCGCTTCCATTAACTGGCTTTTTTTTTCTTTTACTTTACATTTAGAAGACATCTTGAAAAATCTGTATGAAAAACTGTGCTGTCAGGTGCTAAATTCTACCATAAAGTGCAATGCCTTTTTATCAGAGATACTTCAACTTCATGAAACTCTTTTTGAAACCTGAAAAGAAAAACACAGGACAGTCACTATTTCTGATGGCTTCTCTTTGTCTCAACAGAGACAGGCTTGGACTGGTCTGCCTAATCTCTCTTTCAGCTATCTTCCTTCCTGAATTAAAGCAAAATTTGACAACTGATATCACAGTTACTCCAGATCTGTGCACTGGGAGTTGTACTGTGCCCAAGAATACTTTGGCAGCAGGACTTGCAGTGTAAAATTGCTGATTTTCTATTTGAGTGGTGAGTAGCTGACTGTATGGCTATTAAAGACTGCTCCTGTAATACTTTTTTTTGGGGCAGAGAGCGAAGGAGGATGTGTTGCAGAAGGAGGTGCGGGTGAAGATTCTCAAAGACAACATCAAGATGCTGGCCACCAAAGTGCCTTCTAGTGGTCAGGACCTGGCAACTGAGTTGAACGTTGTGCTGGAGAACTACCAGCTACTGTGCAATCGGATCCGGGGGAAATGCCATACGTTAGAGGTAAAAATGATAGTTCTCTGTTTAGTCATAGCTGTCCAGCGTCTTTATTGATGATCTGAATGAGGGCATTGAGTCTATCCTTAGTAAATTTGTGGACAAGGCTAAGTTAGGTGGGAGGGATCCCTCTGCAGAGGGATCTGGACAGGCTGATTCAATGGACTGAGGCCAATGGTATGAGGTTCAAAAAGTCCAAGGTCCTACACTTTGGCCACAACAACCCCATACAGCGCTGTAGGCTGGGGGCAGAGTGGCTGGAAAGTGTCCCAGTGGAAAAGGACCTAGGGAAGCTGGTTGACAGCTGTCTGAACGTGAGCCAGCAGTGTGCCCAGATGGCCCAGAATGGCATCCCGGCTTGTATGAAAGATAATGTGGCTGGCAGGATCAGGGCAGTGATCATCCCCCTGTACTCAGTACTGGCGAGGCCACATCTCGAATATTGTGTCCAGTTCTGGGCCCCGCACTGCAAGGACATGGAGATGCTGGAGCGTGTCCAGACAAAGGCAGTGGAGTTGGTGAAGATCTGGAGCACAAGTCCTGTGAAGAGTGACTGAGGGAGCTGGGGTTGTTTAGCCTGGAGAAAAGGAGGCTCAAGAGTGATCTTATCACACTTTACAACCACCTGGAAGGAGGTTGTAGCCAGGTGGGGGTTGACCTCTTCTCCCAGGTAACTGATGACAGGACAAGAGGACATAGCCTAAAGCTGTACCAGAGGAGGTTTAGGTTGGACATTAGGAGGAGTTTCTTCACTGAAAGAGTTGTTAAACATGGGGATGGGCTGTGCAGGGAGATGGGGGAGTCGCTGTCCCTGGAGGTGTTTAAGGAAAGACTGGACGTGGCACTTAGTGTTATGGTCTAGTTGGCATGGTGGTGGTTGGTCATAGGTTGGACTTGATGATCTCAGGGATATTTTCCAACCTAATTGCTTCTGTGATTCTGTAAAATGGGGACACGTGGCACAAGAGGAATGGAGAAGGATACTGAAAATATCTGAATACAGTAGCTTCAACATAAATGCATTTTGCTGTGGCTCCTTTCCAAGATTATTTTCCCTTGAGATGACATCCTTGGAATCCATGAGACACTATCTAACTTTGTTTTTGTAGTCTGTGTTGTATTCAATGCTTCTGCAAATAAGTAACCTTGTCTCACAGCTCTGTTATTCATCTGTGCATCTTCCAAAATGACAAAAAGGAATTTACCAGAATTTAAAGATTAAAATACAATAATAATTAGAACATGTAGTTATGATCTGGGATAGGGTTTGTATGTCCTATCTGTCAAGTGGAGTGGATGCATTTTGTTACATTCTTACATAGTTAAATGAACCTTTATGTCAGTGATAGTTTTAGCATGAGTTTAGAGACTATTATGCTTATTTCTCTCTATCTTCCTGCTATAGGTGCAGGTTTTTCTGTCTAGGCCATATTGTGCCATGGCATATTTTTGCATATTTTCTACTTGTCTGTTTTAGGTTAATTTCTCAGAAACATATCTATAAGTTGTTCGCTGAGTATATGAGCTATTCCAGGCATTCTGTATTCTAGGCTTCTATTTTTTTTCTCTGTTTCTCCTAGGAGGTGTGGTCCTGTTGGATTGAGCTGCTACAGTATCTTGATTTAGAAACAGCTTGGCTAAACAATCTGGAAGAAAGGGTGCAAATGACAGGAAATCTGCCTGATAAGCTGGATGCTGTCAATGATGCTCTTGAGGTATTATAATGATTCTATTTGATTAGTAAATTTTCAGATAGCTCCATTAAATAAAAAAGTAAATTCTGCATTTCAGTAGAATGCTGAAATGTCCTGAGTATTCTGATTCTTCATGTTAAATGAATGTGTTACTCTGAATCAGAAATGGCTATTTTTAAGATCCTGCACCAAAAGTAGAATTTTGCTATACTTGGTACCATGATAAAATTGTATGCTGTCTGCTGGCCTGTGCAAATTGATTGTTCCTTCCAGTGTTATAGTACTGTGAAATGATGTGAATAGGCAAGAAATGCTGTGAAACATAATTATCTGAAGTAAAATCACCTCTGTATTTGCCTTGTACCATCATGAATTAAGCCATAACTAATTTATGCTTTTAGAGCACTTTCAAGACATTTGAGGTGTTAAATTTCTGTGTATGTGGCCATATTTCTGGCTCTGAAAATACCGTAATATTCAGTGCCTTGACCTTTAAAATTCTTCCTGCTAATTAGTCCCTGGAATCAGTCTTGCGTCATCCAGCTGATAATCGAACCCAGATTCGGGAACTCGGGCAGACATTGATTGATGGAGGGATTCTTGATGACATCATCAGTGAAAAATTGGAAGCTTTCAATGCCCGCTATGAGGAATTGAGTCACTTGGTAAGAACTTGGGGTTGGGGTTAAAATAAACTCGGGTTTTCAGCTTAGTAGTCTGAAATGATTCTTGTTAGCTGAATTCACAGATGCATGACTGCAATACAGGAAAAGAGTAAAAAGCATCACAGTGTTGTCAGCTGTTTTCAGTTTGGAGTAATGCCAAAGAGCAAGATGCCTTTTTTTTTTTGTGACTTGAGCCAGGATTTGTTTTGGAAGCTGAACATGCCCTTGTACTGCAGGGCCCCCCTGGTATTTTTTCAGGTAATTGTGACAAAAAGGCAGTTCCAAATTTAAGAGGGACAGCTCAACAACTGATATTAATACTGCCTTCCTACTGCCATAAATACTGGTGAATGGCTCACTAACTGTAAAAATGAGGAGGATGAGTGACATTGTCACTCTTTGAAATAGCTAGGAAGAAGTCACACTGAAATAAACAACAGAAGGAAAACATTCTTCTCATTACCCATCTATTATGTTGTCTTCCTCTTCTCCTACTTCAGTCTAATCTTTTATAGATTTAATAAGTAGAGGAAGACTAGCTGTATTTCGTAGTTCAGGTTGTTTAGATTTTTGTGTTCTGTATCCTGGTAATACAGGTCCCTGCCAAATTGTACGATGGGTTGTTTTCTGTCACTGCCGAAGTGTAGTCATAGAGGGGATTTTGGTTCATGCGCGTTACAGTGAGCAACATAAACGCAGTGCCCTCAGCTGGCGGCTATGTGCTGTCATTTAAGTCAACATTCACCACTGTTTTTCCTGTTGGAACAGTATTGCCATATAAAAACCTGTTTGCTTTGGTTGCTGCATCGCTGACACATTAGACTGTTGACGACTCTCTACGTCTCTGTACATGTATGTGCACACACACTGATCTGTGCATGTGTTGATAGTGGGGAATTTAGTGACATTTCAGATGAACTGGGATGTTTTGGTGTTGAAGGAAGATGCAATAAAGGGAAAGAACTGTGGACTCTGTTTTGACACTGTAACAATGAGTTTATTGTTTTGAAAGGAAATGCTTGAGTTTAGACATCAAACAACATGTGGTGTATTGTGAAGTCCCTGACTTCCACTGAATAGCTAGTTTTTGTATGTGTTATGTTTTTAAGAGTACTTTCTTCCTGAGGTGATAGGAAAGACCTGTTTTCACTATTCTGTATATCTAGCAGCATAGTATCTCTACTATATCTATCATTCTTTCTGTGCCGCTGTTTGTCTGTTACTGGTTCAAAAGCCACAGCAAGCTTCAAAAATTGCTGCCTAATAGCGTTCTTTTTAGCTGATCCTCCTGGCACAGGATTTATTTGTATTGAATTACAGCTCCATCTTGTCTTACCTTTCTGTCCTGCTCAGGCGGTGAGCCGGCAGATTGCTTTGGAACAACAGCTTCAGACCATGCGAGAAACCGACCACATGTTACACGTCTTGCAAGAAAACTTAACAGATCTGGATAGACAGCTGACATCTTACCTGACTGATAGGATTGATGCCTTTCAGATGCCCCAGGAGGCCCAGGTATTTCAGTGCAGTTCTTCACTACAAAGCATTTTGAAATATTTCATAACAGGGCTCAGCCTAAACTTAATAATTCCTGAAGGCTTTATTTCAGTACTGTGCTGATGCTCTAGGTGTTATCTTTTGTAATCTGGATTGTTTTCTTCTTTTAAGAAGGTTGTCCTGAATAATAGTGGCTTTCAATTTAGCAAGCTGTCACCAAAGACAGAATATTTAAAATAGACCTAGTGGTGTTTAAGTTTTACAGAGTAGATTGACTTCTGGTGGGTAGTAGGTGGTAAGCAAACTCCCCTTCCCCTCTCTGCAAGCAATTTTGTATTTATTTTCCTATTTCTATGAAATTGCAGAAGATTCAAGCTGAGATTGCAGCTCATGAAGCCACCTTAGAGGAGCTCAAGAAAAGTGCTCGCTCTTTCCCTCCTGCTTCTCCCGAGTGCAGGTCTCCCCGTGGTGGAACTCAGCTGGATGCTTTGCAGGTAAAAATATGAGTCACACACACTGCTGTGTCAGCATGTAAATTGTTTGGTGTAGTCAAACCTCAGAAGAAAATATGATGTGCTTTTACATGCTTTCATAAGGAAACAAGCAGCTCTAGATGAATTGCATAAGGAAGCTTAAATTTCACAAGTGTCACAGGATAAATACTGAAAATCAGAAAGTCTCTGTATTTCAGGAGAATGGATGTTTTCAAAGTGTATGATACAGAATTACAGCTCTCTTGCACCTCAGGTGGAGATTAGGAATAGTGATGAAATTTGGCTTGGTAAATAATGGTGCCATATGTACTGAGTTATGATGGCATGATGAGTTATAATCTGTGATGAGAGATGCTTTAAATGTTATTTTTTGAAGTGCAGCTACTAATTTGAAACAATCTTTTTACATAATATTTATTAGAGAAAGCTTCGTGAAGTATGTACAAAGTATCAGCTTTTCCAGAAACCAGCTAATTTTGAGCAGCGCATGTTGGATTGCAAGCGGGTGTTGGATGGTGTAAAAGCAGAACTTCATGTCTTGGATGTGAAGGATACTGACCCAGATGTAATCCAGTCTCACCTGGAAAAGTGTATGGTATGTATGCAATGTTCTTACCTCATACTTGGGGGTGCTTCTTTCTTGTATGATTCTTCTTGCTTAAACTCTCTCCTGAGGAAATTTAGCATAAAGTCCTCATGGAACTATTGCAACTCATTGTGAAGTGCTAACAGAACAATTGCTAACTAAAAAACTCATATTCTAGGTGAGAACATGGACATAAAAGTAGTGGACTGTTAATCAGAGATGTGGTGAAACAGCTGAGTTTATAAAAACTCCCTTCCCTGGTTCATCCTTGTCTTCTGGAGAAGCATCACAATCATTAATATTTGAACAAAATAAATACTTTACATAAGATGAAGTATATATAACAGTGTTAGCCTTGGAGTAATCACTGCTAAATTATTGGACTAATTTTTCTTTTTTGTGTGTGTGAAAATAAAGACTAGAATAAAATATAGAACACTGTGAGTCTGAAATCTTCCTGTTAGACACTGCTACTAAGCCACAGCTCGGAGTTTAAGTACCATTTGCTACTAAGGTCCCCAAATGAAGCAAAGTCTTAAAATCTGCATTAAAAATTCATCACCAATATACCTATTTGTGTTTTTAGAAACTCTATAAGACCCTGAGTGAGGTGAAATTGGAGGTTGAAACTGTCATCAAGACAGGAAGGCAAATTGTACAGAAACAACAGACCGATAATCCCAAAGGGATGGATGAACAACTGACAGCACTGAAATTTCTTTACAATGACTTGGGGGCACAGGTAAAAATACCAAATATGCATGTGAATATTTGTCTGCATGTAATTTTTTTCTTGTTGTTTTGATGTCAGATGCTGTTCTGAGTTTGATTCTGAAGCTGGTACTGGGCTAGCTGCTGCATGCAGGAGCGATCAGTTGAGAGATTTAAGATTACTCGTAACAATCTTGTAGTTGTGCAAGACCCCTGTGCTCACAGAGTGTTCCTGGAGGAGGGGTAGCCTTGAAGAAAGGACAGTTCAGAGCTTTCATTGTTATGGCAAAGCTGACCTGCTATTCATTTTAGTCTTTGAGCCCTGCAAGATAATTTACAGTCAGATTGTCATATGATAAGTTTTTGAGTTGACCTAAGGTTTTTTTAGGAGGTGTCGTGATACTTTTGAATTGTAATTCATCTAAGTGGTTGCTCTCAGTATAAAATAGAAAATGCAGGCAAACCTGTATTTTCCATGAGCAGTATTAAATATTGATATGAGTAGTTTTCTTAGTAATCAAATAGATACTTGTCCAAGTGAAGTGTTTAAAAAATGATTAAACCCTTGGGAGACAGGTAGGAGTCTCTTTCTAACTAAATAAAGATAGAAGTCCAGGTGGACTCATGTGCGTTCAGAGCTCTGTGAATAAACCTGGAGGTAAGGGGCCAGATTACAGTGTTGGAATATCTTGGAATGGACCCTGTGAAATATTTTACTGTTGTAAAGTTGAGAACATTGACTAAGGTGTGGATTCTAGTGGAACCTGTACATCTGTAACTCAGAAAGCACGTAGACAAGAGATTAGGAAAGGGAGAGTTATTTGCAGTATAATGTTACGATTTTTTTTTTTGAGCGGAGAACAGAGAGCAGTTTTTCAAAACGTCAGTTGATTCTGACTGCTATGAGTGGATTTATTCTCAAGTCTGTGTTGTTAAAGTTTGATCAGACTATTTGTGTAGCCAGTGAGAAATAGAATTGATTGCACTGCAGCAAACATAAAACTTCATATTCATTTTACTGAGATGTCTTCAAGGGCAGACTAGATTTTCAGTGAAATTTTGCTTTACAGCTTTCTGCTAACAGGTCTTTCGAAATACAAAAAAGGAATTGAATTTTAGTGTTTGAGTGACTGACTGGATTCTATATCCCCTTGAGTTTCATTTTAAGGATCGTAATAAACGAAGTGTAAACGTAATTTTGGTGCTTACTAGCTATAAATAAATTGCTATGCAGATTTCTTTGTCTCCTTTAAGTGTATCTTAATTAAAAATTATTCTGGCTTTATATATTCTGTGTTGTATAGTAAGATGCAGATGTTTATAAACAATCTTTCTTTTTGGGGTCCTTCCCTAGTGCAAGACAGCGTTAAGATGCAAAGATTTTGTGTATTTGGGTGGATATTTTAGCTGGCTAGAACTTTTGGGTTTGCTATATTTTAAAATATAATTTTTTTTTCTTTTTTTTTTTTTTTTCTTTTTGTAGGTGACAGAAGGAAAACAAGACCTCGAAAGAGCAACCCAGCTGGCACGCAAAATGAGGAAAGAGTCTGCCTCTTTGTCAGAGTGGTTAGCCACCACTGAAGCTGACCTTGTGAAGAAATCCACTGCAGAGAGCTTGCTTTCTGATCTAGATTCAGAAATTGCCTGGGCCAAAGTAAGTGTGATTTCTAAGTATTTGTAGATAAATTTCTAGCATTATGGTAAGACTATGTAGAAGTGGCTGTGAATTTAAATCCATGTACTTATTCCTAAACCTCTCACATCCTGAAATATTAGTAGATTCACTAGTTCATATTCAGTATGTTAGTGAGGCTAATCTGTTTCATCTTGGGCATCTTGCTTCAAACTTAATTGGCCAGTAAAATATTAAAGGTATTACCGCATATCTGGTATTAATAGGTATTTAAGACTTACTGTATCTCTCACACAGTTCATCAGTATAGTATTTTTAAAATTATCAGCAAATATAATTGTGGACTGGGTGAAATATTTTACTAATAGAGCCAACTGAAAGTGCATTGATGTTTGTCTTCAAAATTGTGACTTTGCAAACAAAAGAGAACTGTTGTCTTTGTTTTCTTTCACCTACAAGTCAAAACTTTTCATGGAAACAGGCAAATGTGTTTGTACTTTTGTACTTTGCTTCAGAGTAATTATATTTTCTCACACTGTAGAAAGTTGGATATTACTTGAAGTTACCAACAAGTGTCAGGTGATACAGTTCAGCAATACTGATCTTTCCAGTTTTGTTTCCAGTCACTTTTTACTTCTGGAATGAGTCTGTCTGCAATCTTAAAACTCAGAAGCTTACCAAATTGCAAACCCATTTGCACTCACTTCAATCAGGGGGATTAGCAATTATTAACACTACAGTTCTGCTGTGGCAGTATCCCTAAGACTCCTTTCCAAACAAACTTTTAAATACTTACTGGAAGTATATTTACCATACATTTGTAGGAATGCAAATAATTAATGCTCTTATGCTGCACCATGAGGAGAACAGGTCCTTTATGTTGCATTTGAAATTGTCCTTTCTGTTTTGAGGTTTTCTGGAGGCAATTTTAAAATGCAGTAACTTAATAATTTGCTTGTCTCTAAGGTAAGTTATGATAATAAATTGTTTACTTAATAGTTAACAGGATGTTCAAGGAGCTCCAGACACTGTGATTAGCTGCATTCTTTGACACGCTGTACACTGACATCGAAGAGCTTTCTAAGCAGGCAGATATCATCAATAATGATTGGTGATCTTGTATGGCAAGAGGTGCTGTTTTCCACGTGGAAACCATATACTGATATTCTAGAGATGACCTGTTAGTTAACTTACATGTCAGTATGTATACTTTCAAAGATTTTTTTTAGATTAAAAAAATATTTAAAAGCAGAGATGACTTACGAAAAGTGGTGGAGCTAAAGATACATATATTTACATATTTTTTACATAGGTAATATAACAATAGGGGTTCTGTAATATGTAACCAGTGAATAGAAACTCTGCAGTAAAGAGTTGTGATGGTTCTCAGAAAAACCCCTTCAACCTTAGCCTAATACTCTTCACATTGTTGTCAACTGTAAGAGTTCTTTAAAAGGAAAAGATATAGAGAAATCCAGATTGTCTCTTCAAATTTACGTTCTGTGCTTTACAGTGAAGAAAAGAACCTTTTAAGAACCTTTTAAAACAGGACTTTACAATGTGGTGTAATGCATTTGCTTTACCTACATAATAAAAAGGAACTGTGAAGATAAGACAACAAAGCAAAAAAGTCTCAAACTAAGTTATTCAGGACACTTACATGCATTGTGCTCTTGCTCTTTCTTAAAAAAATGAGATCAGTCTACAGAAAGTGAATGTAAACAGGAGGCAATTACACTTGGTTTGGTTTTTTATTTTTTTTTTTACAAGTGAAGATCCTCTATGATGTTTTTGTTTCCTATGGAGGTAGAGATCTGGCTCCCTTGCCTTTGCTTTTGGGAGCAGTGCAGTGTTAATGGGTCTGCTTGTTTCAGAATGTACTGAGAGAGCTGGAGAGGAGGAAAGTGGATCTGAAGAGCATCACAGAAAGTTGCACTGCTCTCCAGTCTCTGGTGGAAGGGAGTGAGACTGTCCTGGAGGAGAAGCTGTGTGTTCTTAATGCTGGCTGGAGCAGAGTTCGAACCTGGACCGAGGACTGGTGTGACACCTTGTTGGTGAGTTGAATGTGTGAGAAATACTCAGGGTATTTTTCCCTCCACACTCTTAGAGCAGTTGTGGTTTTCACTTGTCTCACTTAACTGTGAAGTGAATTTCCATGATGCCTCATGGACTTAAAGAAATATGGAAAGGATATCTGGTTAATCTGCAAATGGAGAGGTAGGTCACGAGGTGGTATACAATGAGGAAGGTGGAAAACTGTTCTGCAAGTTCAGATGTGTTGATGGCATTGGTGCCCCACGCTTGGTAGCAGAATCTGGAGTGTGATGAAACTATGTAAATATCCCAGACAGACAATTCACCTGGCCTGGCGTGTCTAACCTTCTAACTTGCAGAGAATAAAACTAGATTTAACTTCTTTTGCCTTTCTCTTTCTCCCGGCTTCAGTGTTCTGACTCTTATGGATTCTTACTCTCCTTAGACATTGTGGTGTAATTTCTCTTTTTCGTAGAAAATCCAGCATATACTTAATTCACACATCTGTTTTAATCTCTTTCTCATCCCCCTTAATGTGCCACTACCACATTATATTTTTAATCTTTTGTACTTATTTATGTGTTTATCTTCTTGTACCTCTTTTCTGGTAATGTTTTATCACTGTCTCTTTTGCTACATCAGTAACCTTTTGTGTCCACTTGTTATTTAGCTCTTAACACAATTCTTACTACCCTTGTGTGTATAAGTAATGTTCTAAACTGTCCTGAAAGGATGCGTCTTCTACCGTACAGAGACTGAGTGGGTTGTGGGACCTACAAGCGTTCACAAAACTGCTTGTAGTGGTTTACTCATTAACTGGTGGTAGATGATTCTGACAAATTAAAATGAGGTGAAAAAAGCCACCAGGTTATGGAAGCATTTGTTGATTTGAGCCCAGAAGTTGGGTCTTGTGTTCTATTTAACTTCTATAACCTGATGAATTGATTAATGTAAGTGGAAACCAACAGAAACTAGCCCAAAAGGATTGGTTTCCATGAGACTGCTGTGTGTGCTGCTCTTTGTTCAGCCTGAACATTCAACCTCTGTACCACCATGAACAGAGTGGTTTTGTGTCCTTGAGACCCAGATGATGGCTATTTAATGGACAATTGATAACTTCCTAGTGGTGTTCAGCTAAGCACTTGTGACTGCCAGCCTACTGCTCTTTTGGAGAGTCCATAAATGCAAGTGTGTGAGTACGCCAGCAGCATCTGTTTGGCTGAAGAAATGAAATACTAAGCGTATTATACACTTAAAGCTGCTAATTATGCTAAATGGACATGAAACAGTCTACAACTGATGTTAGTATCAGCCTGATGCTTTTCTATGGTTAAGATATTTTGGTGTTGTTCAGCTAGTTATGACAATCCACCTTCAGAAGCCCCTGATACGGGCTGAAACTGGGAAAACTTAAGTGTATGCATAGATGGTGAGCCCTGTGCCTCCTGTCCAGTGCCTCTTGCAGGTCAAACTGTTTGTTTCATAATCCAGTTAGTCCATGTTAGGAGCAGTTAGGTAGTTTGTTCTTATTTGTAAATACTGTAAGGATGCTCCACAACTAAATACTTCTAAGTTATGTACATGTCTGGTGATGAGTATTGTATATGTGGTTAGGTTAAATTGGTTAAATTGTTAAAGGTTAGATTGTGCTTTTTCTATGTGAAACTATAAGTGTCTTGATGGTGATATGTAGAGCAATCATAGGCCTTCTCTCTTTTCTCTCTTCCTTTGTTTTGTTAGTCTAAAAAGTCAAAGCTTATCTATCCTTTTTTTGGGTAAGAATCTTAAACAGAAGGGTACTTCTCTGGATCTGATAGCTATGTTACTTCTGTCTGTGGCTCCTAATGTTACAATTTCTGTCGGCATGTGAGAGCAGACCTAATTATTAACATGTTTAAAATTTTGTAACTTTTCTAAGAGGAAAATATTTTAATGCATCATTAAAGCATCCAAACTCGACTATTATATTTTGCAGCTGTGGTGTAATCCCTTTCAGTCAAAAAACCCCAACAACTGCACAGTGCATACAGTTGTACCTGCTAGTGCTGGTTAAAAAAATTGTGTTTTTTGGTTGACTGAACTATTGTGGTCTAGCTGTAATGTTGTAATACACTGTCTATCCTTACTTAGTTTTACAAACTACCTCAGTTACTTCTGTTTCGCTTTCTGTGAATTAGGAACAAAAATGTCAAGGGGTCTAGAGTGAAAATTGAACCTTGTAAGTACTGTTGAAGATGAGAGGTACAATCTGATTTTCAGTGTTTCTTTCCAAAGTATATCCATAACACTGTTTATTGATCTCCTTTTTACTTACAGGTTTTGGCAGGGTTGTGGCGTTTTTATTCTTTTATGGGACATTTTGGGTTTTTTGTTGGGGGGGAGTAGAAGGAGGAGGAATAGGGATTTTTTTGTTAATTTTTTGAAGTTTCCAATATTGATACTTTTTTTTTCTTTTCATTTTTTTCCAGAACCATCAGAGCCAGCTGGAAATTTTTGATGAAAATGTTGCCCACATAAGTACTTGGTTGTATCAGGCTGAAGCCTTGCTGGATGAAATTGAGAAAAAGTCAGCTAGCAAAAAGGAGGAAACTGTGAAGGTAGGAAATGTTGCCATCAACTGTCAAAATGTTACCAATCAACTTCTGGTTTCTAAATGATGTTGTCAGGTTTGCTTACTTTTTATTTTTAAATGTATCTTTCCTTGCCTAGTGTCTCAGTTTAATGAGACAGAAGTGTTTTGCTGAGGAGGATGAGTTACAAGGAAGACCAAAACTCCTCCCTCTAAGCAGTTGTAAATCCAAAATTTAAGAGACTCCAATTGAGAAAATGTGGAGAAAGGAAAAAATAACAGCCCTTTATTAAAGGATACTTGTTTCGGCAGAACAACAAAAGAACACAAAACAAAAACCCCAACCAAACAATAGCCCTATACCCAAAAATCCCTTTCAGTGAGAAGTGAACAGTTCAGTTTGTGCTTTTTGGTGCAATTCTAACCACAGTCAGCAGGGGGCGCTGTTGGATCGCTGGAGGTGCAGAGCCTGCTCTGCTCTGTGTTAGTCGACAGGGGGCGCTGTTGGGCTCTGGCAGTCACCACGTGGAGGCCCCCCCGGGTGTGCTTGGGGGGCGAGGGTAGGGGGGTTTGGGGGGGGGGGAAGAGGAAAGAAAGGTTTTTTCCCAAAGGGGACTCATGATGTCTGCTGCTGGCCGTGTGACTCCCCCTTTCCTTCGCAGAGGTGCACCAAAACTGCTGCCAAAAACACAGGAGCTGGGGAAGGGAAAAACAAAGGTGGCTCTCTCTCTCTTCCCAAAACCAAAAAAAGTTCCTCTCCGATGAAATCCAAGCAAAGTCCACCCAGGCGGGGCAGGAGCAGAAAAAACGCGCCGGCAAACTAGGCAACCAGCCTGAGAACAAAGCAGCCTCCCAGCTCTTGCCACACACCCCCTTCCTTGTCCCCGCAGCCACCAAAAACTGCGTGTCCTCTTTCCTCTCTCCCCGAGCTATTAGCTTGGAATGTCAAACTGTGGCCACTTCTTTTGTGTTTTCGAAAATACCCAAGGCAAAACCAGTCTGCCCATTTAAACATCACCCCCCCCCGCCACACACACACCGTGAGGCAGGGGGAAGGGAAAAAATTCTGTGTTTAGTTTTAGAACAAGTAAAACAATGACACCTAGCCATAACAATTTTCTTTTTTTTTTTTTTTTTTTCCACTTCTTAGCGCTTAACATCTGAATTAGATGATGTTAGTCTTCGAGTGGATAATGTACGTGATCAGGCTATCATCTTGATGAATGGTCGGGGGGTGTCATGCCATGAACTTGTTGAACCCAAACTGGCTGAACTGAACCGTAATTTTGAGAAGGTCTCTCAGCACATCAAAAGTGCCAAGGTGAGGATGAAGAAGCCCCAGAACACGCCTGGGAGTTCTGTGCCAAAATGATGTCAACTAGCTGTAGTGGATGGATCATTATCTAGTGAAACAGCACTTTGCTGCTTTTGGTTCTTTTTTAAGTGTAGATATTTATATGTGAAAAACAGACTGATTTTTAAACCCGTTGCTTTTTTTACCTTAGTAGCAGGTGATGACTTGAGTTGTATGGGAAAACTTGCAAACAACTGTTCAAAAAAAATGTATATATTGTTGTACATATTTGAGCTACAGAACAACATCATAAGCTAGTGCAAGTGAAAGTTTTTCATTTATTTTGAGACCAAAATGTGCAGATTGAAGTTTGAATGTAGAAACTTGGTAATAACTACCAACGCTGTGTTCAAGCTAACTCTCAGAATTAGATCAAACAACTCTTACAATTTTTATAAACGCTGATATCTGATTGTCCTGCAAACTGCTCATGGAGAATTGTTTTAAATCATTAAGCTGTGTGTTACAGCTCAGACTAAATTTTCACCTTGAACAAAGAGTTATTTTGCTTTGCAGATGCTTCTTGGACAAGAACGACTTCCTGTTGTGTCAGAGCCCCATGAAGCTAAAGTGGCTTTTACAGACCTGGAAAAATTTGAGAGTGACATACAGAATGTGTTAAAAGTTGTGGAAAAGCATCTGGAATTGAGTGCGGAAGATGAAAAGGTTTGTGAGCAATAGAACAATTAAATAACTGACTAACTCCCTTTCTATTTTGTCCCCATGTTACATTGCTGCAGATTTCACAGAGGAATTCTGAGAATCTCCTTAAGATATGGGTAGAAAATGAAGGGAATTAGTAAGTTGTTGGAAACACTTCACAATTTTCCAGTACTTCTATAGCTGTTGCCTCTTGGTTGATGTGCTGAGAGTAACTAGTTGTACTCGAGTTTGTGTTTTTATAATGATTTTAAATAATACAGGTAATGAACTCTGATTTTTGTTTATCTATCTTCTGTCTTCTATTCAAAGCAGCTCTTTATAAGGAATCCTTTCTGTATAACTAATGGGGTTCAAATTTAAAGTGGTGGGATATATTGAATCACGATGCATAGGCAATGTTAATGGATGTTCGTGAGATAAGGTGCAAGTAAGAGTCTTTTAATATGGCTCTATGTTAGAAGTCCATATAAAAACTTGGAACCAAATTTATCTTCTAGATTCTTACCTAGGCTCTGCTATTCACCCATATAAAACTGTCATACTCTTGTTAGCATCTTGTCCACTTTAGCCTGCAAAATTGGGTGAAGTCCTTTCAGGCCACTCTATCTGCCTTCATTTTAAGCACTTCAGATATTATAAACTGATCTGGAAAGCTGAGTATAAGTCTATGAAAAATGCCACGTGTAGCACAGAAAGCAGATTTTAAAAAAGACCTCTGTAGAAGGACCTATTGCTATAAGATGTAGGCTTCCCTTTGTGGTGTTTCTATATTTGTTAAACTTTTGTTTTCTTGCAGTTCTGCTCTGAGCTTGCTTATTATTGCCGAGGAACATATAGAATAGAAGAGCTAAACATATAGAATAGAGGAGCTAAAGTCATAGCACTCTATTGATGTGGCTGCCTGCTGCTGCCTCATTAAGTATCCTGCAGTGCATCTCTTTACAAAGTTTATGGAATGAGCAAGCTGGATTTTAGGATTTGGTAGTTGTGGAAGAGAATCTCTACTTGAATTTGTTTGGCTCCCGTTTGGATAATAAAACAACAGTTAACTAGCATTTCTGTTGATATCTGAGCACTTAATGTTTCTAAAATTAATTTCCGCGGATAATAGAGATTTGTGTAATTTTAGCTGGATCAAGAAAGAGCTCAGATTGAAGAAGTCTTGCAGAGAGGAGGGCAATTGCTACAGCAGCCTATGGAGGACCATGAGAGAGAGAAGATCCGTATACAGCTGTTGCTTCTGCAGAAAAAGTACAAGAGCATACAGGTACAGTTATGATAGTTACTATAGCTCATTTATGCAGTTTTCCCTTTGATATCCCACTTACAACCCGTTATCTGTATTTTGCAACTTACAACTTTTTTAGCATGTAAAATTCTCTAGGGGAGAGTTAAATGTGCTTACACGCAGTCTGACTCTCTGAATCTCTTCCATTCCAAAATACGAATTTTGTCATCCCTAAGTTTGGCAGGAGTGGTTTTGATTTTTAAAGTCCTTTTCACAGCTTTGCAGAGGGCCACCTTATATGCATTTACACAGATGGGTGCAGTGAATTGCATTTGCTTCGGTTGTCTTTGCTGGCCCTTGAACAGAGGTTTATCTCCACCACCAGGCTGTGTGAAGAGTGACTACAATAGGTACATGTGAAAAAACCATATTCGTTGAGCTCTCAGCTGGAGATGTTTCTGTGAATGAGCCTGCTCCTGAATTCCTCTTGCTTCCTATAGAGGGTATTGGCAGTAATTGTGGACTCCAGTATATTGTGGTGCTTTCATATGCATGCCATATTAAAAATGTTTCTGTCTAGAACAAAGGCGATCCATATTTTTATAGTCCTTGTAGCTCACCTGTTCAGACCTTATTAGAATTGGCAAGATGAGATGTAGTTCAAAGGCAGGTTATGGCCCTCAGGCTGGCTTTGATTGCATGTCTGTGCAGATAAATAGAATATATATATTAAAAATTAATTACTACTATTGCATATTTTAGAATCTTCTTCTTCAAATGAATCCCTGAAGTGTTTTTGCTTTTCAAATAAGTAAAACCTGTTCTGTTCACTACTTCTTTCTTTTTTATATCATATTTTCCTAATACACTGGATTGTAGGAGTACAGGTCATTTCCAAGGAAGCAGGTGGTGGAACTCTCTCCAGTGTTTTCACAGTATAAAAAGGAACATGACAATCTAATGAAGTGGCTGGATGAGGCTGAGGACCGTCTGTCAGGGCCACAAGGTGTGGAAGATGACCAAAAGCTACAGGTAAAGGAGACTTTTTTATTTTAGAGCAAACAGTGAATGCTATGTATGAACTTTAGAGATTTATGTATTAGGGTTTAATGGCTCTTCTTTTGACACCTCTGTGGAAAGAATTGTTTTCTAAATGACAGCATTCAGTTTTCATTAGGACATTATCAGCATATACTGGTTTGGGATTTCTACAAAGTCGTCATAGGTCCAAAATATCCCAGCCCTCAGGCCCAAATCTTAGAGCATGATCTGGGCAGTGGTCATGATTCAGTACAGTTTCTCTTGCCAGTCTTGGTCCGTGGGGATTATATTTAACCCTTTTTGATATCCTGACTCAAACAGCCTGATTCAATATTAGTTTGGTGCAGGTATGATAAAATCCTTGTTTGAGGCTTAAATTCAATGACTCTGTGTCCTGCAGTCAAGATATTTTAACTACTCTGATGCCTTTCACTGCCTGAAGTGCTTAGGGAGTGATAACTGCCCTCATGTGATTGATATTACTGTACACAATGAAAATTAATAAAACAGACAAAGGTTGAAGTATTTCTGATAATGTGTCTGTGGGTCTTGACAAACAATTTCACAACTGACTTAGTAGGATGTCTGATAAAACTTACTGCCCAGAAAGTTGTATGTCTTAATTGTTGAGGGTACAAATGCTTTTTTGTTCGTTTGTTTTGTTGTGGTTTTGTGGATATTTTTTTTGTGATTTTTTTTTTTTTTTATTTTTTATTTCTCCTTTTCATTATTCAAAACACTTTTATTGCATGGTAATTACGTTAATATTTTAGGCAATGTGGGGAACTTTGTGAATTAGTAAGTAATTTCTTAGACGAGCTTGGGGGCTAGGCAGTCTGTCAAATACTTCTCGGTTTCTGCATGTGAAGCTTCATAATTAACACCTATCAGTATTTTTGACTGCTTTGTAACTTTTTAACCAAACACCAGTTAGTTAACTGGGAGACAGGGGTAAAATGCTCTGGTTCCCTTTGAGACTCACATCACAAAATCATTATGTGGTGCTCCTCATTCACAGCCATAATGCTGTGTGGCTTCAGCTGCCTATGATAGATGGTCTGTGCTCCTTGGTCACACAGGCTGTTCAGTATCAGCTGTGCAAGTAAACCTTTGAAATCTGCTTCTCTTTAGAAAGACTGTTTCACATTGTAAGCCTCTCATGTGGAGCTGGGCAGCAAAGATGGCCCCAGGGTCTGTGTAACTGTCTGACATCTGAAAGCTTTGTTGGGTCTCCAGCAGTCTCTGCTGGTGATGTGAGCTCCTTGGGACCTGAGTAATGTCAGGCAATGTGTTTGAAGTAAATGGGGATCCATGCACATTTAAAGTAAAGCACGATACAGTTTTTGTTTGACCAGATGCTTTGAGTGAATCAATTACTGGATTGAAATGGGAAAAAGGTGCACTTGGATAATGCTCTGCTAGTGGGAGCAGTCCAGTTGTGCCACAGACTGGTCTTTCTTGTCACTGTCGGTCTTACTGCAGATTGACTGATCTTCTCTAAGGGAGGTCCTTTGTTTCCCATAAAGCTGTTTTCCTTAGAGATACACTGCAGCTAATCCCTGGTACTGCTAGATCCATTCTTGGATTACTGAATCTGGTTGCTGAATGCAGAATATCATGTAAATTTGGATTACTATAGCAATTACAATAGACTGTTGATGGAGTAACATTATCCTTGTTCAGGATTAGTTAAATTGTGTAAAAATATGCTTTTTCTTCCAGATGTAGCTTTTGATCTGGCTGAGTCAGCTAGACTTTGAGAGAGGGATCACAGCAGTTTTTGTTACTACTTTGAAACTTGGAAACTGAAATTGCTGTTTTGCTTTGTGTGCTTGTGTCTCTAATTTTCTGATATTTGAGGGGTAAGCCAGCCTGTAAAATGAGTGACCTTATTTTACTTTTATGACTTCCTCTTCCACCTGCTCTGCTAATTGATCTTGAACACCAAAAATGGTATGAGACCGTAACATTGTTAGAGGGAGAAATAGTGTTCTTAAATATCATCAACAGTTTAGACAATCACAGTTGCTTCAGAATTTTGGTGGAGCCAGAGGCACCAGACTTGAAAACTGCAATGCTTGTTGCTCATCTCAGCTCAGGACTGAGAAGCACTAAATGAATTTTTGACTCACGGGCGTGCAGGTGACTTAACACCTCACCTTGAAGTAAGGAAGGTGCAGTGAGCAGAGAAGAGAGAAACTAGTGTTTGAAATGAACAAGCGGGGAGGGAAAGGAGTTTTTCAGCTGCCAAGCTGGGGAGTAACTCCAATTAAGGTTTTATGTAATACATTATTATGTTTTTGTAAACAAGTGTGTAGGAGAGGACTTATTTATGGTTCTTTGAAGGTCATATCTATATATTGATTTGCTGGAAGTAGCTGGATCATAAATATTCCTCGTCATGTATACTTCTTGGGATTATGTAGTTAAGTGGCTCTGAAATATTGGTAACCCTTCTGCGTAGCAGGTACTTCTAAGTAACCCTTGTTTTGCCACAAATCCATTAGCAAGAAAAACCTGCATTGGAAATGTGTATCTCCTTGAGGTCCTTCTTTTCTAACCTTGCTTTAGTATTTAAGTTGCTCTATTCTTGGCTCAGAATGAGGGAAAGGAAAAATTAAACTTTAAATTGCGGAGGTAATTAGTTGACTAATGTTCCTGAGAGATTTTTCCAGGTTTTAGGAAGTTGTTTTGAAGTGAAAATGATAATTTAGCAGGTGGCAAGTGAATATGCTGTTGCAGGCACAATGCAGCTTTCTCTATAAAATGAAACACAGACACCATGTTAGAGGCTCTTCAAGTATTATTGCTGTAATAAAAAAATATATTTGTTTGCCTAATGTACTTTTTATAGGATTACTTAAACATGAACCATATTTACTTATATATACTTATAGCTGGGTTCCTTAAATATGAACCGTTGTTTGCTGATTGCATTAATTAACATGGAAGAACAAATGAAATAGATGTGAGATTTGAGCTTTGGAAAATCTTTTACCAGAAACCTGGCTCTGAAATATTTTGAGTCTGAGAAGGGGAAAGAAATGGTTAAAAAGTGTTTCTATTCAAAAGAATATTCTAGTAATTTTCTATTTGCAAAGACAATAAATAGTATGAGGTCTAAGATTTGTTTGGCTAATTGGTTAAAATGTTTATGTAGTTAAATGTTTAAGGAGGTAAATTCTTTAATTTTATTGCAGTTTCTTGGGCAGTATTTTCCAAAATCCACTTGGAAGCAAGTCAGAGAATCTCCTTGACTTGAATCTTTAGTACATTTTGTTTCAAAATATTTTTAAGTGTAAAAGGGGAAGGGGAAGAAAATTCAAAATCTAATTTTGAATTCCAGGTTACACTGAATGCTAAGTATAGAAGGAAACAAATTTTTATTTTTCCTCTGAATTAAAATTATTTTTAGCAGTTCTTATTTAAGGGCCTTATTTATAAAATGTTCACTAGTAACCCTGTATTCCCTGTCTTTCTGCAGTAGTATTTAAAGAGGGATCAAACTTAATAAATATGTTGTGTCACCACTGAAATTTAAGTAGAATAGGGCTATTAAGTCATTGAGTCAGTTTTCCTCCTAAATAACCTTTGATTAACTCTTATTTGTGCATGCTTAAGAAAAGCTGAGCGAGGACTGAAGCACCGCTCTCAAAGACAGTAAGAGGGATTGTTCAGCCTGGAGAAGAGAAGGCTCTGGGGAGTTCCTTACAGAAGCCTCCCAGTACATAAAGGGAGACCTGCAGGAAAGATCGAGAGGGACTTTTTAAAAGGGCATGTGGTGATAAGACAAGGGAGAATGAATTCAAACTCAAGGAGAGTAGGTTTAAATTAGATATTAGGAAGAAATTCTTCACTGCTGGGGGTGTGAGGCACTGGAACAGGCTGCCCAGAGAAGTTGTGGAAGCCCCATCCCAGGAAGCATTTGGTGGGGCTCTGAGCAATTTGAGTGACTTAGTGAAATGCTCAGAAACATGTGGAGGAGGAAGATACAGACAGGTGTTTGCAAACAAATTTGTTAGTGGGGCTTAATATCTTATTGTTTGGCAGCTGTGCTAGGGATTTTCATGTGTTCACCCAGACCAGACAAATTGCAAAGTGAAATTCACTGGCTGGAATTCCTGTGAACATAAATTCGCTTCACTCTGTTAAGCATATTCTCAGCTGTTAGTAAATCACACAGTCCAATGCTTCTGTCTTACTTGACTCAAATTCACCAAGTACAGGATGGCGATTTAGAAATTGGTTGAATTGTTCAATATTTGGAGGTGGGTTTACTTTTTATTTGATGATTTTAAAGAACTGGACTGTTTTCAGAGATGGTAAGAAGTAGGTAAGATGACAAGAAACTTTTTCAGCAGAAAAATTCAGTCTGCTTCACTTGCCTGTGCTAACTTTGCCAGGCATGGCAGAGTATAACTTCTTGCAGCAGGCTTCCTAATGCTTCTGATGCAGGCCATCATTTGTGAGTCAAGGAAAAGCTGCATTAAATTACTGTTCTTGCTCTCTTATCTGCTAACATGATACTTGGCTAGATAGCCTAGTCTTGCGGCCAGAGCGGGAAACAATTGCCAAGCTCTTAAGGAGTTAGTGTCTCTTATTCCTGCAAAAAGCATATTGGGGTACTGGTGGCGCACTAATTTATTTAAAAAATGGTTGGAAAATGTGGTTGGGGATGGTTATTGAAAAGAATATGGAGAGGAACAAAGTAAATCAGTAACTTTTGGGAGTCCTTGGTGATAAAGGGAGCAGACAGTGGGTTATAATCACAACTAGATACAGGCTCAATCCAGAAGTGTAATTTCTGGAAGTGGTAAGGATCAAGGTGAGAGAAACAGCAGTGCCCTTCCCATTCCCCAGATTATTAACCAAGGATTATACAGGGTCATTGTGAAGCATGATATCCACTGTTTTCTGACTTTTTATGTAAATGTAGAAACTGTCTTCTGTAGGACTTGGAGCTTTCTGAATTTATGTAAACTTTCTAGAAAGGCCTTTGTTTTGTCTTTTAATGTATAAAGGTACTTATTCTGACTATAGTTTACCGACTTAGGATTTTTTCTTAAAATTGCTTGTGGTTTGAAAGCTAAAATGGACTTTCATGTTTTCAGGCCATCCCTGTCCAGCAGAGGTTAAAAGGCCAATTTGCCACAGGGGTTAGGACCTTGCCTTTTTCAGCTGAGTACTTGGTTGAAATCAACAAAGTTTTGCTGGCCATGGCTGATGTTGAACTTCTGCTGAATGCACCAGAGCTAAATACTGGCATCTATGAGGATTTTTCATCTCAGGAAGATGCACTGAAGGTACTGCATGCCTAAGCATTATATTTAGAGTAGAGAAGAGAACAGCAGAAAAAAGACCCCCACCTTAGCAACTGTATAGCTGTATTTCTGCTCTTGCTCCATATATATGGGATCAAAATGCACTGAAAATGAAAAAACAACAGTTCTGTTGACAAATGTTTTTTTCTATGCATAATCTGGATACAAAACGGAGCAGCATGAAAGCTGAGTGGTAGGTTGAGGGAGCAGGATTTAACTTGGAGGCACTGTTCTGTTTTTCATCACATAGTCTACGTTACATGTATAGAAATGCTAAAGCCACTCTCCTTAACATTCCTGCTTAATCTCCTTCATACAGCTGCTGGATTTATGTTGTGTGAAAACAATTGCTCACATAGGGAAATTCTTGACTTTTTATGAAGCTGTGTATGATGTCACAAGCTGACAGTCCCTGTTTTAATTAGCAAAGCATCAATATGCATTCAGTTTTAAACTCCCACCTCTTATTGTTAGCCAGTGGATTTACCTCTGTGATGAATGATTGGTCTTTTTCAAAAGGGGATGAAGAAAGTATGTTTGAAAATACTGAGTCCTGCTGTCAAATGTGAGTAAAGTACGTAGAAGTCTGAGTCCCAGTTAATTCTGAGCGTAGAAAAGAGCACGATACAGAGATTACTCCAGAATATATCCATCCGAGTTGGGAATTACACGTGGTGTGGTGCAGTGTAGATGTTTCTCCCTGGAGTGGGAATTATGACAGGGTCCATGTTTAAGGTAGTCAGGCTTTGCCTCTCACCAAGAGCCAGATCAGATGTTTCTGCAGCTGTTCTACAGGTCCCTTAAAAGCTTTTCAGAATTTCAGTCCACTTTTCTGATCTGGTTTTCCTTCTGCTGTGTACATGCTTCCATTTTTCATGTTTTGTTTTTTTTACATAGTTTGCATAAGCAAATAGAGGAATGATGCCAGCCTTTGACAACTGTTTAGTTGATGATATTATCGTGTCCCTGTTTACTCTGCTTCTGTGCTCCCTTGAGTACAGTTAGGAGTGTTTATTTTAAGATGGGTTTTAAATACTACGTTTTGGTGCAGGTGTCCCATCTGATTTTGAAGTTAGGTATATTCTAAGGATGTTTTCAGAAGAAGCAAACAGCAGAGCATAAGATTTTTGGAAGCATTAGTCTTTTAAGTTCAAAAAGATAAGTAAATTCCACTGTGTGCAAGGACTGTTTGTGCTCTGAATACCAAGGCAGTCTTACAACAGCATCTGGTTTAAAGGAATTTTCACATCATAGTTCAGTAATATTTGAGACTGATTACCTTAACTTTATCATTATCATTTATATCTGAAACCTTTATGCTTTTGCAGTTCTGTGCAAATGGGAGGCCACATGAAGCATAATAAAAAATATCTTGTGGTCTATTTTTTTTTTTACATGAGGGAGGAGTATGTAGAGTGTCTTGATGATATGGGTAGATTTGTTTAATAAGGAAGATACTGCTGTTTTGAGAATTTTGGTGTGCCCCATTACCAAAGGGAAAAATTTGATATATAAAATATTTCATCCTCTTCGTAAAAAACTGAAAAGAACATGCTTAAAAAGGTGTGATGAACTATTCAGTTCAGTTGCTAAAATAGATTTAAAATGTAAACTGCTGATACAGCTGTTCATGGTCTTATTGTAGCTGCTGAGTTTTGGAACACCATTTTGAAGAGATGGCTTTTTGGTGTGTGTGTGTGATGGGGGTTTTTTTGTTTTGTTTTTTTTTGTTTGTTGGTTTGGTTTTTTTTCTAAATTTCCTGCTGGTATTCACTTTACTAATGCCTTGTGTCATTACTGTGCTTCCAGAACATAAAAGATATTTTGGATAAACTTGGGGATCAAATTGCAGTCATACATGAGAAGCAGCCTGATGTTATAATAGGAGCATCTGGACCTGAGGCAATACAAATAGGAGATGCACTAACTCAGTTGAATGCGGAATGGGACAGAATTAATAGAATGTACAATGATCGTAAGTGGTAAGTCAAGGATGATTGGTCTCTGTGACCACGTGGTAAATATTTTATGTACATGTTTATGTAAGTGTTTTTCAAATGTACCTTAATGATGAAGATGAGTTTGGGAGTAATCAGCTTTAATATTTAGCACTGCAAAGTAATTTCTGAAATTATTGAGTGTTGAAACTGTTAACATATAAATTGTAGTTTGAAGATGATTGCTTCTACTTCATAAAATAGAATGTTTTGTTTATAAAACATAATTTTATTTTTGTAAAGGTATCATAAAGCAAAGTTCTAGAAGAATAGGGTTGAGTATGACATTTTATAACAAAGAATTTAAGGCTAATTTTTGAAGGAGGGAAGGAGTTTGAAAGAATGGGGTCTTTAAAACACAGGACTTATGATAGTTGTCAATACTATTTGTTGTAAGTAATTACAAATGAGAAATGACAAGATCAGAAGATTTTGTGATTGAGAAAACTAAGAGAATACTGAAATCAGTGCTTAAGAAATACCTATTTCTTAGTTCCTTTCCACAAATTTCTCCCTGTTCCTTATGGAAGATACTCTAAAAAATATATTTTATCTGAATCTAATTTAAAATACCTTATCTAAATTTTAGATGTTTAAAACCAAACTCAATAATGCGTAGTCAAACTTGGTAAAGTGTGTTAGATGAGTATTTTAAGTTGGAATTTGTAAAAGTGTTAAAGAATATGTTCAGGAAGTTACCACTAAGCTGAAGGTACTCACACTGCAAACAGCAGTAGACACTGAGATAGCTGCTGTGCAAAAAAGTCACCTTAATGACTGGAAATTATTCTATGAAGTAGAAAATAAAATGCAGAGGCTCATACTGTAGTTAATTTGCTTTTACTGTATTTGCTTTTTAAAGGTGATGTAAGGTAATGGATGATGCAGAAGTTCTGTATAGCATAAAGTTATGCCTAGCCATGTTCACTGGCTTTGTAGCACCAGAAATCTGATACCAAACAGATGTGGTAGTGTATTTTGAAGAGTTGTTTTTAGGAAGAGTATGTATTACATAAGCTGCTCTTTTCAACTCTTTCTCAGAGCACTGATGTATGTGTGGGAATATAAAAATCAGTTGGTTGCATTCTCTAAGTAGAGGCTTGCAGAAATTCTGGACCACTGGATCAGTGAAGGATCAAGATTTCTGATAACTCAGCAGGCAGTGTTATTTCACTGTGGGTTTTTTAATTAGAAATCAGTGATGCCAGCTAGGTACCACTTTCTGTGCTCTTTCTAGGAGCTTGTGGTCACCTGCTGTATTTGGACACAACTTTTCCCAAATCTGGTGCCCATCCCTGTTCGTATGCCTGCAGCTATTTTACTGTCCTCATAGATATAGTATGCACTAAGCTTTAGTTATGCCTGTTTTTCCACCTGTAACTTACTTGAAAAGCTTTAACTAATATTCTAATTTTGTAAGTGTGAGTACAGTTTCATTTACTACTCAGATTTGGTTTGATTAAGTAGCCGGGGTTAACCAGAAACCTAGTCTTCTCATTGAAAACGGTAAAGTTTAATGTTTGTGAATAGCTGGCAAAATGTGACAGTTTACCTCCTCACTTATTTAATTGAATTCACATTAGTCTTGAACTTCATGAAGTTTGTAAAGCTCTGCATCTTAATGAGAATGTCATGGGGCTTGATTTTTCACACCAAAAGGGACTACTGTACTAGTAGTTTAGAGAAATGATACGCAGCTTCCTGAATGTATAAAATGCTGAAGCATGTACTTTGATTAATGAAGACATTATTAGTCTCAATGTTAAAATGCTGTATTTTGTCATTAGTATTTTTATACCCTTTCTGTTATGAAGGAGAACTTTTAGCCAAATTTAATCTTACTTTTCCTAGTGTTGTGCTAAGTAAAAGCTAGATGACTATCTCCTTAATCATCTTTGCCTTTTTTCTATTTCTGGAGTGGGTGGAGATTTTGAAATTAGGAGAAACGGCATCTGAACCCCGTGGCAAAAGATTGATTTAGTTTTCAGAGGTAGTAAAGATTTTGTGATTGAGTGCCAGCTAAGTAGTTAAACCTTCGATAAAAGCTCTGATGTAGCCAAGCACAAGTTGAATTAAACTGTACTTAGCTAAGCTTCTAAGTAGTCAGCTAAATCCCGTTGACCATAGTTTGACTTGAACATATGTATAGAGTAAAATGTGTGTGTGTTTTGTGTGTATATATGGGCTTAATGCTTTGTTGAGCTGCTTTTAACAGTGCTGGTTTGCCAGCTCTTCTCTTTCTCCTGGGGATATCCCCCCAGTGTTAAAAGTGTTGGTGTCTTGGGAATGAGATGTGGTTTGGAAGAAGTGGATTCCTCCTGTGGAGGAGGCAATAAATGGCCTAGTCTTGATAAAATGGTCATAGGACTTCATACTTTTATTTCTCAGCAAGGCAATCTCTAAGGAAACAGCAGCACGTGCATCTGGCTCAAAACTGGAGTGAAACTTTGTCTCATTGCTCAAAATACTGATGGAACTGTAGTCACACAACAAAAATGGGAGGAGTTAAAGCTTTGTATTTCAGTATTCTCCTCTGACATTTAAAAATTCTGGATTCTGAAAAAGTCATATGGTCAAAACTCCCTCAAAAACTTTATTTTTTAAGGAAGTAATAAAACTTTCTTTTAATCTTTTTTAAGTGCTTAGAATATATCTTCTCATTAAATGTGGAATGAGATACTGTCATGGGACAATATGTTCAGTTAGACTGAAATATACCTGAGAAATAAAAGGAGATTGAGATTTGGGGTCAGTCTACAGGTTGGTCTAGGATGTTGAATCGAGATACGTGCAGGAAACTGCAATGCTAGAACTAGGAGATAAGGTTAGAAAAAAATTAAAGTAGAGATTTTTAAGACTTCCTTATTGGAATTGGCCGATATGAATAGTAAGAATAACAAGTATGCCCTCTATGTTTCAAGAAATATGGATGTCTTGTAAAAATGAGATACAATTTTGATGAAAATAATCGCCCTAGGAACTCTGAGATCATTGAATTTAATTAGTGGAAAAAAAGAAAATGCAATGGTAGCTCTTTAAACTTTGGTTTTAGATATCTTTGATGTTATGCTGCTAATTTCAGATTTTATCTACATATATGCAATAACCCTGGAGTCTCTACTGTTGCAATTATTTAAGCTAAAAATAATGGGCTGCAAATGAAATTGTTCCTCTGTCACATTAGAGGGTCCTGTGATTAACAGGAGACCTGACCTCCTGTGTCTTTAAAGATGACTTCTTTTTATTGGTTTGGAATAGTTAAAGTCAACAAATAGAAAGCAAGCCACTCCATTCCTTTCTGGTCTGTTTTTCTTGTTTAGCATTCATGCTCTGATTTTGTTAGCTTGTTAACATAAGGGAACTCTGATTTTGTTAAAAAACAACTTTCTGACTGTGATAATTCCACTTGCTCCGTGCTACAAAATGTTGCCCTTGAAGTTAAGCTGCACATTAATTCGAGGCCGCAAAGTTGATGACAGTGAATTCCTGTTAAATTATTGTGTGATTAAAACGTGTAAGACCTACTTATGCATGCCCACTGGTATGGTTTTATATAATCAAAATCACCTTCACTTAATAAATTCTGGGCACCAGCACCCCATAGCTTAATGAAGGAGGAAAAAAATCTGAGCAATTAATCATATTTCCTGTTTCTCACTGTCTGATATCTGACACGTTTCATGATAAAGAAAAAAGGGTTCTGCAGACCAATTTGATGTAGCTAATCAATCTTTATTTTTTAAGTGATTGAAACAGAAGTTTGCTTAGGACTGCCCTTTTTTCCTTCATCTGGAAATTAACAAGTCTCTGCTGTTGGCTTTCACCAGCTGCTACTATGCCAGGAAGCTTTCAGTACTAGGACTTGGTTAACTAGGCTGTATGCTAGCCTCTCTGTTCTGCAGGGCAAGTGTCTACTCGCTGGAGTGGGATTCTTAGCCTTTTCTCTGTCGTGGTTTGGGTAACTTCTCAATCCTTTGTTTTCAAACAGTTGCTTTGATAGAGCGATTGAGGCATGGAGGCAGTTCCACTGTGATCTCAATGATCTCTCCCACTGGATAACGGAAGCTGAAGCGTTACTAGCCGATACCCGTGGTCCGGATGGCAGCCTGGAGCTGCAGACAGCTGGGCTGCACCAGCAGGTATGTGTGATTTGTGCATAAAGCGAGCAAGCTGGGAAAAGTCTAGACTTCTGTGTAAAATTGTAGTTTTCTGTACAGACATGTATTAGCAGCGAGGCTGTGCAATTACACTTTAAAAAGCGGTAACTCTTAAAATTTCTGTTTCAGTTGCAATTTAAAATTATTCTTGGGGAAGAGCTCAACTCCTCATAGTATGGGGTTTTATGATCACTCTTAGTATGAAGAGGTTAAAGATAATTTGATAATTCAAATTTTGGCATAATTTATGTCAGTTTATAAATTTTGTTACACCTTCAAAAATACATCACTCAGTTAAAAAATTCCAGTATATTATTTCATTTACTTTCATCTCATAATTAAAAAATGGATCCAAATGATGGTCAGTTATAACTTACCTAACTTTAAACAAATGATTTTGAAAGATACTGCCTTGTATAAACAATCTATAAAAAGATTGTTTAAAAAGAGAAGATTTAAATGAATAGAGTCTTATCTTATGTTGTATTTTTTCAGACTTTAGTTCTGGAATTTAGTTCTCTGATGTCTTTTTAGTTATTTTACTTCCTTTTAAATAAGAAGAAAGCATAACTTTAAGGATCATATTTTTTTTTTCTTTTGAGAATAATAGTTATCCAAGTGTCAGGTGTGTGTTGCGAAAGAAAAGTAAGTTCTATCTAAACCACAGCTTGTGTTTTATCCTTGTTGCTGCTTGAAGTTTCCTTCTGGGGCATTTCCCTTCTCTTTCTTGAATCACTCCTAATCAAGTTGCAAAGAAATTTTTGCTAACAAGGTAAGATTTTTGTAGTTGTTAGGGATATTTGAAAATTTAATACTGACATCTTCTGACTTCCTTTAGCTTACTGGATTTTCTGTGGTGTCTGGGACCATGACAGCACAGCCATAATTATCCTAGCTGAAATACTCTGAAGTTAAAGAAGAAGTTAGGGTATAGGTTATGAAAAGAACTGGTAAAAAATGTCATACCATCTGTTAACACTACTAGGAAGTATTGTACATTAAGAGAAAAGAAATCAAACATGAGTGTAGATTTTAACTCTGGCGGTTTCAATGAATTCATGTGATTCTAAGTAGTATTTGGCAACCTATTCTGTGTTACTGTCTTTTTATGACACTCATAAAATTGAACTAGATTCAACAACAGAACATTAATAACTTAAATCAACAGCATCCAGTTCTAAGTAAGATGGCTTTAAGTACCCGTTTTAGTAAAATAATACGCGCCCAGGATTCGTCTTGCATATTGTGAGCCACAGATCAAAGTCACTTTAGCTTGGTAATAAAATTTTGTGTGACTTTTATGTTTCTGACAGGAACTTGAAGAGGGAGTCAGCAGCCATCAGACCAGTGTTTCAGCGCTGAACAGAACCGGGGAAGGGATCATACAGAAACTGTCTGCTACAGATGGGAGCTTCCTACAGGATAAGCTGACAGGATTAAATAGACGCTGGAAAGCAATCACCACAGAGGTCATGGATAGACAACAGAGGTAATAAGTTAGTCAAAAATTTGGATGTCTGACCAGGTGCAATAAGGAGAGACTCATTTAGAAGACTCTGGGAGAAATAGTGCATTCTATTGCATGCTGTCATTAATCTGAATTTTCCTGACATTCTGAGCTCTGTGTTTTGAACTGCTTTCTAGAACAAATTTCTTGTACGTGCACCTGCAGTTAACTCCTTAGTGAATCTGTGTTTAATACAACCCACAAAATGACAGGCAGAAAACTTTTCTTATAGTTTTTCTTTGTTTTTAAAATAATTTCATTATAAAGCCAGAGTTTTTTTATGAAGAATTGCTCAGCTACTTTCTCTGTCTGAAGCTGAACTGTAAGCTTGTTACCTTGATTTCTATTTTGGCATTGACAGAGATAGACTAATTGAAACAACTTGTATTGTTCTTGAATTTCCACAATTCTATAAAGTAAGATCTTTATGTAATTACATGTTTTTAACATCTCCTGAACCTTAAGAGTATAATAAGATTTCTTAATTATTTAGTTTCAAATGTTTCATTAAAGCGTTGTGTGATTTAGTGAAAGTATTAGGTATGTCCCTAAAACCTCCAAGTGAAAAATTCAGTGACCCTGTAGTGGTGTACAGTGATTAGGCCTGAAGGTGTTGCCATTACTATTACTTATGTTTAATGTCTTTTTCAGTCTTTTAAAAGTCTATTTTGTTAATTTGGAACTGAAATTTGTCTGGTTTTAAGGTATTATTATTAATTGGCAAGTATCTTTCATTTTAATGATGGTGATGGAATCTTTTGGTAGTAAAAATGAATCCTTTAAAATACTCCAAGCATTGCCAAACACTTGATGGTGGCATCACAATTCATGTAGGACTGACATGCTGTATTCACTGTGGAAGTACATATGGGCTTTTTGTTTTGCTTTTTAAGGCTAAAAGGAGAGAATCAGCAGCTGATAGAGTACAGAAAGAAGCTTGATGAGCTGCGTTGCTGGTTGGAAAACGTAGAAAATGCCCTGGACACAAGATTTACGTTTGATCATGGAGAAA
Organism: Oxyruncus cristatus; assembly: GCA_013399855.1. Classification (NCBI taxonomy): domain Eukaryota; kingdom Metazoa; phylum Chordata; class Aves; order Passeriformes; family Cotingidae; genus Oxyruncus; species Oxyruncus cristatus. Next base: position 629,411 of record VXAY01003993.1, read on the forward strand.
ACTTGCAAGAATTGAAGGCAAGATGGATTAGTGTGTATATGTGTATACACCTGTATGTCTTGTGCAAAGCATCAGGAAGTGGCTTTTGGGGAGGGGAATTTTCACATTGTAGATAGATGAAGAAATATTATGGTTCTGTGAGACAGTTTTATGAGATTACTGACACGGGCAAGATGTCTCTCAAAATGAAGTTGGGTTGAGTTGGTAACTGTGTTCTCTAGCCAGAAGATGGTGTCTGTGTATGAGAAAGTGGGAAATAGATATGCCACTGATAAAATTTACCAAGTAGAATTTCATTGGAGATGTCGTCTCCATCTCAACCTTATAATTGTCAAAACTTAGAGCAAAAAGCTGATAACCTTAAATGGTGAGTAAGCACCGTTGTCCCATTTACTGAGCAGTTTTAATGCTTTTTTGCATGTGTAAGATTTTATTTAATGTGCTTTTTGAACTGTGTAAGGGTTTTGGTGTTTTCAGATAAGTTGTGTGCATATGTATGTATTTTTCCTGTTTATTTTCTGTCTGGCTTTGACAGCAAAACATCTTTGGCTTGTAGGATGTGTGAAAGAGAATGTTTCTGAAATTCTAGAAGAATGGGAGGAGTACCCAGTCCAACTAACCTGGTTGCTCATCTCTTAAAAATCAGTAATTTATCAAAAGGCAACAAAACAACCAACACAAAACCCAAACCTCTGTTAGACCAAATCTAGGTGGGAAGACTTGAACAAGTGTGTCTAGCCAGATAAAGAACAATAAGAAGGGATATGATGATAAGAATAACAAAATGTAGGGAAGATGAGCTGTTATTAAAGGATGATATTAGGGAAATGGGAATAACTGATTTTAACTGATCAGTCAGGAATAAATACAGTTTGGGTATGAGAAGAAGACTAAGTAGAGCTTCTGAAACAGCATCCAATTGAAAAGGTTTTGAAACATGTTTTAAGAAAATAATCCTTTTAAGGTAGACCCTTGAAAATTTAGGGAAGACACTGCTTGGTATAGTGCTTATTGTAGAAGAGTACTCTTTTCAGTGATCTCCCATCCAGGCCTGTGCTCCTGTCACTTTGCTATGCCCACCTCCATAATAATTGTGTAACAGGTTAGTTCAAATATTGTGGTGTAAAAATATGATGTACTTGCTGTTGTAGTTTTTTTTATTCTAGTGTTTCAAAACCAAAATTTGATACCTGCTCCACAGTGCTTCTGGTCTGTGGGCAAATGGTAGTACAGTTGATTTAAAATCAGTGGGAATACAGGCATAAGCTTTTTGGTTTTTTTGCAAGTTCTGACCTGCACTTCCTGTTAAAAACCAAAGAAAGCTGTGGATGGTTGATCAAAATCAAGTTCTAAGGTTATGTTTAGTTTTTAAATACCTTTAGAGTATATTTTAAGAGTCAAGTACCTTGTAGTGATCTACCATCTGCTTGCATAATGCATGTTAGATATAGCTCTCTAGTTTTTAATTTTTTTTTAAATGAATGCAGGCAACAAGTTTGAATGACAATGTGTTGCCTTTTGGATACGAGTGGTATGTCCAGAGTTGATCAAACAGAAGCATCTTGTGAGATGAGAATCAATGTGCTTGATTTGAGGCTGTACATTTTGAAGGTTTTGTAAGTTTTTTCCAGTAGTAATAAATGTTGGTATTTGAATAGATGTTTTAATAATTTCTAGATAGAGCACAAAAACCAAAATGGGAGGTTTTCTGTTACATATTTCCAGGGAATGTCTAAATATTGGAGTTAAAAGGAAGCTTCCCCCTTCCTTTACTTAAAGGTATATGCATTTTTCTTCAGTCTAAAACTCTTCTGTCCCTTTTAGGTCTTAAGTGAAGAGATGGAAGTACAGAGTGACAAACTGGAATGGCTAAACAGAACTGAACCTGAGGTGCTTTTGGATAAAAATGTTGATCTTCAGGAGAAAGACAAACTTTCCGGTTGCCTGCAGTCCCTCAATGTGAGGTGGAACAAGGTGTGTATTTCTTGAGCACAGGGTACCTGAAGTTGAAAGGGGAGTGCAGTGGTATATTTGAAATGATTATTTTCCTTTTCATGTATCTGTAGCACGGACATAAAGTGACTTAGAAGCCACACAAGCATGAGCAGTAAATATACCCCAAATAATTTCTTCGTGAAAATTCTGGTAGGCATTTTTCCATCAGACTGAGTTAATTTAGTTAGCTTAGGGTTTTTTGTTGATTTTTTTTTTTCTTTTGTGTTGACTTTCTTTTAAAAGAAGATTAATCAAAAGTATTTATCAGTTGGACGAAAAATATTTTGCTTTTTTGATTCAAACGTTGTATTAACTTGAAATTGAGAGTTACAATAAATCTTGTAACTGGGGTAAAGCTTAGTGAAAAAATCTTAAGTGTGTCTGGGATTCTTCTTGAGTATAACTACTGTAAATTAGAAACTCCCGTGTTCAATCTCATTGGCAAGTATATGACAAAGAACTCACTGGCTGGGGTAAAACTGAAGCAGAACATGGAGGTCCAAATGAAAAAGAATAAGATTATTTGAGATTATTTTATGGATTGTGGAAGTAAGAATTTATTGGGGAAAGGGGCTTTCTGATAGGTCAGGGAAAAAAAAAATGGTGTTTTTTACCAACTCAGCCATGAAAATGGGGATTCCCCAACTGCTTTGTATGTTGCATCTCCATCACTGCCTTTTAAAAATGTTTAAAAAGCCATTAGTCACATTTGTCTTCACTACAATACAGTTTAGTTGTAACGTTTTTTTCCTTTTTAAATTCCCTATTTCTCTACTTTCATGTGACTGACTACAAATCATGTTTTGTGTATCTTCAAAGTATAGTCAAATAATGAGTCTTAGTTTTGGTACTTAGACAGTAAAAAACATGTAAACAACCTGTCTACAACAATTCCTTTATTTATTTTCAATATTTAGGTATGACAGTGGGATGCAGTGAAAAAACACTTCAGTACCTCTTGGCATTTTTATTTTTTTTTTTAAAGAATACCTTCAAATATAATTGAAATACATCTGAGGCATGCCATTCTAACAGGCATGATGTAGAATAGTTTGTTTTCCAATAAGAGATTACTCTTTTGCTGTTAATATAGGTTGTGTTACTGTTTTTGTTTCTCTCTGCTGGGCTGTAGGTGCTCAGAGAAGTGCCTGACAGAGTGAGAGAATTGGAGGCATTTGTTGGACAGTCTCATCTTGTTACACAGACAAAACCTTCTGGTGAGTGATCAGTCCTGCTCTGCTTAATTATATTGAGTTTAATCCTGTTTGTAGTCAAAAATAATAAAAAAAACCCCTTCTCTATGAACTTTTGATAAATGTAAGTAAGACACATTGTAGAATTGCTCTCTACTGGGGGCAACCTTCACACTATTATGGGAGAGAGGGAATGTTTGGATAGGGAAAAAATCACTCTACTGTTCGACTGTGGAATTCTTCTGGAGTTCCTCTAAACATTTTGAAATGGAGAAGTGTTTTATTAAAGCTTAGGCCTCCTCATAAGGAGCCAGTGTACTAGGTACAGAGTAAAAACCCAAAATAGCTGTGCTTGTGACAGCCTGGTTTCCTTTGGGTTTGTGGTCATGCCTTACAGTAATTAAGATCCACTGGGAGCTTCCCATATAGCTAATTATTTGTAAAGTATGTCCTGCATGTAGATACTTCGCAGTCATCTAAATAAAGGCCATTCTGTGTCTTTTTGCTCAGTTTGGGACACAGATGGGTCTTTCTCATCTGCTAGATTCCTGAATCTTTTAGGGAAGGCTGTCTGAATACGTTCTTGCATCAGACACTGACACTGACCATATTCTCAAGTTGTTGAATGCAGTTCAACAAATACAGATTGTAAACAAGATACCCAGGTATCCCTTTTAGAAAACTAGGTAAAAAAACCCTTGCCTGAAAAATTTTGCAACTTAAACTTCAGTAAATTGAATTTTTTGTTTTTAGTTCATCACTAAACAAAATTTAAAAGAGGCAACTCAATTTTTGTGTAATCTTTTTAAAGCCTTGATTCAGCATGTTTTTCTTTCATACAAGGTGTTTGTTAAGTAAAGTTCCTGTGTTTCATTGTTTGAGGGAAGTGTGAAGTACTGATGCTCCAGCTTAATGTAACTTAAAATTTCTTGGAACTGGAACACAACTTCTGCAGTCAGTCTTACTGTTCAGCTCATTCCTCACTTCTTTGCAGTGTCAGATTAAAAAGGTAGAAAGGATGTGGCTGAATTAGTCAGGCTGAGCTAGGCATCTGTCCCTTCTTCAGACAGTTATGTATTGCCAAATCCATGAAGCCCTTATTGTGGAAACTTGACTGACTTGTGCTTGAGTGAATTCTGAACCAAGTGTGGCGAAGACCTTTCTGCTGCATGATAGAAAAGTGAGGCAGGCAATTTTAGATGTTTATCTTAAAAGTCTTGGGGTTTTTTTATGCTTAATAAGGGTCAGCTCCCTTTGTGTCTGTTCCAGGGAGGGTTCGAAGGGATGCCGAAATTGAAACCAAAACAGTTGAAAGCTCAAAAAACCAATGTTTATTACAAAGAGGTGGCCAACAAAACAAGGAAACGATAGACAGAAAAGAGAAGGGAAAATAAGCCCTCAGTAAAACCCAAAAACTCACAGGTGTAACTTACGAGGTTATCTTACCAACTCTGAATACTAAGGATTCTCTATAGCAACTGCGTCCTCGGAGGGTTCCGCTCACACACCACAGGCATCCCCGCAAAAGACAACGTGGTCCTTCGTGTGAAGCCTGAGCCCCCTGAGCACGAGCCACCTGCTTTTTTATCCAATTTGCCGGTGACGTCTACCTGGGCAGGTGTGGCCAGCACTGCCCAGCCAGAGGCCCTCGGTCCCTCCCCCGTTACATCAGTGGTGCCCCTTCTGTGCACGTGTGTGGACACTGGAATTTCCCCGCGCCTGCGTGATGCACCTTGGAGGGTCTTCCCTTAATGGGTCTGGGGGATTAGTTCATCACCCTCCTCCTCACTTTCTCCTTCAAATGCCCTTGGAAGGCCATCAGCCAATAGTGAGATACCAGTTAATTTTAGTTTGTACAAAGTGCTGCCTTCAAGGATGAAGTTCCCATTTATCAGGCCTTGTTTTCCCATATCTTGGCAGGAAAAGTACAAACCACAGGTGGCTGGGCCAAACATAGACCAACAATAGCAGCATCTGATTAAGCATGGATACAGTGTCAGAGAGTGTTTAGCTTCATTCTGTTAAATTTAATGTAATTTTGTCTTTGCAAGTTTTCATGTTGTTTGTGTTGAATTCACACTGAATCATTTGGATGAGTCTTTGGCGTGCAGTAAAAAAAAAAAATGTAATAGCCTTAAAGGGTCAAAAGGAACTTCTGATTACTTTGTTTCTGTTTGTTAAAGTACAATTTTTGCTGTGCTTTGTCTGTAGATGCTATTGCATAATTATAGGAATTGCAAAAATCCGTGTAATTCCCAGAACAGCACGTGTGGCCATGACTAATTTTTCTTTTTTTTAACCCCTGAACTCTGTATCAGATATCCAGAAGGCGGTGCTAGCATCTTCTTCATTGGAAATTCCTGTTCAGACGCAGCAGGCTTTGGAACTTTCTGCACCTGCTGATCTGGACAAAACTAGAAGTGAGCTGGCTGACTGGTTGGTATTGATTGACCAGATGCTCAAGTCAAACATAGTCACTGTGGGAAATACTGAAGAAATCAATCGGACTATTGCACGAATGAAAGTATGTGTTGTTGTGAAGGCTAGTAGAAAATTGTCTCACACTTTAATAGTTTTAAGAAATTAAAAGCAATAATGTATTTAAAAACAGGGGAACACTTTAAATGCCATCATTACACTCTATTTCCTGGTAATTCTTGGGTCCCCATGTGAGTTAAGCACTGCTGTTTTTTTGTTTAAGAAAAAAAAAATGGAGAATACCCCCTGAAAATGACACCTTTTGGGGATTTTTTAGTTAACTTATCTTGAAGACTTTGGAGCAGCTTCATGTTTGCTTGGAGGGTGACCTTTATGATTCACTGTTTATAGGTTTCTAATGAGTTTTGGTGTGCTGTAGTTAGACTAAACTGATTTCCAGAGACATGCTAAAATGATTAAAAGTTGTAGCATAAATGCTTATGATGGAAATGTTTGTTTCTGTTGATAGCTCATGCTATGCTGAGCCATGACCAAGGGCAATATTTGTGAGATGTATGCAGCTGTTAAGGTTCATTTTATTTGACTTGATATCAATTAACATGAGTAACTGTAGAGTAGAAGCTGCAGGCTAAACAAGTGCTAAACTGATTTTGTGAGTGTCTAACATAATTTGGAATTTGAAAGAATGTGATGTACAGTATCTTTGGAACCACTCCCTTTTAACTGTGTAATATTTGTAATACGGGCTTCTGGCACGTTCCGTAGCGAAATAGCATGTCTTTTATACATAATATAGTCTGATTGTTCCTTCCTGTCCTTTTTCTTCTCCACCTTCCCTTCCTCTACTGCTGCCTCTCATATATATATATGAATGAGGAGGAATATAAGTTATGGAAGAGTGAAAAATAGGCACTAGCAAATATTGTGCAATGACCATGATAACGGTGTGGTTTGTACAGATTAACCTTCACCTCTGGATTTTCAGTAGCTGCAATATAGAATATTTTTGCTTTTTAAAACAGAGCTATAATACTGTGACAATTCAGGGTTTAGAATAATGATAAGACCGGGCATATACTTGTGGAAACACATGTGGTTTTTTTATCTACAAATAATACAGGTTAAGTTAACTAAATTCTACTTTTTGGACTTAAATCATATCCTAATTCTCAACAGATAACAAATGCAGATATGGACCATCGTCACCCTCAGCTTGATTCTGTTTTCACATTGGCTCAAAATTTGAAAAATAAAACTTCCAGTGCAGACATTAGGACAGAGATCACAGAAAAAAGTAAGTTTCTTCATATCTTTTTTTTCTTAAATTCTTGATTTTGAGCCTAGCTGTAGTTGCCTTCCTTGGAAAAAAAAAAAGAAAACTTAGCAGTTAAGTGGCTTAAAACTTAGCAGTTAAGTGGCTTTCACTTAAACTGTGTAATAAATTCCTGGAACAAGAGTTGCCACTTCTTTTCTTGATGGACCATTTTTTCAAGGTCAAAGGTAAATATATTTGCTGGGGTTTGAAAATATCTCCTAAACAATTTTAAAAACTTGACAGCGAGAGACCCAGGGATGAGAATTTTATTTATCGAGAGAATTTTATTTATTGAGAAATGGAGCTAATAGTGTATCTTTTTTTTTTTTTTTGAGCCTTGAGACAGCAGACATTAAAAAAACATGAATGTGTTGATTTAGGTCAATAGCTTTGTGTGGGTACTTTGAAAATTGTTGCCTAAGAGCTAGTAGAGATTTTAAGTCACTGACATGTACTTGAAAATTGAATTTCCAATTTGAAGGTCTTCACTCCCTTTGAAATGTTATTTTACAGGTACTTAAGGAAAGAAACATACAGCTATAAAAATTTGAAACTAAGGGACAGTCCCTTCTTTGAACTCTTAAGCTTTGCAGGTTGCTAAGATTAGAAAATTCATGCAGCAGGGAATAACACAAGAGTAAGAATGGAAAGATATATTTCCTTATGGTCTCCTCTGCAATGTAGTTTTTCATTACTTACGTCTGCATGAATTTTAGTGTCCGTAAGACTTGATGGAGATGACAGAGTCAGATAGAAAGCCCACAGATGGATGGTTTTTCTGGGGGTCTGATGAGATGGCATCTGCTAAAAATGAGGTTCACAGGACTATGGAGTGGTAGGGGGAGTAAGATTCAAGGAGGCAACTTAGTTTTGTAGTCACTCAGAACTAGAGGTCAGGTGGAAACTTGAGGGGAGGAGAAAAATAACCATGGGAGTTGGTCAACAAGGGGACATCTGGTCAGTCGCAAAACATTCTGAATTCTTTGGAAAAGGTGAACAAGAAACAAAGGTTAAACACTGAGTGGAATATACCAATGTCTGTGGAATATAACAGACTTCTGTGGGTCTGCTGTATGTTGTTAGAGGAAGTTTAATTGCTCAAATAGTGAGAAACAGAAAAAAGCTTTCTTCTCTAGAACTTCCCTCCCAATTTCTGCATGGTCACTGGGAATTGAAGAAACAGTCTCTCTGGGAATTCTTTCCAGTACTTCTGCCTTTGATGTCAGACTGGTGCCCTTGACAACTTTCTCTATGAACTTACCTGCTGAATGCACTGAATCCTGAGACTAACAGGAATTTAACTTTTTCTGTCCTGTTTTGCTGGAGACTGAAAAAAGGGTAAATACGTCAGCAGTGGAGAGAGAAAGGTTAACCTGGCCATTAGTAAGAAAATGTATATGAAGAGATTCTTTCCATAATAATAATATGTAAACATAAAATATCTGTCTATTTCCGCCCAGTTGCTGTTGTGGACAGCTATTTCTCAGGGCTGTTTTTCTTTCCTTCCAGCTTTATGAGAAGAGCCTAAGCACTTGAGGCTTTTCTCTGCAGTTCATTAGCCAGCACACAGGGTGATAGTCTTTTTTCCACTCCTGCTGTTTTTTGCTTTTGCTGTTTTGGTGAAACTACTGATCTCTCCCAGCAGCTGCCGGTTTCTTTTGAACATACTCTTTATCTAATATAGTAATGTTTTTTTTTAAAAAGTAAAAATCCTACTGTTATTTGCTGTTGGGTTACTGAAGCTTTCTTTTTTCTTCAGCATGACCTACATCATGCCTGAAAATTAATCCAGAAGCTGCCTGTGGGTTGAAATTGATGAAGCTATATTGCACAGATTATTAGGCTTGTCCACCAGTAATATTTACTCTGACAAGTGGGCTTTGCTGCCACAGTCTTTGAGAGATTTGTGAAACTAAACAGAAAATTGTTGAATGTATTAAAGTTAAGAGATTTTTAAAGTAGATTAAGTATAATGGCTTTGTATAATTGCAAAAAGTTAAAAAAATGTAAAATTCACTGAAATGGTTTTAACTTAAGCACAACCTTTGACATTTTTATTTTATGGAAAATTGAAGTGACTGGAGTGTCAGTTTTCTCATAAAATTGCATACTTACTGTTAAGGCAAATACATTAGATGTCTTGCATACTGCCTACCTCTTGCTTCTCAGAGTACAGATATACTCAAGAAATCCATCTTAGTTTTTTTTGATTTTGCTTTTTTGCGTTCACTTTTTTCACACATTCTTTTTTATCACTTTCTTTAGTGATATAATTTGCTCCCTGTAACTGTCATGACAGGTAATAGGGAAACCTGTTTCCACCTCTGTAGACTTCCAAGTAATAAATTATTTTTAATGATTTGTAAGTATTCAGGAAAAGATGTGATGCAATGCATTTCTCTCCAAAGACACATTCACTGCTTTTTATGATGCATTATTTTTTGTTTTAGGCCCTTATGTTGTCTTTTTCACTCCTTGTTTATTAAAGGCTAAAGTGTGTTTATCCATCATCTAATGTAACTATTTATTGAGAGAAGTATGGCATACTTGAAGAAAATGGGGTGTGATCTATAAGTTCTCTGTTCTGCTGTGTCATCTGCATAAACCTGTAGAAACCTGTGGTGGAATTAAAATGCCAAAGTAGGTTGTTACTGGAGTGTTTGTACCTCGGCCAGAATTGTAATACATGTGGCAGTAGAATGCCTTGAACACACAGTGGTCCGGAATATTTAATCCAAGCTGTCCAGACCTAAACAGTATTTATTTACTTGTTTATTTGGCCTGGTTCAAATTACAGATGCACAAAGAGGACTTGCTGGTCCTATCACCCTAAAATTGTGCTCCTTGGAGCCCTGCTGCTGTCATATCTCTGCAGTGCAGCTGCAGCAGATTTACCTCCCACAAATGTGTACTTAAAAAAGTAAAATAATGCCTTTGAAGTGTTCCAGAAATAATGGTTATTACCTGTTTGCTGACCTGCTTAAACAAGAGGAATCCAAACACCTGCATTTTTCATTTGCTTCTGTAAATATGTGAACTACATGGTGAACTAAAATACCGAATATGGAAACTACTGTATTTGAAAATGAATTATATTCTTGCCTTTTGTCCCAGTAATTGTATGTATGGCTACTTTTTCGTTTGCCTCATTTTTTTCGTGTTCTATATTGTCCTACCCAGTTGAGAAGCTGAAGAACCAGTGGGACAATACCCAGCATGGCGTGGAAAGGCGGCAGCAGCAACTGAAGCATATGCTGGCAGACAGCGTTCAGTGGCACGAGCAGAGGCAAGAAATGGAGCATCTTATGGAGCAGTGTGAGATCCGTCTGCGCATGCTCCTGCAGGCCCCGAAAGAGATGCTTGCCAGACAAGTTTCAGAGAGCAAAGTAAGACGACTTATGCATATTTTTTTCCAGACCAGATTCCTCAGTGTATGTAATGCTTCTGGATTCAACTGATGAGTGAATGTACAATTTAGTTGTAGCACTGTTTTGGCAATTCAGCCTCTTTGAGTATGATATATTCTAAATTGTCTGTATTTTTCAATGTATCAGAATATATTAGTCATTCTGGTAGGGAAACAGGTGGCATATGTGCATGTGTGTATTTGAAAGCTTAGTTGAAACGAGTATAATGCAGTATCAAATAAATGTTATTATGCAAAAAGCTTGAACCCCAGACCAGTTAAAGTTTAATGATACAACCATGGAATTTACTTCATAGAAATCTGTTAACAGGCGTTTAGTAAATCTAGGAACAGACCAAGGTATTTAAAATCATCCTGAATTTCACTTCTCGTGGGTACCAGGCATATTCAGTGCTTCTTTATTTTTTTTTTTTTGATCCCATACAATCTTTAATGCATTTTATACCACAGCAAGCATGCTGTGGTAAATCCGTAAATCTAGTGTCCTTTGTCCTGGTGGCTCTCAGAAAAGGGTGGGCTGTGAGTGGCACAGTATGAGAACTAAAACAAATTAGCAAGGAGAGGCTCCTATTAGTGCAGTATTTAGAACAGAATTATAATAAAGTTTAAAAAAGCATGTGTTTATATGTGTATGTGTAGACACATTCAGGAAGGGACAATGAAGGGGTGCAGCTGAGTATGGAAAGAGGAAGGGGGTATTGTGAGAATTCCTTACCAATCCACAGCTAGTAAACAGTGACGTTGAGTGTTTTTCATTGTCTATCTCTACCTGAACAGAGGATTAGAAAAGGACTATTAGGTGTGCTTTGCTTTCCTAAGTGAAAGCAGGCCCATGCACAAATGTATAGTACAGAGGCCAAAAGATGCAACTGGACATTTATATGCAAATATTTTTTTCAGTTAGAAATAATCTTGAGTTCATCATAATGTCAAGTCTAAGCACATTATAAGTATCATGCCACAATAACCAAACACATTTAATGTATTTTCTTAACTTAAAAAGAAAAAACATAGAAGAATGAAATCATATGCTGCACATTTCATTTATGCCACTTTTAGGTGACACTTATCATAATTTAAATTTATTCATGCTACACAAAATACGAAAATGTTTTTATTTCTGTTGCCAGTAAAATGTAGAAGAGGATTTTTTCTAACCTTTGGCGGTTCTGGCAAATAAAACTTCTCACCTATTTATGTTTTGATTAGTTCATTATCAGGACAGTTAGTATCTGTAGATTTTCTCTTTAAGATTTTTCTTAAAGATGAAGAATATACTCATTTTGCTTTAAAAAAAAAAAAGGCAAAACCAAGAGTCTTTATAATATGATAAAATGCATAATATCGAAATACTGATTTTTATTTTTATCTGTCTCATTCTGGAATTGCTTTTTAGCTTTTAGTACAGGATTTGCATAGAGGTGACATCACGGTAGCAGCATTCAATGATCTTTCTAATAAATTACTTCGAGAGTATCGCGATGATGACTCAAGGAAAGTGAAGGAAACCACTGACCAAATGAACGCTTGTTGGGTTAATCTGAACCAAAGGTAATTACAATGTTTCACACTGTGTAGCAGTTTGTCTTTAAACTTTCATTCTGTGTATACATTTATGTTGCAGTTTCTCTTCTGCTCGCACCACTGGTCTAATTAGTCAGTTACAGTCAGGGTCTTTTGATGGTAGAAGTTCCCACAGTTCACCATGGAAGACTTCTGTGTGACTTCCCATTTATGTGATTTTTTTTTTAATTTTTTTTAGGAGGGAAAAGAAAATATTTCTCATGTTTAGTTTCAAGTTAGCCTGTGGCTATTATTCTCTAAGTGTCTTTGAAGAGTTCCTCTCTTGTTCGTTATGTATATTCTATGTATTTGTAGTTTGTTGCTGTTCTTTACTTAAAGCCTTATGAAAAGATTCAGCTTGATCTTCCAATGTGTTAATTCATTATGGCCTTTATTCTAATGGACACTTTCCCTGAATGGGGCTGTGCTTTGGGTTCCTGACCCTGGTGCTTCCAGCACTCTCATCTAGAAAGTAGTTGAGCTGTTGAAACTGAAACTTAGTTGAAAATTCTTTCTATTCATCCTCTATTTAAGATGCATCTGCAGATATGTCCTAATGAAAATGAGGTATTTTTCTATGCATAATTTTTTTCCTGCAAGGTAATCTAATTTCTGCAGAAATGCTTTTTAGTGTTTGATATTGATAGACAATTGGCATTGAAAATAGTATCTGACTCTGCAGCTTAAAGGATTATATGGTTTGTGGTTAAAGGGACAGAGGACAAAATTGGTCCTGTTTATGTGGGAGTGGGGAAGATGATAGCCAAAATCTGAATATGTGTCTATGTGCTTGTAAAAGGAGCAGCTGCTTTTGTAATGGAATGTCAGTTAATGGAAAGAAAATCATGGGTAGTAAAGCTGCTGAAGTTCGTGTTACCTTTTGAGGAGTGAGAGGAGTAGAATTATAGAGCTTTATAGAAGTGTGGAATCATAGAATAGTTTGGATTGGAAGGGACCTTAAAGATCATCCAGTTCCAACTCCCCTGCCATAGGCAGAGACACCTTCTGCTAGGCCAGGTAGCCCCATCCAGCCTGTCCTTGAACACTTTGGAGATGGAGCATCCACAGCTTCTCCTATGCCAGTGCCCCAGCAGTCTCACAGTAGAGAATTTTTTCCTAGTATCTAATCTAAATCTGCCCTGTTGAGTTTAGGGCCATTATTCCTTGTCATATCCCTACATGCCTTTGTAAAAAGTCCTCCTCCATCTCTCCATAGGCCGCCTTCAGGTTCGGAAGGCTGCTATAAGGTCCCCTGAGAGCTTTCTCTTCTTCAGGCTGAACAACCCCAGCTCTCTCAGCTTGTCTTCATAGGAGAGGTGCTCAAGACCTCAAATTATCTTTGTGACCCTCCTCTGGATCTGTTTCAACAGATCCATGTCCTTCTTATAAAGGACCTGGATGCAGTACTCCGGGTGGGGTTTCATAAGAATGGATTGGAGGGGCAGAATCACCTTACTCAACCTGCTGGCCACTTTCCTTTTGATGCAGCCTAGGACTAGGTTGGCTTTCTGGGCTGCAAAGCACATTGCCAGCAAGACACTCCCAAGTCTTTCTCCTCAGGACTATTCTGAGTAAGTAGATAATGAAGGAAGCAGAATAGAATGTCTTTTTACCCTTCTTTGCAGAAAAATGGTGCTTCTGTCGTGTTTTGGATGTGGCAGCTTGTTTCCTAGTTAATTAGGGGGTGAAGGAAAACAGCTCCTTGTTGGATTAGTATTGACAGTAGACTACAACTCTGTAGTAGTTTCATTCACATTCAGACTTCACAGTGTTTTGGCTAGAACTGGCATAAACCTGCCCACCACTCAGAGAAGGTGACCAGAAAGAAGAACTCCTGCCCGAAAGCCTCTAATTATTTTTGAATCTGCCTGAAGTCTAGAATAATAAGCTATTGTGTTTTGTGTAACTGAAGCTCCTCAATTATCACTATGGCTACTGTTTTGCGGGTCTGCAGCCTGGGGAAGGTGAATGTCTCCTTTGTTTTTTAACTGGTGCCAGAATGTAAAGGAGAACTCAGTGGGTAACCAGAGTGTGGAGTTGCCCAGCATAAGCCTGAGTAGAATTAAAAGGTGGGAATGTGCAGTGCAAGCATATTTTCAAGAGGATGAAGGCTTTTATACTTGCTTTAAATGCAAGAAATAGAAATAATTGTGACAAGCCTTACTTTTTGTGGCAGATGTTGGATCACACAAGTTACATGTGGAGCACGCATGGCTTCTATAAGCACATACCTATATTTATATCATAATGCTTTAAAATACCAGTTTGTTCCCATAGTTGGAGGTTGTGGAAGGGGTCCTTAGTAACATCACCTGGGAAGACTACAGTCCTGAATAGCACAAGAACATTACCAGGAAGACTGTAGCCATGGCATGTAAAATTGAAGGAGCTTATTTTAAAACTGTTGGCATTAAGAGATTGAAGCTCCTCAGCTTGACATTGTATAAATTGGAAACTTTGCCCAGTGGCTATTTATGTTCTATTTTTATACTTTAAGGTGAAACTATAGTCATTCTATGTGTTTGTGCTGCCTTAGTAATTGATTATACTTACTGTTTTGTCTCAGATGTTAGTTTCTGAATTTCTTTTGAATTCACACTTGTATGCATTGCAGATTTTTAGTTTAAATCTGAAAAAAGTAATTGGGTGGAACAGAAACCTGAAACAGAGCCATGAAAACTTAAATAGTAGAGTTAGAACTTTCTTTTTCTTGGACTGTCTTTGCTAATAGAATCTTTTTACGTTTTCTCCACTACCCCTGTGTTAAGTTAGCTGCATTTGAAAATAATTCTCCAACTTCTTCTCACATTTATTTCTTGCATCCTGGAAGGACCCTCCATCTTTTGAGGCTGCTCCAATTGTGTTAGAATTATTTGAAAATCTGAGACATCTTTTTGTAGCATGGGGTACTTGTTAATCTGCAGCACAGAATTCTCCATTTTTTATTCTATGTTTGAGGCCATTACTGGAAGGCAATTAAAGCACTTGTACATCTGCTCTGTAAAAGTGTTGCTTGCTACTGCTATACATGTCCTCTTTAAAGACATACATGTAATCTTAGAACATTAGTTTTAAATCTATATGCATTTAGTGAAAGGATTGGTTTTTAGCTTTAATTCAAATACATGACAAGGTATATGTAATGGGACTGTAATAGGATTTCATTCTTTCCTTGAAGTTCAACCAAGCAGAAAGTTTTCGATTATTAAAACTTTAGGCTGAACACAGTATTCTTCAGTGAATGTTACCTGTGAACTTCTGATTGTCTCAATTCCCATCTAGTACATCAGTACTTAAACTTAGAGATTTGGGTCACTTAGTGTTTCATCCTTTGGGGCTTTTCTTTTTCTTTGAAGGTCACCTTTATCACCAGTCTGTTCTTTCTGTTATCAATCCTGTTCTTCCACCTTTGGCCTTAACCCCCTGCTAGGGAAGAAAAACCCTGCAGAGGGAGAGGGTTTTGAAGTTAGAGCTCATAACTGCTTTTACTTTGTTTTTCTCACAGTTCCTTGGTGTGCTCTAATTTTTTAGCTGGTGCTTGTTATCTTTTCTAGGAAATGTGTGTCAAAATATTTGTAATCCCTAGCATGCTATTTATTATTTTTCTCGAGAGTGGCTGAAGCATTCCAGAGCTCCAAGTGAGAAGCAAGAGTGAAGGCTTATTGCCTTCCTAGTCTTTTGCTAGTCGCCAAAACTTGGGCAAGCATGAGGTCAGGAATGATTCCTACTGTCTCATTTTGGTTAAAGCAATTATTAACAAGTGACTTAAGACTTAAGCTCTTAGAATCATAGAATCATAGAATCAGACGGGTTGGAAAGGACCTCGGAGATCATCAAGTCCAACCCTTGATCCAACCCCACTATTGTTACTAGACTATGGCATTAAGTGCCACGTCCAGCCTCGTCTTGAAAACCTCCAGGGATGGAGAATCCACCACTTCCCTGGGCAGCCCATTCCAATGGCTGATTACTCTCTCTGTAAAGAATTTCTTTCTGATATCTAACCTAAACCTCCCCTGGCACAGCTTAAGGCCATGCCCTCTTGTCTTACGGCTGGTTGCCTGGGAGAAGAGACCAACCCCCACCTGGCTACAACCTCCTTTCAGATAGTTGTAGAGAGCAATGAGGTCTCCCCTGAGCCTTCTCTTCTCCAGGCTAAACAACCCCAGCTCCCTCAGCCTCTCCTCATAGGACTTGTGTTCAAGTCCCTTCACCAGCCTCGTTGCTCTCCTCTGCACCTGCTCCAGCACCTCAATATCCTTCCTGAACTGAGGGGCCCAGAACTGGACACAATACTCCAGGTGTGGCCTCACCAGCGCCGAGTACAGGGGCAGAATCACTTCCCTGTTCCTGCTGGCCACACTGTTCCTGATCCAGGCCAGGATGCCATTGGCCTTCTTGGCCACCTGGGCACACTGCTGGCTCATGTTCAGCTTCCTGTCAATCAGCACCCCCAGATCCCTTTCTACCTGGCTGCTTTCCAGCCACTCTGTCCCCAGCCTGTAACGCTGCAGGGGGTTGTTGTGGCCAAAGTGCAGGACCCGGCACTTGGCCTTGTTGAACCTCATCCCGTTGGAATCAGCCCAACTCTTAAAGTAAGGGTTGCAACACTGTCTTTTTGCAAGTTGTCTCTAGAAAACTCAGTTAGTTACGCTAATACTTAGGAGTGTAAGCCTGGTAGAGTTGGGGTTGCATGAGATTTCGTCACGGTCCTTAAAGAATAACAGCTTTTCCTTACATCTGTCTTTTCTGATGTGCTAGTAAACCAGGATACCTGCTTTGAATTGTCATCCTGAATGGTGCTAAACACCCACAGCTTCTTCTCTAAAAGGAATATTTTAACTAGTTCTGAAATTTGCAGTTCCAAACAGAGTGATCCTTAATACTGCTGAGCAATACTTTTGCCACAGCTTGGCAAGGAGATAAGAAAGCTGAAGTAGCTGGGAGGAGGCAGAAGACACAAGTTTGGGCCTGTCTGGAGAAACATGGAAATATCAAATACTGAGTGTTTTGGCCTTGTCTTACTTGAAATTAAAGATCAATTTACCCCTGAAGTCTTACAACATGGTTAGTGCTTGATGTGAAAATGAAATTGAACTTTCTGCTTATTTAGCAGCAGCATTCTAGCTATTAGGTCTGTTAGGGGTTTCTGTACAGTGTGCTGGTGTGGGAAAGCTTGTTTCTTTTGTCTTGATTTTGGGAAAATGAATGCTGCAGAATTACAGCCTCAAATGGATGATATTTAGTTTGTCATGCTTTAATTAATGTTGCTAATCAGAGCTTTTAAAATTGCTGACTATAATAGTTTTCCCTCTGTTTCATTTCAATGACAAGGAAACAGAATTGTTATGCAGAAGTGTAATGTGATTTTTTTTTTTCCTAGGAATTCATTTTGAAGTTGCTGATCAACAATATAATTAAAACATTTCAAATTATCTCATTACATATTAGAAAAATCCCCTTACAGACACAAACTTTAGTGTTTGCACCAATGCAATCTTTTGGATGATTGAAAATTTGGGCTATATTCTGCCAGGTTTTATTTAGATTCAAGTATGTTGAGCATGGCTTGACTGTTATGATGGCAGTGTATTATGCTGCTTGTTTGAGTGATAGTGTCAAAAGTCTTGTCTCCTAGCAGAGAGAACCAGGTATTTGACTTTTGATCCCTTAGCACTTGTAAGAATTTATGTGGCTGTTTCTGCTCATTGTAAAAGAGGAAACAAAAATCCCTCAAACTCTCAGTGGTTCTACTCCATGTGATTTTTGTAGTTGGGATAACACTTCTACCATTTGGGGTAGCATAAGTCCATGATGTTAATACTCTAAAAGGAAAATCTTGGTTTTTAATTAATAACTTAGTTTACTCTGCGTGTCTTTGTGAAAGGTCTGCAACTTGGATAACCAGTTCAGAACATCTGTGGGTAGCTATAGATATAGTAACCAGAGAAACAGTGATATAAATCAAGTATGCTGTACAGATATATGGTTTATTACTAGAGATATCTTTCAGATTTCCTTTCAGTAGTTTCATTATGATGTATATAATGCTGTATGTTATGGAGCAATATTCTGACACTTGTCTTGTTTTCAGAGCTGTCGATAGGCAGAATTTCTTGGAGACAGAGCTGAAGATGGTACAGGCCTCACATAAGGATCTGGAGAGCTTCCTCAAGTGGCTTCAAGAGGCAGAGACAACAGTTAATGTTCTGGCAGATGCATCCCAGCGTGAGAACACTGCTCAGGACAGTGCCTGCATAAGGGAACTCAGAAAGCAGATGCAGGTGAGAAACTAAATAATACTGCTGTTATTGATGCTTTTTTCTCAATGGCAAATGTTATAAAGTAAAGCTATGTACTAGGGTGGGGAAAGCAACCTATTGGAAGGTGTTTAAAAACAGTATTTTAGAAGTCAGATGTGTGAAGGAAGCAGATTTTTCTTCCTAAGATTTGAAGCACATTTTTGTGTACGTCTGTGGCACTGAGGGCTCTTATATGTCCTTGGAGGGTGACTGTATTCAGAAAGTCCATGCTTGATTAAACCAAGTCATATTATGTGATTGTCTAATCAAACAGTTTAATCTACTTCCCTCCAAGTAAAGCCCTCCTGGGCTACATTGTCTCCTATTTCTGCCTGCTGCTTTCCTCTTACTCTTCCAGCAATCCAAGAAGTTGTTGTACTTGGATTGACTCCTCTCCCTCTCCTACTGCCCAGCAGCTCCACAGCTGGCTTTCCTTCTTGTACAGGCCACAGAGTGGAAACCTGAGAAGAATGACTGAGGAGTCTGACCACTTATTAAATGTTGCGCTCTGGGTTTAGAATAATGTCATCTGTGATCTAAGTGGGTTCGAACAGTTTATAATGAAAAAAGTTTCTACTTTTAGTAGTGCTGTTAATCTGAACATATCTAAGCTGAATTTAAAGAAACGAGACTCTTTGAAGTATCTGATGGCAAGCTGTTCTCGTTAATCATAGTGAAGAGCACAGCGTATTGTGGAAGCTTGGATCTGTTAAAGATGGCATGTCGCTCACCAATGTTTTAATGATTCTTGTCAGTCAGGTAACTCATCTGCAGAGGTGTGGTGAAATGCTGGGACTAGTCTGTAGTGGCCACACCTAGAAATCAGTATTATACTTCCTATTGGCACCCCTCCCCCCAGCTACTAATGTAGTGGAGGTGGAAGAGCTAAAACAGTGCGCAGGAAGCTAGCAACGGAAGGCAATGTTGTGTGTAAATAGACTTATTTCTGCATTACCTTGCATTTTGTGTAGTCAATCACACCAAGATAAAACTGTTACTTGATTTTTTTTTTTTTCCGTTGGTTGGTTGGTTGCTTGGTTTGTTGTTGGCTCTATGCAGCTGTGAAGCACTGTGGATGTGGAAGATTGTTTGCTATTCTTTGTTGTCCTGCAATCTAGTTAAAATTGCCAGAGTTGTGTTGCGTGATGGGGGAGAACTGTTGGGCAAGACTTCCAGCTGTGTGGAGAAGGTCCATATATCCTATTCTTGACTGTGTGTGTTGTCCTGTATAATCATTGAGAAGGTAGATAGAGATGCTTCGGGCACGGCCTCTTGTTTTTCAGCATGCCATTATCTGGTATTGTCCATATTCTTCTGGGACTCTGTGCTTCTACACACTGTGCACGTGAAGCATGATTGCTTAACTTAGCTGTGACCTTACATTATATTGTAAGCTTTTTCTAGTTACCTAGAAAGCATCAAAGACTGTCATAGCATAATGACTTCCAAAGTGAACTTTGACTCCTACCATCTTAACAATCTTACTTTAAATATCACTGAAGGCATTCATACCATGACACTGGCAAACACCCCAAAGTCAGTGTTTCTGTTTCTAAATATTTGGTGAACATCTGAAAACAAAACAAAGCTCTAATGCCTTGCTGCGCCTTAAAAACTCAAGCCCACTCCCTTGCAAGTTCGTTTCCTGTTCTTTCCCTGTTGAGTGGTATAAAATAACAATGATTGTTCTTTGGGTACTTTGTTGAATATGTAAAGTAGTATTTCTTTTAAATGGTTTTAAGAAGAATGCAGGGCTTGTGACTTTGTCTGCTCTGTGTGAAGGTGCCTCTGCCCCTGAGGCCTGTGCATTAAGTAAAACTTTACTATGAGTTTAAGGTGTGATAAATTCTAGGTAAAAAGTGCTGAACCTGGACAAAATATGATGAATTTGTTTTTGTTGCTGTTGTTACATGTCATGCGTTTTCAGAATAGGATCATCTGTTAAGCTAGCATCTGTGAATGCATGGAAGGACTATCCTCCATTTCATTTTGGGGCTAACTTGTATGCTGGCAGCTCAAACTACTCTACATGGAATCAGTCATCTAGGCACTGAAGGCTTGTTTTGCCTTCCATTGTGATATCTGAGGCTAGCAACAGTACTATGCAAATAATGCAAACTTTGAGTCTGGTAGCAATTTGTTTTTGAAAAGGAGAAAATCTGTAATTGTGTCGTAAGTCTTGTACATTCATTATCTCGGTATCTAAATGGTTCCATTCAGGTTGATGCCAAAACATTCCAGTCTTCATTGGAAAATGTTTAGCAGCCTCTTGAAAGAGGTTAAAACCTAATTTGAAGCAAGATGCCGAAATTAAACTAGGAAATAGTAGGATATAGTGCTGGGTCAATGTGAGAAGTCCTGTGTTTACAGATGTGAAGGTGTTCAAAATAATTTGAAAGTTTTGTTTTATTGCAGATAAAACCCAACATGACTAGTGGTGTGCAGTTTGTCTCACTGCTGGATTCAAACTTGTATATTAACTGAGAAAGACAAAAGCAGAAGGGAAAGAAAGCGATTGTGGTCTGTGTGTTCTATCTTATACAGAAGAACCTTGAGCTCTTGCAGAGTCATTTCTGAATACCTCTGTGGTTTTGGACTTGTGCTGCTTCATAGGTTTCCTTAAAAGGTGTTTGGTAACAGGATATCAGCTGATAATGGTAAGTTAGAGCTGTTAGGTTAAAGGAACAGACTTGTGGTGGGAGGGAAGAGTAGATGTAAGCCAGGAGCAATGATGTAGAAGGGAATGGTTCAAATCAGAGGTGGTGGAGATGAGGAAGGCAAGGCTGGCAAGGTGGAGAATACAGATGGTAAGATTTCTATGTATAGAATAGAACGAAGGCTCTCTTTCCTCAAAATGATGTCATCATTGGTGCTGGGCAGATCAAGAGCAAAACAGAGTACGGGTAAACGGGGTTTAAGTACAGGTAAACGGGGTTTTCCTGAGCAGTGGTAGAAACATTGATTCAGTCTTAAAGATGAAAAGGTCATCTTAGCAGAATTGGATGGGAAGAGTTTTTTAATGACCTGTATGCTGAACCTGCACCTTGCATCAATCCCATTAGTAGGAAAATGCCTTAGAAGAGGCAAACCAGTGTGTAATGCACTAAACTATGCAATATTTTGGATCAAATGAACTTCTCAGGATAGCTGTTGCCTCCATAGTGTGCTGATTGATGTGCTTGAAACGTGTACGTAGCTCTTCATGTGGCAATAAGCCCATTAAATAGTATGACTCGTAAGTGGTGTCTACCACTTGCTGTGTCGATAATGGCCTCCCTGAACCTTTGCTACAGCATCCCCTCTGATACAAGTGTAAAGTAGATTTATCACAGCACCTTTGGAAGCAATAAGGAGTAGATGGCTCTGGTTACACTGCTGTATCACCCCACCTAAGGATGTGTTGGCTGTATTGCATGTGAGCGCCTCACCAGTAGCAAAACACTTTCATGCTCTTGAGCATCCTGCCGTCATCCTTAGATGGCTTAAATTAGCTCAGTTCGTTAGAGCATGGTGCTAATAACACCAGGGTCATGGGTTTAACCCTAGTACAAACCATTCACTTAGGAACTGGACTCAAAGATCCTTATGGGTCCCTTCCAACTCAGAATACTTGACAGTTCTGGTAAGAAATAATTGTGCTTTATCATGGGAAAAACATCAAAATTATGTTAGCTCTTTGGATTCAAGGATGACTAGAGAAAGGGGTGATAATGCAACTATATGCTTTTACTTTGTCAAAAC
The DNA here is from genome assembly GCA_013399855.1 of Oxyruncus cristatus. Taxonomy (NCBI): domain Eukaryota; kingdom Metazoa; phylum Chordata; class Aves; order Passeriformes; family Cotingidae; genus Oxyruncus; species Oxyruncus cristatus. The sequence continues at coordinate 651,386 of VXAY01003993.1, forward strand.
CCTGTTCTTTCTTGTCTCAAGTTATTCAGGAAAATACTTAATTCGAAATGGCTCCTGAAAAACATTCCTTCTTTCTGGTGCAAGTGATAATCCTTTGAGATCCCTTTCACTAAATCAGCCTTAAGAGAGTTTTCATAGAGGTTTCATAGCAAAGAGGTTTACCCCCTGTGGTTTTTCCTTTTGTATTGGGTAATATAGTTTTGAGAAACGCCTGTGTGATTTATTATTCTTTATTGTATGGCTGATATAATTAGGGCAGGTATCCCTGTGCTCCTCTGTCACGATTTATAACACAATCTGTTATTCACTCACTCTACAGCTCTGCCAGAGCTGCATTCAGTCTGAGAACGAGAGCATCCTTTTCCAGAGTGAGGAAGCAAATGCTCAGTCTGCTGACAGAAAGCAGCTACTAGGGAAGAACAACTGTTGTGATACACTGGAGCCGTCTTCCTGAAGGAATTCTTTTTTTGTTCCTGCAGCTTTCAGGCTTAAATCAATAACCTTTTTCTGGCTATTTAGTGCACTCCTGAATGGTGGCAGACGCTCGGCTGCTCAACTTCATTTGCCCTCTGCAAAAGCAGAGCTGAGCAGTACTGGTTAGAAGAACCTGTGAAGGCTGTTATTTTTTTGCATTTGTTTTGTGGGGTTATTTTTGGAGACCAACTTATGCTGTATCAATCTCCTTTGCCTTTGAAACGTATAAAGCCTGTAGCTTGCAAAAGCAGTCCTGGAAGAGAGCATGCTCAGAAAGCTGGCAAATCATTGTCCAGTGACCGGGAGGAAATGATAGTTGCTCTTCATTTATAATGCAAATTCTGAGGTGTCTTCAGAAGTGTGGCAAACTTAAAATGATGGCTGTGGTGAGAACCTCTCTGCAGAAAGTTGTGGTGTTGTTGCATCGTTTACAGAGGATGGCAGTTTCTTCTCCCCGCTACCAGAAGCTTTGTAAGGTAAGAAATGTAAGCCCTAAATCTCTAGTGTGTGTAATGCTAACTCTGTTGTCTTTCTCAGATAAAAAAAGAAAAGAAAGTAAGCATGGGATGAGTGTCAAAAGTATCTAGGCTATCTAGTGTGTTTTTAAGCCTGCCATGCTCCTGTGTGTGTTTTGTTAAAAAATGCAATAAAAGAAAAAAAACCCACAAACAAAACTCTTCTGTTTGTCAGAGTGATATTTCTTTTTTTTAAAAAAAGTGTTCTCTTGCTCACCATGTAAGTGTTTGGAAGGAAACTGTTATGTTCATTTTTTTTTTTTTTTAAATACTACCACTTCTCCTTTTCCATGAGAGTTAGTTAATTCTTGGTAAATGTGATACTTTAACTCCTATGTACCCATTATGTAGAACAGCTGTGTTTTTCCATGCCCAGTGTTTTTTTTCTTTTGAGCTTTCTGAAACTTTTAATTAGGAATGAGTTCAGCAGATTAATAAGCAGCCATTAATTTCTGACTTCACCTATAGAGTTCTTTTGGAATAAAAAAAATCAGGAAAAGTTGGAGGAAAAACGTGTTGACATAGGCTACTACTTATTGGTATTTTTGATGGTACCTGTTTTGGTGGCTGATTGTTTCTACTTCCATCAAAACTCTATTTGTTTTGGTTTTTTTCCACAGGTTCAGTAGTTCTGAACCTTAGTACTGTGGTGATGATCTAGAATATCTAGTAAAATTCCCTTTTTAAAGTAGTTTGATGGCTCACCAGATTAAAATAAAAAAAATAATAAATTTCAAACTGGTCTGCAAAGTCCATGAATTAATACTGCTGCAGTGTTGATGCCTGTGTGGTCATACTGGGATATTATTATTAAACTTTAATATAAGAATCCTGTCTTGAAACTTGGAAAAACTATAAAATTTGAGAGGTCTTCAGCTGTATATATACTGGTGCAAACTAATAGAAATTCTGTTTGTCTGCCTTTGAACTTGTTTTTCTATTCTTACTGCTTATGATATTTTAAAACTGCTTGTGTTTTTTGATGAAAATGTCTGTGTTTTGCATCCAGGGTGTGTGAAAACCAAAGTGCATGATCATGTCTTGTTCTGATGATAAAGCGAAGCCACTGTAACTCATCATACTTGAATCTGAAATGTGCTTTCATATAAAAATTACATGAAGTTAAAGAGATCCCATCTCTGTAGTAGGGTTTGGAAGTAAGGAATGAGTATCATCCAGTATCTGCTTCATAATAGTGAAGCTTGTAGAGTAAGTTCTGGCATATGGGGAAAAACATTGTCTTCAAATGGCTGTTTTAGTGTGCTTCTGTTTACAAAGCTGTACTAAGAACTGTATCTTCCTTATGAAGAACGATAGTAGTTTGTGTACATACAACTATTTTAACAAACATTCCTCAGATGTTCTTGTCTGTCAGTTCTGCCATTAAACAGCCTGTTTGCTTTTGTGATTAAAGCAAATGTTTATTTAATGTAAAGACATGGGTTATAATTACCTGTTTAGTCACATTTTTGTGTATAAACTTGTTTCTAAAATGTTTCTCAAACAACTATTTAGTGACTCTTACAGTAATAATTATTTGCTAATTAGCCTGAGAGCCTAGTAAATGTTTGCATACTTAATTTGCTGTGTTGAAATCTACCCAAAGGGTAGTAAAAAATTTTTGTAAAAGGCTGTTATTAAAATAAATTTTCTGATTGAGAACTCATGCAGTGATAGCCTTGGGAATTACACATTGCTTGAAATTACACACTGTAAGTCTTTCTGCTTGTTAAAAAGTCATGTAGATTAGTGTTTTCAGATGTCTGTGCTTAGTTTACTGAGAGTAGAATTGTTGGTCTGCCTGTACAATTAAATCACACTGATTGAGGGGGGGAAGAAATGGTTTACAATCCCAGTCACTTCCAGCAGGTGTCAATGTAAGGCAATGATATATGGAAGTCTGGTGATGGAGATGTTAATGCTTAGATGAGAAAATGTATGGAAATTACTAAAAGCAACCATGACAGCATGTCAGGAAGGATTTCTTGTAGTGCTCTGTATACTCCTGTCTTCAGAATGTCAGAAGTTTGTACATGTCATGTGAACTCACTGGGTAAACCAATACAGTTCAGATCTGCTGAGGAGAAACTATTTACTGTAGAGTATATGAATTATCGTGTTGTGTCCAGGGTAGATGCTTCATGAAGTAGCATCTAAATGTTTCATATGAAGTGTTCTCTGAAACATAACAGAGGGCCAATGCAATGAACATTTGAAAAGTGCCAATGAAATATTTAAGACAAATTCTTGAAGTTTAGTGTTTGTTTTAAACTGTACTGTTTATAAAAGAATAAGCCAGGCTTTATTATTGAACTGTACTGGAGAAACTCATAATGGTTCCTCTTAGCAGCCTCACATAGAGTAGCACTCAGCATTTATAGTCTTCATTTTGCAAATTTCTTTAAAGCAGAAACAAAAATAAACACTTTGACATGTTACAACACTTCTAAAAAATCCAAAGTTTAGGATATTTCTGCTGTTGCTGCATTTTATTTCACTAATTGCTTTGTACCAAGGTGAGTTCTGCCAGATAGACCTTTTTACTAGTATTGCTATTTGATTCTTTTACACTGAAATTAGTGGCATACCAGGGCAAGATGTCTGTGCTTAGCAATGTGTTGTCAATGTGTAATAGATTTTGCTGTATTGGTTTTTAACAGCTTTGTTTCATAACTGTTTTGTAGGATTTTGATGCTGACAATGAACAACCAGAAAACTGGTGTATAGGCTGTCATGTGCTATGTGTTCTTGTGATTGTCCTTAAAGAATGTATTTTTATTAGTTGTATACAACTAGCTCAGACTGGAATGAACTTACAACAAAAAGATCATGGTACAGTACAAATCAGTAGATCTCTTCAGAGAGACCAGAGCTACAATATTACTTAAGAAAATAAAGTAGAAAATTGTGAAACTTTCTCTAACTTCCCTGACAGAAGTTAAAGAATAGTGCATCTCTGTCAGTAAACTAAATGTTTACTTTGAAATACGTATCCTGCTTGTGGAATTTGACCGTGATATTTTTGAAACACATTCAGGGATAGACCATTCATCCACTGGAAAACAGGCTGAGGAACATAGCCAGTAGCTGAGATAGTATTTTCTTATTTTTGTCTCACTTTTCTGATGAATCCTGGAGAAGAACCCTCTTTAAAAATAAATAAATACTCAACCCCCTTCATATGAAATCCTTGAAGTCTGAAACCTGATCCAACGTGAGTCTTCACTCTTGAGGTGGTACGTAGTAATTAGGTGAGTTCCTGACTACCTCAGCTGTGAAGAGAAATGCTGCATCAGAAATACATGTAGTTCTTTTTTAAGAATACATAATTTAAAATACAGTTTTCTCATTTTATGCTGATGTTTTGTTTGTGGTTTGTTTTTGGTTTTTTTTTATAGCTAGTGTTAAATTTATAAAACTGCAGGAAGTTAAAAGCACAGCAAATGCTGGGGTCAGAATCCTTTTTTTGCTGTGATACTGGTGATGCATTCCAAAAGACATTTATGTTATGCTGAATTTTGAGAGTAGCAACAAAGGCTCTGTTCCTTTGACATTTTGAAAAAATGTGAAGGTCATGGGGGTAGGGCAAAAAAAAGCATGAAAGGCTAGGTTGAGAAATGGGTAGGTCAATCGTGGTTCAAATGAATCTCTCAAAGTTAAATTTTCTAATGTTTCCTTGACTTCAAGTTGGTTTAGAAAATAAATCCTTGGCACTTGATCACATTCAGGTGTGAAATACAGATATCAAGTGTGGATGAGGAGGAGCAGCAACATAGTACCTTCATTGGACAGCGGAAGTGAGAACAAAAGTTAATTTTGGAAACATGTCCTGAAGTAGACTACTGTATTAAGCAGGTTGTTGGTTGGAAAATGAAGCAGTGTCTCTGTCATCAAAAGCATTGCTAAATTATGCAGACAGTTTCTTTTTTTAGATGAGAAAGTTAAGTTCAGACTGCTTGATATGGTTCTGGTTGTATAGGGACATTCTAATTAGATTTTGATCTACAAAAAAAAGCCTTGTGGAGGGAGGAGGCCAGACTTAAAGGGAGCCTTGGATAATAATGACTATTACCTACTGAAATATAATGAGGCTAAAAGTGCGCTGGTGAAAGCAAAGTGGCTGTTTTGAAACGGGAGATTCAGTAAAGAGTGATCAGCCTCATGAATTTAGAATTTACCATTTTTGAAAACAACTGAGAAGTGTAACTGGTAACCACCCCACCTCCAAACAACCACACCTTGTTTGTGTTGGAAATAATTGTCGAAGAGCTGTCATTTGGCATGATTTGGATGTTTGAGCAGACCAGGGTTAACATACAGCTAAATGAAGGGCAACACGGTAGCATGGTGGTGTTTAGTGACTGAGAGGATAAGAAAACCATGCTTAGAGAAAAGCGCTTAGGCTGAGAATGCATACCAGTCAAAGGTCATTTAAAATTAAAGAGATGGACATCATATGTTTTTGGTTATGGCTTAAAAGTTCTAAAGCTGTAGGAGAATATTTGAAATGATAGGCATCTGGAAGTCTTGGGAGATGGAAATTGATTTGTTTCTGGCCTTTATTATAGAGTAATCGCAGCAACTATGGAAACAATGGAAGGCTGAAGGGAGAAAATTTTTAATAGCTTTAAAAATGAGATAGAGATAGGTCAAGTTGGAAACGACTATCCCGTGAGTCAAAAAAAGACATGAAAACTAGACATTTGGGCAATAAATTAAATTCCAGTTGGAAATATAATAGCTATATATTCAATTCTCCACTGTATTCTTTTCTCCACTGCTATCAAATTGCACCTTTGTATACAGTCTGTCAGTGACATCAACGCGCTTGTACCAAGCATGGATAGAGTCCTTCTCTAATCTTCGTTCGTGAAGCCTAGCCATGGTGGTGATGATGATCAGTGACAGACAGGGACAGTTGGGGGCTTTGGTGCGTAAGCAAGATGTCATTTGTTAACTTTTAGCATGTTATTTATCGATTGATTCCCTGTGGATGGACCTGGAAAAAAAGATCAGTGGGATTTTGGAGGGATATTTTGATAGGCCAGAGAGGTGTGAGGTCCTGAGAACTACCATCCTCTTCCTGAGGATAGTATAAGCTGGTTCAGGTGCAGATTCTGGTTGTGATTGGAGGTGGAGTGTAACACAATGAGCAGAATTTCAAGGAGAAACTTGTAGGTAAAGTAATGGGAAGACCTTTTAGTGAGATTTAGGAACTTACTAAGTGTCTTTGCCCAAGAACTCCTGTCTCCTCAGTCCTTAAAGAAAAGATTTTAGTAAGGCCCCAAGCAATGGTTTACTTGAATAAGTAATTTCCAAGCATAAAAGAAGACAGTGATTGTGAGGAGCCATTATGGCTTTTAAGAAGGGCGCCCGACCTGATTGCTTTCTGTGAGAAAGTCGTTGCTGTGTCTTTGGCTATGGGGAAAGCAGCACTGTTCCCTGATCCTGATTTTAGGAAGGCTTTTGACGCAGTCTCTCACAGTCAAATTGGGGATATACGGACAAGATAGATGGGCCAAAAGGTAGGAAGAGAACTGTCTGGACTGTTTGTGTTCCTCAAGAATAAGTGTGAATTGTGTTGAAACGGGGAGTGGTACTGTTTAGCATTGTTATGAATCCGAACAGTGAGACAGGGTGTGCCTTCAGCAGGTTCGTGAATGATGTTAGACTCTGGAGGAATAGTTCTGTTCCCCTTACTTGGGGCCCCAAGTGGGAGGAATGGGCTGACAGCAACCCTGTAAAGTTTAAAAGAAAAAAAAGAAAAAAAGTGTGTGTGTGTGGGGGGGGAGGGTCAAAAAGACCTGAAAGCAAGTTCTTGCACCTGAGAAGGAGTAACCCAATGCGTTAGTACAAGCTGTGTGAGAGGGATCATAGCCAGATAGGGAGCAGTGTTTTTGTCTACTTAACAATCAGGAGGTCATGTCTAGAATACCAGTGGTTGGTTTCAGGCCCACAGTTTGAGAAACTGGGGAGAGTGCAGTGCTTGGGGGCTGGATCACATGATTTAGGAGTCAAGGTGCAGGGGAACTGACTTCAGTAGGTTTGGAGGAGAGAAGGATTCAGGGTTTTCCAGCTGCTGTCACTGCCCACCTGCTGGGTTGTTATTATGGAAGATGGAGCAGTCTCCTTCCCTGTGGAAGGAAGGAGGTGGTGGGAACAAGCTGCAGCATGGGAGTTGGGTGTAAGTGCTACAGCAAGTGTAGCTGAGTGGGAGTGGGCTGCCTGAAGAGGCTGTTTTATTTCCATCTTTAGAGGTATTATCAGTTGTAGTGGATAAGGCCTTTAGCAGCCAGACCTAACTTTGAAATTGGTTCCTGGAGTTGGCAGGGGGTTTGACCTCCAAAGATCTTTCCAACTCCAATTTTCTGTGATTCTCTGTGCTAGTGCCCTGTTAGCTCATGAGTGAAGAATAAAATAGTCAAAATGGTAGTGCAGCAGTTTTCAGCCGTGACTGGGTTTGCCCACTTCCTATCAAAAGCGACTTTGCGTTTTTACCCCATGTGAAAAATTCTTACAACTCTGCTGAATTTTGATCTAAATCTGGGCTTGCTATGAATCTGCTGTACAACCACAGTACGTATTCATTTGCAAATCCTTTTGCTGTAGTCTAACTTCAATAATAACAATGCCGTACAGTCAGGCATTTGGTGCATATCTGAATTTTGTGCCTGTGATGAGAAGGCACTTTAATATAGCGTAAACTTTTTCAGCTAACATCCCCCTCACTCTTGCATTTTCAGATGATGTTTTCAGAACTCAAACAGAAGACAGAAAGGTTGTGCACATCTTAAATGAGGAGGCTGACCTAAATATAACTGCTTTGTTTTTTCATTTGTCTAATTAGGATCAGTGCCAAAAAAGCTGTATAATAAATGGGTGCGTTATTGTAACCCATTTTTTAAAGAAGTCTGTGCTCTCCAGGACTCTATGTATCAAGTTTCTCTAGAAACAAAATTGTTTCTTTAAGGTGAGAAGGAAAAACAAAACGGGAGAGAACATAAAGCTTCATAATTTCAGTGTTCTTAGGTGCTGCACCAATCATTCCTATTTGCAAGCAAAATGTAGTTTAACAGAAGATAAGAATATAGCTTTTTTAAAATAGAATTTCAGCAGTATTGTGGAAGGGAGGAGAGGAGAGAGGAGATGAGAGAAATATTTTCAGTCATGCTTTTAGAATCCTCTTACATTTATTTAAAGGCAAGTCTGATTTTGGAGCTGAAAATATTTTGCTATTGCAGCAAAAATGAAAATGAATCTAAAATATGGGGTAGTTCTATTAAAGCGTAAATGTAGGATTAATGGAAAAATTGACTTCTATGAACTTCACATGTTTACAGGAGCTGGATCAATATTTGATATGAGACCCTCTTACCATAGTATTTTACCACAGTGCTTTTTGATTGCTGCCATTTTTCAGAGAGCAATTTTTTCCCTTCTTTCCCCTAGGGCTTTATTACCTTGCCCACATTCATGGAGTCGTTAAGCAGTAGTTGCTAAAACAGCATCGTGTTTCACCAGTTTGTGTCTAGAGAACTGACAGTTTTTCTTGTCTTCTTTAGACAGATCATTTGAGCTTAGTTTTAAGAAACCTGCACTCACTATGAAGCTGGAAAAATAGTGCTGTTTGAAGATGTCTTGTCACTGTTAGTCATCAGGGACTCCAGAAGAGTTCTGTCCTCCTTTTTGCCTTCCCCTCTGTTTTTAATCAAGACAAACTGCTAGGTGACATCATGTTCCAAAGTTGCCCTGCAAGCTTCCTATTTCATACCCACTGCTTGCAGACCTGTGTGGCGCTCTGGCTGCCCTGTGATGTTTTTGTACTGCGTACTCTTGGTACACTTGGTGTAAAGGATTGTATTTCAAAGCAGGAGTAACTTGCTCAGTCCTGCGTAATTTGGTAATTGAATGTGGGTGGAAGAGGTCTGTGTTGTTTCTGGTAATTGATGTCCTGTGTTGCCCTACAGAAAGGAATTCTTCATAGAGTAACTATATTTACCGGTGGTTTATGGTAAATATGGTAGGTGCTGCAAGTGAAATAATAAATTGAAATGCTGCTGATGTTATGCCAGGGGAGGTTTAGATTAGGTATTAGGAAAAAAATCTTAACTGAAAGGGTGGTCAGGCATTGGAACAAGCTGCACAGAGAAGTGGTGAACTTATAGTCCCTGGAAATATTGAAAAAATGTGTAGATGGGTCATGTAGGGACATCATTTAGTGCTGGGTTGCTGGTTGGCCTTGAAGATCTTAGAGGTCTTTTCCAATCTTGATGATTCTATAGATGCTCCTCTGTTGCTGATGAGCCCTGTATCTATTGTGCAGTACTGTGCTAGTAGGGAAAGTGCTGGCTTCCCTGCACTGGTATTCCGGATTTCTGACTGGAAGAAAGCATCCTTTCTGGGGAGATGGGGAGACTTTGGTTTTCAATGCCTGCTCAATTCTTGGCATTTCGGCTGAGACTGCTGATCAATTAGTGGTAATTGTGCTGGGTTTTGGGATGTGGTCCTAGAACAGTCATCTGAGGTCGCTGCTTTCTGTCACCTGCCATATTTGGACTCAGTCTGAACTATGCTTTTTGCTTTCCTTTTTTTTTTTTTTTAAGGGGGAATGCATTATTAGCCCTGAAATAATCACTCACCCTTCATGTTCAATTTTGTATGTTCCATATCAAGTGCCATAAGTCTTTTGATTAATATCCTCTTATTTTCTGTTACAAAGAGAAGTATTCATTTCCTGCAAGTTTGACCACTGCAAAATGATTGGAAAAAAAAAAAAAAAGTCTTTCTCTTCTTTCTTTTCATTACTGAAAGCAAATTTTAAATTTCAGAGTTTAAGTGAAAGTTACTCAGTATTTGGAATCCTTGGGGTCCTCTGAGAAGAATGGAAGCATAATAAAAGTTACAGATTACACAGAATTCCCTCCTCCCCATTTAGTATTTATTTATTAGCAAGCACAGCAATTTCCTCTTTTGGAAGAGGGGGAAATGGGGCAAGAAAGCAAAAAGAAAAGCCTATTAATGAAATTATACTTCTTTGCTATTATTTGCATCAGGAATTGAAAGCAGTCACTCAGCTAATTCAGTGAAATAGCTATATATCTGTTTGCAGACCATTACTTTTCACTTCATATAGCCCAACAGTGTAATGATAAATTAGCTCTGAATTTCTTTCAGTACTTCTCAGTAAGAAGAATAGAGTCTTAAATGATTCACCTGTTGTCTGTAAGCAGATAATTTAGCCAAATAGCCAAGTTGTGGAAGACTTTCATCCCTTAGAAAATTGTTTCCTCTATGTTAAGGGTACTTATAAATAAAAATCAGGGAGGCATTTGGGAGGGTTTTGTTGAAGAATTTGGATCTGAACATGACCTTCCATGAGCATTGTCTCTCTTTGAGCTGATGTGATAAGGCCCTTACATAGTCTTCGTTACAATCACTTAGCATTAGAAAACAAGTATATTCTACAATTTTTGGACTAGGTTAGATTTTTCCTTTTTAATGTTCATTTTGTCTAGGCTTCCTTTTTGCTGGATGTCTGAGTTCTGTCTTACTGTTACCTGAAATATTGACATTTTTTATTGCATCTCAGAAGTCTATAGGATGAGGAGAGCATAGCAGTTTTATTTTAGATGAAAGCAAGTGTATTTCCTCTCCTTTTTTTTTTTGAGTTGCAGAGGTGTGGTAATGACCTCTTTCATGGGGAGAACTATCATTCTGGCAACAAAACTTGAATACACATTTTGCAAGTGTTTGTTTGTGTGACTGAAATGGGCAGTGAAGGTGAAGGAAGTTCTTAGCAAACAGCATTGAAAATATGGGCTACCTTTTAATTATGGTGTCAACTGTTGTTCTAATTGGAGAAGAGTCCAAAAAACCCCCCAACCAGCCCATGGATTTTGTGATTGTGGAGAAATCTTTGTAAATTGTGATCAAGTTCTGAGGACTATAGCAGGCTTTATCCTGCTTGTAAAAACCTCCTATTTAAACTATCACTCAATAAGATGTTTGAGTGGAAAAATTGAAATTATAACCGAGTTTTCTGTATTTCAGGAATGCTTTTCCTTGTCTAAAGCAGCCGCGTAAGTTGAAGGTACCAGATGAAAGTTATTTTCAGCTATGGATTAAGGTTGATTCAGCAAAGTGTCAGAGGGAGTAGCATTGCTAAAATTTAGAGCATGGCTTTATTTTGGCATTGCTGGTAAATGAGTGCAATAGGAGGGTAGAACTGTAACCTGCTTGTGTGATATGATGACCAGTTGAGCTTCTCTGTAGCTACTAACTTGTTCCTGTGGCTTAAATGACAATATTCATTTGGGGACAAAAGGAGCTGTAGGTACAATTGCCGATCTGTAGATGGTAACAGTGAGCAGTAGTGCCTTTCAGTGGAATGATCTTGTGTGGCTGAAGAGCAACTAATTTTTCCATGCATTTATAATAAACCTTTGGTTTTAGGTTAACAGGTAATCTGTTCATAAAAGAAGAAACATGAAAGAACAGTTGTGTGGACTAACAAGTAAAGAGTAGAAAATGTGAAAACCAAAGGAAAAATAGCTTTGGTTAATCTGTGGCAAATATCATAGAATCATAGAATGGGTTGGATTGGAAGGGACTTTAAAGATCATCCAGTTCCACCCACTACTGCCATGGGCAGGGACACCTTCCACTAGACCAGGTTGTTCAAAGCCCCATCCAACCTGACCTTGAACACTTTAAGGGATGGGGCTTCCATAACTTCTCTGGGCAACCTGTATCAGTGCCTCGCCACCCGCATAGTAAAGAATTTCTTCCTAACATCTAATTGAAATGTCTCCTCTTTTAATTTAAAACCATTCCCCCTTGTCCTGTCAATACCTTCCCATGTAAAAAGTCACTCTTCCTCTTTTTTATAAGCCCCCTTTAAGTACTGGAAAGCCACAATGAAGTCTCCCTGGAGCCTTCACTTCTCCGGGCTGAACAACGGCAATTTCTCAGCCTGTCTTCATAGAAGAGGTGCTCCAGCCCCCTGATTGTTTTTGTGTTCCTCCTCTGGACCTGCTCCAACAGGTCCCCATGCTGAGGACTCCAGACCTGGGTTCAGAACTCCAGGTGGGGTCTCCTGAGGGCAAAGAAGAAAGGGAAGATCACTTCCCTCAACCCAGTGGCGGTGTCTTTTGATGCAGCCCAGGATGCTGTTGACCTTCTGAGCGGCAAGCAGATGTTGGCGGCTCATATCCAGCTTTTCATGCACCAAGATTCCCCAAGTCTCCTCCATGGGCATGTTCTCAATGAGTTCTTCTCTCTATACTCTTGTCTGGGATTGCTGACCCAGGTGCAGCACCTTGCACTTGGACTTCTCGATCTTCATAAGGCTTTTATTTTCCCCCATTTCAAGTTTGTCCAGGTCCTGCTGGATATTGAATTGAGGAATAAGCTAAGAGTATGCTTCAGTCCAAGACTGTATGATACACTGGGTTAAATATGTTTATCTTTAATACTCAATGTTACTAATAAAAATTTGAGGAGGCAATGAAGATTTTGTTAGTGAGCAAATAGAGGCTTTAATATTTCTGAGGTCCAGTACATTGTTGAGAAGGTATATGTTCCCTGGTTATATGTTCAAGGACAAAGGAAGACCATATATACATAGAATGTATCTATTTTTTCCTTGTGTGAAATCAAGGGAAATGAAAAGTAACTGGTAGTTGTTATTATACTCTCTGAATGGCAGATCTGGAACAACACCCAATAAATCTTGAAACAGAAATGAGAAGGTGTAGGAAGACTCTACACTGTATCTTTTTTAGGCTTCAGTCCAATTGCATAGGACATGTAGGGAACAGTGATTTAGATCATCTTAGAAAGCCCAGGGCATAAAGCTAAGTATAATAATTCGTCTTGTTTAGCATTGTTTAATTTGAGTATAAAGTATGTTTAAATTTTATTACTGTTTTGGTACTGTCCCAGCATCTTTGCAAGAGATAAGTCTTTGGCAGTGGCATTTGTGTAGTGACTTAGGGAAAAATAAATGAGATTAAAGACACTTTAGAAAGAGAAACAGCTGGTTTACAGCTTATAATGATGGTATGAGTTTTGTGGTCTTGTTTCACCTAACTGATTTACTGGGGTGGTTTTTGAAGTCAGAATCAACACACTTAAATCGAGAGCTGGAAGTGGATCTGCACTTGGAGTATTGTAGCTTCATTCTGTAAGGGAGCCTGGAACTTTTAAAGGAAAGGTGGCCAGAGCAAATGAGCCTGTTGGAGAGACAAAAAGACACGTAAAATTGCACAACTAGGCACTGAGCTACAGAAAATACTCATTTGCCCAGTTGTTTCAGTACTATCTGATTTGTTCTTGTCTTTTCAGTAGACACTTTAAGGTGAAAATAGAATACATTATGGTTACTGCAGGAGAACAGTGAGAGACTGGGTGGCATGAAGTAACTGCTCTGGACAGTTTCTCAGCTCAGAAAGTAAATGAGCTGTGATCCCTGGTCAAATGTTGACATTTGTGTTGATTTTTTTTTTTAACCTTTCTTCCCCTTTCCCAGACCCCTGAAAGTTTCACCAACAGAAAATGGATGCCTCTTGTTTTCTGATACAGCCCTTTCTCAGACTTCTCATTATTTCTGTGATTTGACTGTTTCAAGCAGTAAGGCTGTCAGGGTTTACATAAAGGGATAAAAGAAGCTCCACCTTTTTGTTCACTCTTGTGCTGTGAATCTATGCAGATGCACAGGCCATCACTGCCTGTGGCTTTTTTTTGTTTTGTAAGAGAAAGTACATTTTAATTTCTCTGAGTGGAAGAAAGTAGAACAAAGAAAAGTAAATAAAGTGCCATTCCTTTTGATATTTTGTGGCTAATTGTATTCTTTATAATTTGAACACAGCCATAGGAATTCTGAATGCTGATATCCCCTTTTACTGTAGCTGGTTCTGGCAAATTCCTTTTCATGATCATTTGAAATGAATTTTTATACATGCTTCAAGGGAAAATAGTTACTCTGTCTTACCCCATTTTCCACTTTGTGAAGATCTACAAAATGGTCACCTGTCAGTTAACAGTAAGTGCATTGGAATGCCGCCTACTGATTACTCTGGAAGAAGAAAGTGGCATAGCTCCAAAGTAGTGACATCCTATATCTTGTCCACTTTTACATTTGCTACTGTCATCTGGTTTCACTAGTAGTAGTTCTGAGATAGGCGAAGTGAATTTAACCAAAGGTTTTCCTGTGGCACCAGTGATACATAAGTTCTTTTAGGGCTGGGCTGTATATAAAGTATGAAATTGCACTGTGCCCGTATGATCTCAGTGAAGCTCCGCATAGGAAGCAAAGCTGCTTTTCCTTATCCAGTCTTGTCTGTCATGATATTTTTATAGATTTGTAAATGAGGTGAGCTATGTAATTCAGTCTGAGTGATAAAATGGATTTGATTTAAAATGAGACATACTGCTGTGGAATATATGATATGACTGTACCCAAAAGTGCCTTTGAAATTACAAGTAGAATTTATCAAGAAACCTTCCTGAGAACATCTGTTCCTGATGATAGGCAAATATGTGCTAAATTTGCTACTGGAGTTTAGAAAAAGGTATAATAAGTTGGGTGCTTATGATTCTGCCCCTATATTTCCTTTTGAATTTTTAATGTGTCAAAAATATTTTTTATTGAGGTAGAACCCCCAATTTTCTGTCTTGCATGTGGAAAGATGAACTGTGTATGGGTACAAGGGTTGTGTGATGCTATAAATAGCATTGGAGATGCACAAGTTTTAGGTTTGAAATAAGTGAGTGACTCTGGAAGATATTTCCCTTTGGGGAATTCAGAGTTGTACATATGAATTCATTGAAGAAAGATCAAGTGAGACATTTGAGGTGATGTTGTGTCTTCATGTTTCTGATACATAAATAATATGAGTGGTAAGAAATAGTTTGAATAAAAGCACAGAGATTTGCTATGCACCTAGTCTTAGGCCAATGCTGAGATCATCTCTTGCTGTGTCACTTCTTAAGGATATTTGCCTGGTCTGTTAAAGTTTTTACAACTCCTTTTTAAGATGAATTCATTCACCTTTTTCAAGCTATTAAATAATTTTATAGGTATTTAATTCTGATGTATAAAATAAATTTTATTCCTTATAATTGAGAGAAGCATATTGTAAGGTTCTTCAACTTACCACATACCTTAATTCACCGTTGGAGAGTGTATTCCCATGGTAGCTTTTACATATATGTTGAAAGACGATTTTGCTTTCTCCCTTCTAATTTCTTCTCAGTTAAACTATCACTTACTCTTCCCTGGATAATTTGCTGTTTGTTTAACTTTTTCATGAAGCTCAGTGCCCAGAACTTTGTGCAGTTTGCTCAGGCCTTGCTAGAACTGAGCAGAATGGAAAGTGGTGTTGCTCTTCCACGCTTTTCTGATTAGCCTTGTTGGCTCACAATCAGTAGGGGATCCCAGGGGCACTGTATCCAGATCTACTGTGCAACACTCTTGGTCATCACTTTTCACTTTGCGTTTGGAGTGTTGATTTATGTTACTCAGTTACAGCATAGGATGTTTGTCTCAGAGGTGTGCCTTCTTTCTGTCTTTGTTGTGTTGTTGTTGTTTTGGTTTTTTGTTTGTTTGGTTTGGGGTTTTCTTCCATACAGTAGTTCTCAAAATTGCCAAGATCTGTTTCTAATGTTTACCCTTTTTTCTAGCATCTTTGTAGCTGCTCCTATCTTAGTTGTCTTTGTAAAAATCAGTAAGATGTCTTTTTTTCCTGTTACACTGTTGTTAATGAAAATATTCCAAAGTACTGGACTCAGGACAAGACCCTATGCAATTTTTCTTTGTAAACATTGATAGTGAAATGTTGACTACTATATATAGTTTTCCAGCTAGGTGTGCTTGCACCTGGGACTGTCTTGTAAGGTTTTCAGCAATTAGTGAATTCAAGATAAATGACACTTAGTACCACTCCCATATTCCCAAGGCTTGTTATCCTGTCACTGAAGGAAATTAAGTCAGCCTGACATGATTGATTCTTGACAAATCATGCTAGCTGTTGCTAATTTTCTTGTTATGTATGATGTGCTTACTATTTTTTCACAGGAATTGAAGTACAGCTTATGGACAGTAAATTCCTTAGCTCCTTCTTAAATCCCTAATGTAAAGAGAAAGGTTATATTTGCGTTTTTCTGCCATCTTCTGTTCATGCTCAGAGATAACTCTAATAACTCTTAGACACTAATAACCTATTATTTAAGTATTCTTTGGCAAATTTAATAAGATATACACAATTTGAAAAAGTCAAACTCACATAATTACTCTTTGGCCTTTTCTTGCCAGTTGAAGCTCAGATTTTTGCTACTTCATCTATGTGGTTAAATAATTATCTGAAACACAATATTTTTCAGTAGTGACAGTGGAAGCAGAGGAACGTATTGAACATTCCTTCTTTCTCAGCATAGTTTTTTAATAGCTTCCCTTTGTGGTCTTGTTACTGGTTTGAATACAAAATTGCTGTTTTCAAGAAGTAACTCAATAGATAAATATAGGAATTAAGGTATCATTTATTGACTTTGTCTCTCTATGATGGAAATCAACAATTTCCTTAGCAGGATGTTTAATTTTAAAATGTTTTTTTTTTTAAATAAAAGTAACAACTTATGTTTGTACTATTAAGAAGGTGGATCTGCAGTCAGTAAAGCAAACTTTGACAGGACAATATGAAATTGAGTATAGAAAAAACTATGCAAACGGTCTGATCTGAACCTTAAATGTGAATTGTGTGCTATTACACAAATGCTTGAATTAGTGTGTATATTAGACACCTTAGCCAGTTTTTGGAGTATCCACTTAAAAAAGAACTGATTTTATGATGTTGGAAAGCAGAGACCTCTTTTGAATAAAGATGATAACCTATATCTTAGGTCAAGGATTTGGCGATGTCTTCATACTTAAAGGTAAAAGCGGAAATGGATGATGTCTAGTAGCTATGAGACCTACCTGTCGCTCTTCCAAGAAAGATTGGTCACATAAGGGTGTCTGTGTAGACCTTGCTGAAATGATAATGGGTTAAGTTGGCACTGAAAAGTTGGCAGGGATTTTGCCTCAGTTACATCCACCATGTGAGAGATGGCATTTTTGGAACATTTTTTTTGCGAATTGGAAACAGCACATCATGGAACATGTGTTGACAGTGAATAGTATAAGGAAAATAGGCATGAGGGAGAAAAAAACCCCAACAAAACCTCTGTTCTGATCACTTTAAACATGGAAAATTTAAGCATGAACGGAATTAAAAAGGATTATGAAATTTTGCATTTTTACCTTTAAAGACTGTGAAAGGCTTAGTAGTAAGTAGTAAATTGTTTAAGCAGATGATGATAAATGTTTGAGGGGACTGTATCATCTTTTAGGTCTATTTAGACAAATTTTGAAAAGCTCCATGGTGGCTTCACAAACTGGGTTTTTAGGAATACATAATACAAATTTGACATGGACAACAATATAAGATGACACTTCAATACAAAAACCTAATTATTATGAAGAAAATTGAAGACTAGTTTAATGAGCTTTTAGACCAGAAAAATACTTACGTATGAGCAGAGAATACTCACTTCTTCTGCAGTAGACAATCTGTCTTTGGTTTGTAACTTGTTAACTGTAATGGAAGGTTTGTTTAAATTAGGTCCAGCAGTGCAACTAAGGGAAAATGACAGGAAAATACATTTATCAGAAATAAACAGCAAAAACCCTCAAAAGATTTAAGTCATTAACCTGACTGGGCAGGTACACTATAAAACCTCTTCGCTGTTCTTACACCTCCCTGTTGGGTGTTTTCTGCTTCTATATATTTTCTACTTCACAAGCTGGAAGATGATTTCTAGTGCATCTTAGAGGGGGTTAGTCTTTGCAGTTTTTTTCAACAGTTTTATGAAGGACTATAATACCTTGGAAAAGCTTATTCTGCTAAAATATGGTTGCTGCTAGTTACTGCTGTCTCTCATGCTGACTCGTATTTATGGTCACTTATACTCTCACAGTTCTCTGTAGCTGTGTTTTACTTTCTGTTTTGGCTACAGACTGCCTTCGACTTCGGCGCTTGCCGGAGTCGGTGCTTGTGCAGATCTCTGCTTGTTGGTGTTCTTGGCTCAGACCTCCTGCATATGAGGATAACACAAGTGATTAATCATAGAAAGCTGGTCATGCTTTCCTGAAGTTGTAGGCTTAAAGCACGGAGTGATACCAGTACCAAAATCTCTCAAAACCCTTCAGTTGGCATTCCTGTCTGTGGTCGTCTGTTGGCATCTGTGGTCGTCTTTTTTCTTTTTCCTTAATAATGCGTGGATGCATAGTCTTTGACCAGGTTTAAGGCAGTAGTAGTTACTTTTCTTTTTTATGCTTTTTCGTCCCACATACTCGTGTATCCATTTATAGCATGCTCGTTTGTGTTTTCTGTATTCTCAACAGGAGATGACATTTCCCAGACTTGAAACAAATGCCATCTTTTTCCAACTTGAGGTGGTCATCATTTTGTGTCTATCTTACTAATTGACCTTGCTGAATTTTTGGCATCTCTTGTTGATTTAAAATTTTGGTCTGTGAACTCATGATTAAAAAGCTCAGCATGCAGCAGTAACAGTCCACTATGTAAAGCTAAAGAACTATTTAGCTCTCTTCTCAATTTAATTTCCTCCATTTACGTGCTAAGAGTTAATTATTGTTTTGTTGGTTTCAAATAACAGTATTTATAGTTAGTAATTATGTCTGAATTTATTGAAAATAAGAATAATCAAGAAAAACAAGGCTTAAGCATGTCTATCTTAAGGTAGCTTTATGATAAATGCATCGGGTGTTCACCATCCAAATAGATGAAAATGACTTCTGTTAGAGGGGTCACCGTAGGTCAGTATTTAGCATCTGATTAATAAAATTTGCCTTTCTTATAATCATTCTTTCTCCCTTGGGAATAGTGATTTATATTTTAACAGCTTCAATAAAGAATAACAAATTACTTTGGTCTTTTAGAAGTTAGGGTTGAGTTGTTCCATAAATGAAATCTTTTCTAAACAAATATGCAAGTAATTTAAAATCATTAATTTAAATGTTACCTCCGTCTTCCCACTTCTATAAATTTTAACCATAATGAAGCAGAGCTTTTTACTAAGATGGAGTGGCCCAGCAGTTGCCAGATATTGTCTGTGATGGCTACACGTGTTAGGGTTCTCCTTCCTACTGTACCATGAAAGATGGCGATTAAATACAAAAGTAGAGCTGTGATACTGCTGTGGACAAAAATCATGAAAGTAAAACCACCCTCCAAAGGTATTGATAATGTTTAAATATTGAAAACTTTTCATAATCTAAATCTCATCCATGACTATAACTCTACAATTCCCATCAATATATGACATAGATACTCCCACTTGGTCCTAAAGGACATGAATTTCTGATATGTGTGCTTTCAGATTCTCAATTTTCCATGCTGTTTCTATGGTTCCTTTTTAAAGACATTTTTGTAGGCATTCAGCATCTTCAGATTTACGAAATGGGAAAACTCACTTCTCGGTCGGTTTGTTGGGTTTGATATGTGATAGGTCACCTGGGAAAAAGCAGGAGTTAGATAGTGGTCATTCCGTAGTAGGCGACCTACTAGCCCACATAGTTGATTATCAGTCACTTAAAAAACTTCAAGTCCTGGGTTTACTGATAATTTACTCTCACTCATAAAGTAGTACTAGTGACACTTGTCTTGGGTGAAAGGAGGTGCTAAAGTGAAGAACTTTTGATAGATACTCTTTTTCCTAGAATTTCCATAAATGTCCATAATTAACGTTTAGACCAATTTAATATTTTTTTAAAATAAATGTATAGGCACGCAGCATGTCTCTTAATAAACAAAACTTAGTTTAGTAAGATATAGCAGTAAGGAACCCAAAGAAAGGTGCTGTAATGCCTAACTTATGTAGGTCCTCTGTTCTGTATTGTTTAAGATGTAACTTTACACAATGATTAAACAATTCTGGTGATTTACCGAACTCTGGTTTTGGTATTTGAGTACTCTTATTTTTTCTACATTTACAAGGTTTGAAAGCAACTGCCTCTGAAATATTGAATTAAAAAAATAAGAGAAAAGAAAAAATTGCATAAATTTCAGTTTATCTTGATTAATGTTGCCTTTCATCTCATGCTCTGCTTGCTTCTTTGGGATATATGAGTGCAGGAAAATCTGTGGGTGGGGGACTGAAATGAGAAAGATCAGATGTGAAAATGTATTGCACAGGAAGGCTGGGTGTGGGTAGAGGCAAGTAAGCCAAAGGAGAGAGAGACACTTATTGGTGATGACCAGGTTAATGCCGTGAAGTCGACTTGATTCAGAATCTCTTTACATCATTTGAGGATCAGAACAGTCAAAGGGCTTGTGAAGCAAGTATTCCCTTGCTTGTTGTGTGCATTGAATGATTTTGTCCTATATTTTAACTTAGATTGTGTTGTGCACTGGGAAGAGGGAATTTTTCTTCTTCTCTCTGCTTGTTCTTTATATCCTAATAGTGAATAATTTTTTATGTATTGCTTTAAACCCGAGGTTGTATTCATTCCACTGCACGATGGAGAGTCATGATTTAATGTCAGCTGGCAACTAAGCTTCATGCAGCCACTCACTCCCTCCCATCCACAGTGGGAAGGGGAGGAGAATTAGGGAAAAAAACTCCCAGCTTATGAGTTAAGAACAGTTTAATAATTGGAACAAAGTAAAATATAATAATGGTAATGATACTGAAATAGACTACTAATATATACTAATGAGAAAAAAACCAAACAACCACAACTAAAACAAGAAGCACAAGTGATGCACAGTACAGTTGCTTACCACCTGCTAATGCCCATCCCATCCCCAAGCAGTGATTGGCAGGTCCCAGCCAATTCCCCACATCCTGAGCATGATGCTCTATGGTGTGGAATATCCCTGTGGCCAGTTCAGGTCGGCTGTCCGGGGCCATGCTCCCTCCTGGATTCTTGTGCACCTGCTCACTGGTGTAGAGCATGGGAAAATGAAAAGTCCTTGATTTATGGGCTACTTAGCACAACTAAAACATCAGTGTTTTATCAAAATAATTCTTATACTAAATCCAAACACACAGCACTGTACCATCTATCGGGAAGGAAATTAACTCTCTCCCAGCCAAAACCAGGACAAGAAGGATAGGAGAAAATTATCAATTTGCTAAGTAATGGATAGAGTAGCTCTTTCAGGCCTCTGCATTCTTGTATTTAGTTTGTAAAAGCATAATGCAAAATTTGCTACTCTCATTTCAGGCTAGACTGGGAAATAATTTTTTGTTCCTGCTTGTTATTGAACAATTTTAATTTTCTGATTTATCCACAATTGTATCTTGTCATATCTTTAATTTATTTATGTTTGTCATAAGCTATGAACCCTATCAGAATTAAAAATAAGCTGTTAAAAGACTTGGGGGGAAAAAAGAGAAGTCTCCAGAAGACTGGAGACTGCCTTGAAGTTGGATGTAAGAGATGTAATGAACTGGCAGCAGAAACTAAGCATGGGTTTGTGGGCTGTCTTCTGCCTGTGGTTTCTACTTTTGATTACTTTTTGTTGAGATTTAGCAGAGGCCCTATGGTGTGCTTTGGTGCCTTCCTTACTGACACCAGTGTGGGCTGAGAGTTGGGCACCTTTTTGAACCAGAATACAACCTGATTTAAAATCAGCTTAGAGATTTGGTGTTTTGTTGTTTCATCAGTGTTTTAATGATGCTTTTGAAACATACACTGCAAAAATATTTCTCTGCTGAAAAATGTTAATGATATTGTTGTAGTTGCAGATACTTGCGAATAACATGCACTTCGGGATGTGTAAATGCTGGGCAGCTGTACCAGAAGATCCTTGTGTATCTTGGATTATACCTCTATCCATCTATGGAAAGTGACACAGATAGTTCCATGTTGCTGAAGGTGTAATGCTTAATCTCTTTAAATAACTAATTGTCATAAAAATGAGTTCTTGTAAATGTTGATTCTTTACAGAAAAGAACAAAGTACTATGGCAGCTAATCTGTGGGATAAGGAGAAAACAAATCAATCTAGAAATATAGCAGACATGATAGAAATTATTTTCCACCAAATCACCAGACTGTGATGTTTAGAACAAATTAATCTACTTTAATCCAGTTGCAGTTTTCTGTTGGCAGTAGATTAATGGTTTTAATTATCGTTATGTAGGTATTTATAGTGCATTATAAGCATGGCACTTTACAGAAGTAGAAATTAAAACCTGACGAACTTGCAGAGTCTTAATCAAAGCAAGTGATAAGTATTGTTAGACATGATCAGAGAGAATGTGTTCCAAATAGTGTCTGATTCTTTACTAGGTTACAAATGCATTGTTGACTGTCTTTTTAAGGTTTTTTTTTAACAAGAGAACAAAAATGAGTCATGCTAGTAGTGGAAAGCAACAAGTTGTAAGTAGGAAAGTTTAGTGCACTAGTGTAGTTTCTGTGGCTGG
Organism: Oxyruncus cristatus; assembly: GCA_013399855.1. Taxonomy (NCBI): domain Eukaryota; kingdom Metazoa; phylum Chordata; class Aves; order Passeriformes; family Cotingidae; genus Oxyruncus; species Oxyruncus cristatus. Next base: position 673,866 of record VXAY01003993.1, read on the forward strand.
GTTTTGGTAGCGTGGTGGGGGGCTGCAGATGTGGCTTCTGTTAGAAGCTGCTAGAAACTTCCCCTGTCCCGTGGAGCCAATGCCAGACAGCTCCAGGACGGACTTCTGCCGCTGGTCAAGGCCAAGCCAATCAGGAGTGATAGTAACATCTCTGTGGTAACATACTTAAGAGCAGAAGCTTGTTGTGCAGAAGAAATTCCAGCCAGGGAAGAGCGGAATGAGAACACGTGAACAACAATGTAAACACCAAGGTCAGTGCAGAAGGAGGGGCAGGAGGTGCTCCAGGCGCCAGAGCTGTGTCCCCTGCAGCCCATGGAGGACCATTGGGGTGCAGAGACCCCCCTGCAGCCCATGGAGGAGCCCATGCTGGTGGAGGCTGTTACCCCATGGGAGGCCCAGGATGGAGCAGGGTCCTGCCAGAGACCTGTGGCCCATGGAGAGGGAAACTCAAGCTGGAGCAGGTTTTTCCCTGGTAGGACTCATGGCCCTGTGGGGGACCCATGTCAGTACAGTTCATGTGTGAAGGACTGCACCCCATGGAGGANTTCATGTGTGAAGGACTGCACCCCATGGAGGAGTGACCCATGGGACAGCAGTTTGGAAAGGACTGCTACCTGGGGGATGGACTCACTCTGGAGAGGTCCATCATGGACTGTCTCCCATGGGAGAGACCCCACGGGAGCAGGGGAAGGACTCCTCTACCTGAGCAGCAGCAGAAACAACAACTGACTGTAACCCCCATTAACTGTCCCCCTGCATCGCTGCGGGAGGAGGAGGGAGAACATGGAAGGAAGGAGGGGTGGGGGAAAGGTGTTTTTAAGACTGTTTTATTTTTCACCCTTGGGCTCTTATCCTGTTAGTAATAAATACAAGTACTGTCTCCACTTTGAGTCTGTTTTGCCCATGAAGGTAATCAGTAAGTGACCTGTCCCAGCTCTTATCTCTACTCATGAATCCTTAGCTGTTTTTATTTCTTTTGTGTCTCCTCTGTCCAGTTGCAGAGGGAGAGTGATAGAGCAGCGTGACTGGGTACTTGGTATCTGGCCAGGGTCAACCCACTACAACTAGAAAGGAAATCTTATCCAGGCATCTGTGTGGCAAGTAGGTGTAATGCATAAATTGGAGATTGGAGGGAGTCTACGAACAGAATGTGATAGTGCTTTGAAAAGAAAATTGAGTTGGTCATGTTAGTTTGAGCACTCAAAGAAACTGTTTCGTGCCAGGCCTATTGATTAGATTGAGTCTAAATAAGATGGTCAGAAAGGAAGAGGTACTGCAGCTCAGACAAGAAAGAAGTTTGATGTAGGAGTCTTTTCTAGCAGCTGATGAGAAATATATACACTTCATGAATATCCTAAAGGGATGGAACAATATTGATCTAAAATAAGTCATGGTGTAGTCACAGATAACTGAGAGGATAATGAGATTGTTTATGGAGCTGCTGGGTGGAAGTAAGGTAATTTGTCTGCATAGTGTTACTGAAACAGCCTTTAGCCACAACCTCTGGTAACTCAAAAATATTAACCATTTGAACTATACCACTTGCTAAGAGAATCAACACAAGTCTTAGCAAATCCTGTTTGTTATTGAAATATGGTTCTCAAGTCCTTTATGCTTTAGAAAAGAAATTCAACCTATGGTACCTGGCTTTCTTAGTTCCATTGTGAGTATCCTGTATCTTGCAGCCTCGTGTGGTACTGCTACTTTTCACTCATTTTATATGAAGAATAATTTCTCAGTAAATTATAGGGTATTATCTGTTATCCAAATAGTTCAAATGCTGCATGTACAATGGAATTATGCTGTGCTGTAAACTAATGCATTTTATTTATCTCCCTCAAAGTCTCTAGAAATAATTACTTCCAGTCCTGGTCAGCTAAATATTGAATTCAGAACCGCTCTGGGAGAAAACATCTTAGAATTCAGGATAGTATAATTGCTGTAGAAGTAAAACATTTGCCTTTAAAATATATGCATAAAGTTTGTCTCCATTTTTGTTGCACTGAAGTAGGGGGATTTTGTTTGTTTTAGCTCCTGTCTGTTTCTGTGAGTAAACCCACAATTCTTTCAATGTTGTATCTGGTTTTGTTTCCCCCTTTTTGTAGTAAAGTGCCATTTGTTCAGTTGGTAAAAAAATGGAGGATTGCATATTAACATTCATGAGGAAATCTGGGATGTAGGCAGTTATAAAGATAGCAAGAACTATTATTATGGCAATTTTATTTATTATCAACTCAATACTTTTTTCCCCATTTAAAAATGACTCTGGCATTCAAATGGCTAATTTTACAAGTACTGCAAATCCCACATGAAAATTAATCAGTTGTATACAAGTGCTGCATATGCAAAGAATGAGTGTTCTTGTGATTGTACAAGATTTAAATTTAGCAACAGAAGTTAAATGAGTTTCATATTCTGTACAAAGGACTTCCTACTTTACCTGCTCTATCAGCAGAGCAGCAGAATATAAAAAGTTTACTGAGGAAGGGAATGATCTTCAAAACTATAGGAAGTTGGAATGAGACAGGGAGCTGGAGCTGGTAGCTGCTGTTCAGTGTCAGTGAGACATGACTGTCTGTATCAGCAATTCCATTCAGATCAGAAATGGTCTCTTGAGGGAAATCTCTCATAACAGGCTTGTCCCTCCTTTTTGGTTCACAGCATCCAGTGAATTTGTAGAAATCCAGAAACTGTTCCTGACTGAAACTTAACTAGAGGATGAAGAGCCAAGGCACACCAAGGTGTGGTCCAAAGGCACTGATAAGTATGTAGTCTGTAGGGTGAGTTGAGAATGAGCCTGTAGCCCTGAGCATTGAAAGAGGACATGTGGCCATCAACTCAAATGTTTGCATTCCATAGGTCTGTTCCTGTTGCACTTCTGTGCTTCTTGATATAGCTGTGGCCTGTATCATGGTCTGTCTGCTACAATAATGTCCAAGAACAGTATTTTAGGCACTGTTCTAGCAGTAGTTTGAAACCATGGATATCAGACAGGAGCAGCACTGCTGTTACAGCACTCTTACGAGGATAGCCTCCCAAAATCCTCCTTTAGTCTTACTGAAGGAGGTGCTGTGCGAACAGAATAAAAATATTTTCCCTGCTTTGAGTAATCTAAAGTGCAAAACAGGAGATTGGTTTATATGGCTAGACCTAGGTACCTGTTCAGAGTGGTAGGAGACAGAGCAACCTTCCTCCTCAACTAAATAGTTGAGTGTTATAGATTTAATTTAGTGATTTCATGCAATAGAAGAATGTCACTTTTCTTAGTACTACTGTGGTACAGATCTGTTTTGTCAGATTTGAATATTAGGTGTGTTTCTTGATCACTTGGGGGAACTCAGAAATGCAAATCAGCTGAGAACATGTGTCTGTATATTCAGTGCAGAAATACCGGTGCTTCCTGACCTCCCTGTCTCGTGTTGCTTTGTTCAAGCTTTGTGTTGATGAAACGGAATAAGCTTGATAGGTAAAGTCTGAGCATCAGCTTCACTTCTTTTGGCTTTGTGGTTGAAAAAAGAACCTATAGAGGTCAGATGATTGACTCAGCTTGTCCTTTCTGATTATGCATTTCTATTGCACACAAAATATTAGGAAAACATTATTGTCATGTTAAATAATAAAGTGAGGAGATGCTACAGTTAAGGTCACTTATGTAACCAAAACTTGCCTCTCTTGTATGTATGCATTATGAATCAGTCCTTAATTAAGTGTTCCTGCTATCTTTCCACTCTTTCCTCTGGCTTTATTTGGTGTGTGAAAGCTTAATGAATACATGCTTCACTTTTTTTTTTTCTTCCTTCTAGTTTAATATGGGGTCCAATTCCTTTTTAGACAGTGCTATATGGGGCCCAATTAATTTTTAGATCATACTGTTTGAACTATTTTGTGAGCAGTATTATTTGTTAGACACTTCTTTTACAACACTGTCGCACTTCGTATGTGGCACTATAGTACCCAGGTATTTCCAGTATACTAGTGAAGTTGTCTGCTAAGCTGAGCTTTGTACCCTTGACTCAGTTCTGCAATTAGAAACAAAGAAATAAAGTAGAAAAGTCATCCAACAGCTCCTGGATACTTGAAGCATCCAAGATGCTTTTTCATGCTTATCTGTGTTGTAAGTGCTTGCACTTATTGAATGTTTTATTTGTCCATGGAACAACTTCCATTGACTTTGTCTCCACCTGCAAGCTCTTGGCACTCTGCAGACTAGTGCTGTGGTCTTAAGCCTGGCATCTGAACGCAAGGAACATGGTTTTGCTTCTTTTTGAGGGTGTGGGAATTGGTATAAGGTGGTATTGACAAACATTCTGCAGGATTTTTGTGTTGGAGGCAAAACTAGGTATAGACAAGGAATCTTGTCATTTAGGGTCTTCTCCAGTTGTTTTAGAGTAATCCTCCTTTCTTTTGCTGACAAGCAAGTGACTGAAGGAGAGATTCCCATACTTGTCTTTTGTTGCAGGCTTTGCATAGTGTTTCTTGTTCATTCACTTCTGCAAAAGTTGATCCTTCCAACCATAACCCTCCCAGTCCCATTTTCTTCATACTTCTGTCTTCTCTCTGTGCTGGTTTGTTCCCATTCTGGTTGTCTTCTCAACATGTCCAGGTCTTACTGCTGTGGATTCCTAATTCAGTTTATTTCTCTTCCAGTCATGCTCTTCTCCTCTCTCTGTTTCTCCTTATGCCCTTGGTTTAGGTGCTGGCTTCTCTCCAGGTTCCTTATCCAGTTTCCATTCTCCCCACCTGTTCTTTCTGTTTTTTCTGTTGCAGACATTTCCACAGCATAGTCCTCCCTTTCTTCTGCATGCTTCACATCCCCATCAGTTTCTTACTCCCTTCCTTACCAACTGTCAGTGTTTTTTGGTGTTCTCCACTCCATTTGGAAAGCCTGTGCCCATGTTCGAAACACATAGAGCGGGCATAAATTTGGGGCATTTAGGCTCCTAAAGCTTTAGTTTCTCCTGGCTGTGGTCATGCTGGCTTTTACTTATTTATATATACTTGTATATATTTATTTAAATCCTCAGACAAATAGTCAAATTTTGGTGTATTTTCTTGTTGATTGTGATTTGGTGATGTCAGGATTGATAGAGGAGACCCCCTGCTTCTGGAGAATGCTGCTATAGTTACTTTAGGTACTACTTTTAATAGAGGGTGAAAACATTTTTTTCTTATTTGTCTATTAGGACAAGGGGAAAAAACAACAATCAAAATGGATAATTTTAGCTTGAATGTTGAAATTTTGCTGGAATGATGAGCAAAAGTAAAGGGTTTATAGTTACTGCAGGTAACGCTAAAGACTGCTGGTTTAATGACAACCTCTCTTACATTAAAATAGTTGCATAACTCCTCAGTGTAACTGGATGCAAATCTGGAATCAGCTGCTCTATGTCAGGCTTCTAGAGCTGAAGGCTTTATTCAAAAATTTATATGCGATGAAAATATGTAATCTTAAGGGGAGAGAATAGTACATTATTTATTTTTATTATTGATATATAGCATATTATTTACCCCTCATAGTATGTACAAGACCCAGACATAGAGTAATATCTCAGGGTAAAATGTTTGAAGGAGAATGGATTCTGCCCTCATAAATTTTTGCTATAGGGGGAAGAATTTTGTTTTTTTAATCGTTAAGTATTTCATAAGTAAATTAGGCAAAAGTAAGACCTCCAAACAAAACAATACGAAACCAAAAACCCAATGTATTTTAGTGTTTGAATTTTAATTTGGAGCAAGTAGATTGTAGACAATAAGAAGTGTGCATGACTATGTTTAGGTCATGTCACCCACTGTAAGAGATGTGATGCTTTAGAGTTGAGCGGGAATTTCACCCAAGACCATTGTATTGTTAATGAGAACCATTTATCTTAAGAACGTCTGTGTTAAAATGATTTTTTTTTTTTTGTTACATGTGAATACGTTTAAATAGGGTAAACCTTTCTACACATCCTATAATGTCTTTGTTTCCTCATATGACTGAAGTGTTAGTGAAAATAGGAGGAAGTTGTTAATGGGAATCATTACTAGAGTTCTGAGCCTGGAACAGACACCAGTGCATCAAAATATTGTGGCCTGGTCTGTCTGCAGAGTCTCCGAGAAGGATCTTGATTCTGTTCTGAACAAATACCTTGAAAAATAGCACAATGTCCTGGAAATCAGACCCTCAAATCTGATTTTCATACCAACAGTACAACTGAAAATCATAGAATAGAACTGGTAGCTATTAAATAACTGTTACATAGTGAGAAACAGTTATAAGCTTTTGAAGAAATGCAACAGCACAAAAATATCTCAGAATTCTTTTAAGATTCAGAAAGTCTTTGTACAGGGTGATTCAGTCAAACCAAAAACTATTGCTCGTTCCCTATATATATATATATAAGAGGAAGGGGAAGCTACTGTTGTTGGTGTTTTTTGTAGCTAAAAAACCAGCAACCCCCTGATGCTGTCTTGGTGTAAGAAGGAATTTTCTTTTGAATTAGATTTCTTGATGGTTCAATATATTAGTAAATGATTTGTGGAAAGCGGATGAATAGTGGGATGTTGACGTGCACTGCTGGCACGTATCTATTAAAGACAGCAAAACTAAAATGGACCGTGAAGAGCTGTGCTGCTTTCTAAGGTGATTAAAATGGCATCTGAAAGTCTGTGTCAGAAGAAACAGTCCTAATTACACATGAACAGTAATTGGTTCTTAATAGGCTACACTTCAAAAACGATCTTCAGGCTAATTCTGGGTTTGAGTTTAGTGTTGTTTTAGACATAAAGTTGTCTAAAAAAATCCAAGAAAAGACAATTTCAGCAATTGAAAGTAATTAATAGTTTCTAATGAAAGAAGAGAGAACAAAATGGAAAGCTTTATTTATACTACTGCATGTTATTTATATGGCTGCATTGGTAAATGTTATTACTGGATACTACGACTTTTATATTTGCCTTATCCTCAGAAGGCTATACTTCCCCTACAAGAGATACTGAGAAAAGTAAGCGGAGCAATTGGATGTCCCAGATGGCTTAGAAGGGGATGAAAGTAAATAAATTATGATTCTCAGTACTGAAAACCACATACCCATAGTCATTTCTCTGAAGTCTATAAACTCTTTCAAGATCAGGGAGAAGATGAAGAGGGAACAATTTAATCCTGATGTCTCCCTAACATGAGAAGAAGGTGTCTAATGAGGCAGTAAGTTATTAAATAAAAGGAAATACCTTGTCACATGACAGATAATTAAATTGTAGACTTATTTCTTTGAGATGATGTAGTGGCCAGATGTAAAATTGAAACTTAGTGTTTGGACAAAATCATGACAAAAAAGAGCAGTCCATCAGGGTTGTTAAACATAATGTTTGGATTGTGTCTGATTCATTAAGCTTCCTGTCTCAGTAATAGTCGAAGACAAGGAGAGTGTATCAAAGGAGGTATTCCTGCTATTGCTACTGTGATAGGTTCTTTAGCCTGACCTCTTGCAGCTGATTTGAGGTTAAATTCTGTGTATCTGTAAAGGCTGTGTATCTGTTCTGCCAATCTGTTTTGACCTCCCAGCCCCAGTAAGGGATTTAAGGAATACAGATACCAACTTTAAAAAAAAAAGTGTGGCAGTTTACTATAGTGCAAAACAGTAAAGAATTACAAAAGCAGCAGTGGCTTAGGGAAGGATTCACTTAGCAATACGTCTAATTGTTACTACAAAGAAAGTCTTATAGTGATTAAGACGGAGATACATCACCAGTTACCCTAAGTAATGCATTACCTTCATCCAGACCACACTTCCGCTGGGAAGGCCCCAATCACGGAAAAAGAATATGCAAATATCTAGAAATACATTTACAGCACAGACCTGAAAAATGCTTGTGCAGGCACACACAGCTAAATGAATCATTCGCTTGCTAGAGCTGCCCCATTTGCTGTTCCTTACGCACTGACTTGTACTATTAAGCAAAGTTAAACAGAAAAGCTAACAAAACTTGTTTGAACTCAGTTGTTTACTTTAGCTAGGGTGATGTTTATTTGTATCTTTTTCTATCCCCTGTGCACCATATCAAGCAAAGAAATTTCTAAGCTCCCAATTTGCTGGGTGGAAGTCAGCCTGGTGTCTGTAGGTCTCAGAGGACTATTTGGCACAAAGGGGAGGGAGAAAGTGTGGATGCATGCATGTACAGATGTTTTCAGTTAATCCTTTCCTAATTGGGTTACTGCTGAGCTCAGTACTGCCAGCACTGTTGCGAGTTTCAGAACATTTTCACTTTTCCATTGGGAGAGGTGATAATCTCACTTTTTTTTGTTTGTTTGGGGTT
>VXAY01003994.1:8547-43212 GCA_013399855.1 Oxyruncus cristatus
TATGGGGCCTGGGGGGCTGTGGTGGCTGTTATTAGTTAATTAATTATTTTATCTGTCTATCTGTCTGGTTTTTAATTTATTTCCCTCTGAAGTGTTACGGTTTAGTGTGAAAATGGGGCCCCTTTCCCAACGTTTCCCCCCATCCCTGGCAGGATGTACCAGGAGGGATTCTTGGGTCCTGGTTGTTTGTGTTGGCTGTTATCAATCAATTAATTAATTAATCAATTTACTTATACATGCAGTTTTTTCGGAAGTGTTGCAGATTAGCCTGAAAATGGGCCCCCTTTCCCAACTCCTTCCCCATCTCTGGTGGAAGCTACTGAAGGGGGGGTGGCTTTGGGCCCTGAAGTTTTCTGGTTATTTATTTATTTTTCTGTCTGTCTATCTGGTTATCTGTCTGTCTGTCTGGTTATCTGTCTGTCTGATTATTTTTTTTACCTATCTGGTTGTTTTTTTTTTTAATCTGGTTATTTATTTGTTTATTATCTGGTTATCTGTCTATCTGGTTATTTATTTATCTATTTATCAATCTATTTATTCATTTATTTTTTCGGGAAGTGTTACAGATCAGAGGAAAACGGGCCCCTTTTCCCAACACTTCCCCCCATCCCTGGAAGTGTCCAAGGTTCCAAGGTTGGAGCAGAACCTGCTCAAAGCAGCAGGTGCCCCTGCCTGTGGCACTGGGTGATCTTTGATGCCCCTTCCCATGCGAACCGTTCCCTGATGTCCTGAAATACCCCGTTTCCCACTCGGGTGCTGCTTCTGGCTGGTCTTTGGGCTGGGCTTGGTAAATCCAGACCTCAAGTTTAGGCCTCAAGAGCAAAGCTTGGCTTCCTGACACCAGGGGAAGCTGGAGCTGCTGCTGCTTCCCAGAGCTTTTTGGCCACACCTGCTTTTCATTTCCTTGCTTTTGGGGTAGTTCTTCCGGGCATTCGGGAGACGTGACCCTTTGCCAGGGCTGCTGCAGGGAGAGCTTGATGTTAGGACAAGTCAGGGATTTGTTGTGGAATGCCGTTGTTCCGGAGGTTTGTGAGGAGCCCGGGTGAACTTGGCTTGCTCCGGAGCTTCCCCCCCAAAAGCCTGACCTGGGAGGCAAACTGGGTGACTGGTGGATTCTCCATCCCTGGAGGTTTTCAGGATGAGGCTGGGCATGGCACTTAGTTCCATAGGCTAGTAACTGCAGTGGTGTTGGATCAAGGGTTGGACTTGATGATCTCAGAGGTCCTCTCCAACCCGTCTGATTCTATGATTCTGTGATTCTGCCGAAATAAGTGGCTGTTTCAGTGGCTGAAAGTGGGAATTTTTTTCCTTAAATTCTTCATACCTTTTTTTTTCTTTTTTCCCCCAAGCTCAAGGGATGTGGAGAACTGTTCTACCCAGAGCACTGAGAGCGGGTATGGGCAGCTGTGGGGCTGCTGTTCATTTTTCCTCTCCTTTGGGGTCAACCCCCTGCCCTGCTTTCCTGTGCACGAGGGGCTGTGCCAGCCCCAAGCTGGTTTTACTGGTTTTTCCTGTGTTTTCATGCTGGTTTAAGATGCTACAGGTTTCAGCTGGGTTTTGATAGTCCCTGTGAGCCCACCTGAGCACGCACTGGAGAGCCAGGACAAGGGGGAAGGGCTTCAAAGTGACAGAAAGTGGGGTCAGATGGAATACGAGGAAGGAATTCCTCCCTGGGAGGGTGGGGAGGGCCTGGCACAGGTTGCCCAGAGAGGTTGTGGCTGCCCCTGGAGCCCTGGAAGTGTCCAAGGCCGGGTTGGAGCAACCTGGGCTGGTGGAAGGTGGGAGGGGTGTGGAATGGGGTGAGCTTCTAAGGTTCCCACCCAAACCCAAACCATTCCATGATTCTGTGAAAAAGGGACACTACTTCCTTGTTCCTCAACCCTGGGTGAGCACAGCTGGACTTCTGGGTCCAGCTCTGGGCTCCTCGGGATAAGGGAGACCTGGAGCTCCTGGAGAGGATCCAGGGGAGGTTGTGAAGATGCTGAAGGGGCTGGAGCATCTCTGTGACCAGGAGACACTGAGAGGGGACCTCCCCAGTGTGTGTCGGTGCCTGCAGGGGATGGACCAGGCTCTGCTCGGGGGTGCCCAAAAATAGGGACACGAAAAGTTCCACCTGGACACGAGGAAGAACTTCTTCCCTGGGCAGTGACCCAGCTCTGAACAGGCTGCTCAGGGAGGGTGTGGAGTGTCCCTCCCTGGAGATATTCCAGAGCCATCTGGGTGCGTCCCACGTGCTCTGGGATAACTCCGAGCAGGGCGGTGGGACCAGGTGACCCCCTGAGGTCCCTCCCAACCTGCCCCATCCTGTGGTTCTCGGTGAGAATTGTTGCCTCCCTTTCTCGTGCTCCTGCAGGGAGCTCCTGGTCTGAGTGAGAGCTGAGCTGGTGCTGGAGAAGGGGGTGGAACAGGATGATTCCCAGTTTCTTTTTCTGTGTAACAGAACAGGAGGGGAAGGGTTTGTACCCCCACTGCTGCAGCAGTGTGGGCTCACTGGCCCAGGGTGGATTCCATGCAGGAATAACGCCCTGGCTGTGCCTGCCCCATGAGTCGATGGCTGTTGTGGCAGCTGCATGTGCACAACAACCCCGTTTTGAACAAATCATCAGGTTTTCCGCAGTTGCCTCATGTGACAGGGGGGGTTTGAGAAAGCTGATGGTGGGGGGAGTGAGGCTGGACCAGCAGGAATGGGGTTCTCTTTGCCTGTGGCTCTTCCCAGCAGGATGGAGCTGCTGCTGCTGTTTAGTCCACCTGGGTCACTGTCACGGGCTGCTTGTGCCAGATTTCAAGTATTTATGTATTTAATTTATTTAGGCTCTTGCTAGATTTGATGTGTCTGGGCCGTGATAAAGTTTTGTACCTTAACTTTGCCCCGGGATGCCTGACCACAGCTTGGTGTTTGCTGCTTCCAGGGAAAATCCCCAAGCTCTTCACAGAGGTGGAAGTGAGTTCCCAGCGAGACCCATATCCCACTGAAAGCCCCGAGTCTCCTGGGAGGAGCTCCCTGCAGGTGGCTGGAAGAAATCCTGCCGTGATGAAGCCACTGAAGAACACCAGGGCTGGTGAGTGGCTTCTCGTTCCATGGGGCAAGAACAGGGCTCTAGAATTGTGAACACCCTGGTGGGGGCTGTTTGGGGGCAGCATTTTTTTGGCTCTGTGACTCAGTGACTCAGTAAAATCCAGATGTCCAAGTGGAACCTGCTGGAGTTGATACCACCAGTTTTGGGGTGCTGAAAACGCTGCTTTCCTTCAAAAGACAGTCATGATTCTTGCTTCCCTGAGTCAACAAAGTAGTGCCTGTTGGAAAACACTTTAAATCCTGGAAGCTCCATCCTGTTCTTGCCATGTGGTGCCTGGAGTTGGCAGCTTTTTCTCTGGGAAAGGTGCAAAAAAGGCTGCTGGGGCCGTTCCGTAAAATCAGCCTTGAAGACGTGGCAGCCACACGTGGCTCAGTCAGGCCCTGCAGCATTTGAATCCATCACTCAGAAGACTTTCTAGTTCTTGTGGCTCTTTCCATCTTTCCGTTTGGGTGGCCTCCCATCAGCAGGGTGAAGTTTTGGTGCCTTAGAAGCTGCAGAGTTGTGGTTCGTGTTGGATTTTAAACTCCCCCGGGGTGGTGCTGAGGGGGCACAGCTGAGCGTTTAGATCTCGTCTGTTCCCGCTTTCAGAGGAGCAGGATGGGGAGGATGTGGAGAGGAGGAAAAGGAGGAGAAAGGCCACCAAAAGGAAAAGAGAAGGGAAGAGCCAGGAGGAAGAGGGGCCTCTGTCCTGCGACATCAAGCTGGATGACACCCTGGATCGCACCTTGGAGGACGGAGCCAAACAGCACAACCTGACCGTGGTCAACGTGAGGAACATCCTGCACGTGAGTCTGGGGGCACTCCAGGGGCTGGGGAGGCTCCAGGCCAGCCTGTGGGTGCTCATGGGGGCACTGGGATTCCCGCACGGGGATGTCTTGGCCACCCATGCCCTGATCTCTCCTGTTGGATCCATAAATCACGGCGTGTCCCAGTCACCTGGGCCCTGCTTTGGTGGGAGGCGTTGATCCCAATTCCCTTCATTCCCAGTGGCACGTGGGGCTGTCTTGCTTGTCCTGAGTAGCAGGAAGAACTGAGCTAAAAATCATCCTCCAGGGGAGCAGGCTGTGGACTGTGAGCTGATGGGATCCTGATGGAGTTGTGGTGGTGCTGGCAGAAGTGCATCACCCTTCGTTAGTGCCCAGGCACTTTATTTATTATAATAATTAGGTTTCATTACCAGATTTCTCACCTGGATGAAGTGTCTGTGTCTGAGTGTCAGTTATAAACAGAACTATGGGGAGTCATTTGGGGCGACTGTAGAGGGGGACGACTGTAGAGGGGGGCGACTGTAGAGTCCGTCACACAACCTCCAGCTGGAAAGGAACTGCCAGAACTTCTCTGCTGTCAGAGCTCTGTACTCTACACCTCGTGGGTGTGGGTTTCAGTTCATCCCAAAGCAGGGCTGGAGAGCAATAGGAATTATTTTCCCACAGAAATGGTGCCTTTTTCCCCCCCTCCGTGCAGCTGGTGTTGTTCCAGTCCAGGTGATCTCCGAGAATTTCCCCCTTTGCCATCCCTGTGGCAAACAATGTGCAGACTGCCACGGCTCTTCCAGGCAGATTCTGTGTCAGTGCCATAAATTAATACCTTTCTCTGTAGGTGCTGGGATGATGCAGCACAATTTTTAAAGACTTCATGTGTTATAAATATATAATAATACAGTTTGTTGTTCCACGCTTTCTACGGAGAGTCAGGCCCTTGTTTTGGGAGCCTGTGAGCACTGAAAGAGTCGAGTTTAATCAAGATTTAAGTTTCCTGCTGCACCCCACGTTCCTCCTGTGCCTGGGAGTGGCACTTTTTTTGCTGATTGTGTGACAGGACTGATGACACGATCCCAGGGAAGCTGGTGTGGGCTTTTGTTTTGACTGCTTGCCTTCTCTCTCTGCTGGGAATTTATTCCGTGGAGCATTCACAGGGAATGCGGTGCAGTGGTTTTATCTCTGCTGTGCTACTCCCAAGTTTCATTGTCTGATCCCTGAACAGTAATTTTATTTGTGGTACAATTACAAAACTTGTCGTACACTGAATATTTTCTGGGTGGTTTCTTGTAACATTGGCTGTATTTATTATATTTTCCATGTCTTTTTAACAAATAGGATGTGAAGGACACTTTTTTTGTGTGTGTGTTGCTGTAGGAAGTGATCACAAATGAGCACGTGGTGGCCATGATGAAAGCAGCCATCAGCGAGACAGAGGATATTCCTTTGTTTGTGAGTAAAAAAACCTTGTTCAGTTTGGGGTTTTTTTCAGTTGTTCCAAATGCCTGACGCCTTCACCGATCTGTCTCCTCAGGGGTGTGGAGAGGAGAGGCAGGATAGGGGATTTTATTATAATATTTATTATAATAATTAGGTTTCATTACCAGATTTATCACCTGGATAAAGGGAGAAGTGTCAGTGTCTGAGTGTCAGTTATAAAGAGAATTATGGGGAGTTATTTGGGGTGAGCTTGGAGGGGGTGAGCTTGGAGGAAGAGGAAAGTTTCACAGTGAACAGTTGCTGGGGAAAAGTCTGCAGTAAAGGAAAGTGGCTGGATTGGTTGCTCTTGTCTTTGTTTTAAACCCTCAGGAGCCCAAAATGACTCGTTCCAAACTGAAGGAAGTTGTGGAGAAAGGGGTGGTAAGTCTGAAACCTGCTTTTCCTGTTGCACCTTCCTCCTGCTCAGGTGGGGACCAGGGGCAGGGCCTGAGGGAGCAGTTGGAGCTCTGTCATGGGGGGTTTAGGGGAATACTGGGAAAATCCTTCCCCCAGAGGGTGTTTGGGCACTGACCAGGCTCCCCAGGGCAGTGGGCACGGCCCCAAGGCTGCCAGAGCTCCAGGAGGGTTTGGACAATGCTCTGAGGGGCAGGATTTTGGGCAGGGCCAGGGGTTGGGTTTGGATGATCCCCGTGGGTCCCTTCCAGCCCAGGATATTCTGTGAGTGGTTTTGGTTGTTGGGCCTCCTAAAAGGAGTGTAAAGCTCTCGTGTGGTCGAGTCTTGCAGTGAAAAAAAATCAGTGCAAAGAGTGTAAAAGAGAATTCGTGGGAGATGAGCAGCACAGGGCCAGGTCAGAGCTGGGAGGGGCAGTGAATTCCCAGTGCCTCTTGTCCTGAGGCTGCTGCCTGGGCATCCCACAAGGGCTTTCGAGGCCTTTGGTTGAGCTCTGGTCTTGCTTGGCCACTGTGCAGATCAGGCCCAGGTGCTCCTTTTGATTTAAGAGGCCCCTTAAGGTGTGAAAAGAGCTCTGAAACAGCTCCCGGGTTTCTGCTCTCCCCAGGTGATCCCCACGTGGAATATTTCCCCCATTAAGAAGGCAAATGAGGTGAAGGTAAGTGAACTGCTGCCAGGGAGAGGGGGAGGCCACACCAGAGGCTGAGCCAGGGGCTTTCTGGAGGACTGGAGCAGCTCCTTTCTGGGCTTCAGGGTGTTTCCTCAGTTAGAAATCTTTGCTCTTCCTCCTGCCTGTTAAAAGTTTCCCACCGCCGGGACAGCAAAAATTCCTGTTGCCGAAACGTGACAAATCCCCCCAGGGTTGTCCCTTTGATTTTATTCTTTTTAATTTTTTTACCAATTTCTACCTTTTCCTGTATGATACTGGAGCGAACTGAAGAGCTTTGCACGGCCCTTGGCCGCTTCTGCAGCACGTTTCCCCCGGGTTTGAGGGCGGGACCCGGAGTCCTTCTGACGTGATTTTTGTGCCTCACATAAATTAAGAAGTCACTTCCTTCTCCCGTGCTGCAGCCACCTCAGTTTGTGGACATCCCCCTGGAGGAGGATGATTCATCTGACGAGGAATACCAGCCTGAGGATGAGGATGAGGATGAGACTGCAGAAGAGGTGAGCGCAGCTTGTGCCAAGGGCTTTCCTGCCCCGTGTGTCTGAGGCAGGAGAACCCTCTTTATTCTCACGCTTGTGAGTCGCCCCCGGCCCTCTGGTCGTGTTCCTTCATCGACCTGTTATTAATTTGGCTGAAGAAGGGCCTTTGAAATGTCGGCTGAAGCAGAGTTTGAGGGCCACTCTGCCTCTCTTGCCCTGCAGAGCTTGCTGGAGAGTGACGTGGAGAGCACGGCCTCTTCTCCCCGTGGGGCCAAGAGATCCCGCACACGGCGCTCCTCCGACGAGGAGGGGGGGACTCCCTGTGAGGTAAACCTGGGGGGTGCGGGGGAGTGCCTTCCTTCT
This sequence comes from Oxyruncus cristatus, assembly GCA_013399855.1. NCBI lineage: Eukaryota > Metazoa > Chordata > Aves > Passeriformes > Cotingidae > Oxyruncus > Oxyruncus cristatus. The sequence goes on from VXAY01003994.1 coordinate 15,783, forward strand.
TCACGAGCAGCTCACACTCGTCCTTCGTGATTTATTAGCCCAAAATCCGGGCCCTTTCCAGGTGCTGGGTGGATTTAGGGTCCCCCCTGCCTTGGCAGGAAGGGCTGAGGCTGAAATAAGCACTTAAAGCTCTTGGAGTGGGAACAGTTAGCTGGGATAATAGTTATTTTTCTGGTTATTTTTGGAGAGGAGTACAGGAGAATTGCTGGCTGTGCTCAGCTTAGGAGGAGAAAGGGGGTTTTTATAAAAGCATTAAAGGTGTTTGTGGTGACTCTGTGCACCGACAAGTCAGTGGGAGTGGCAGGTGCAGAGTGATAAGGACCAAGGATCAGCAGAGAAGGACAAGAAAGTGCCTGAGAACTGACCCTGCAGTCAGAAAGAGCAATATTATATTGATATTTCCCTATTTTACTCACCGTGGGTCTGGATTCTGCCTCAGTAACTGGTTTATCAGCTCTAGATGTTGAGATCGATACTCAAACCTTCCAGATGTCTCCTTTCCTGCAATCTTTATGTATCCCTGTGCCTTCTGAAAAGCAAAGTGAGTGTGACAGGAAGAATCCATCTCCCCCCGAGAAGCTTTTCTCTCGTCCCCTACTGTGCCAGGCCAGGAAAAAAAAAAAAAAGAGAGACTTTACTTATCCTGTCCTTGGAAATCTGCGCTCTGAACAAAACCTTTTAACACAAAGGCCTTTTTAATTAGATGGAGAAGGTCACCCCACCTGCTGTGAGGCACATCAGTGCCGAAGTTGTTCCCATGGGGCCCCCACCACCTCCTAAACCGAAGCAAACCAAGGACAGCACGTTCATGGAGAAGCTTCATGCTGTGGATGAAGAGCTGGCCTCGAGCCCTGTGTGCATGGACTCCTACCAGGTACAGTTCTGGGGGAGCCTGTGACAGTGGGGGGGTTAGTTGGGCCAAAATCTGGGAGAAATCATGGGAATTTCTGGTGTTCTCTGCTCCTGCTTTCAGTGTGTTCTGCTCTCCTCCTGTAAGTTTAAATAATAACTTTGTCTGAGCAAGCTGCTCTGGTGGGAGGTGTTCCCTGTTGGGACAGGATGATCTTTAGGATCCCTTTAAGGTCCCAAACCATTCCATGGGTCTGTGATTCTGTGGAATTGAATCTCCACAGTGTGTAGGACGTTGGCTCTGTGAGAGAATAGAAGTAGCTGTAGTCCATATAACTATATATATATGTAATATATGTATTGTAGATAGTGAAGGAATGTTGTTAGTGACATAGACTTCTAGTTTTTTGTAACTCCACTTTGTATTTATGCTCATAAGTCTCTCACTGTCTTTGTTTTGGCTGTTAAATGCAACTCTCCGACATCTACAACACTAATAAGAACAGTTTTCCTTTTTGCAAGTTGTCCTGTTGGCTGAGTTGTGTTTTACAGGCACAACTTTTACTATGAAGCATTAACTATTAATTATTAACTATTTGCTATTAGCTATTTACTGGCTGAGGAAGTTGGTTGTCCAATTTCTTTGGAACTGAGCTGAGTTCCAGATTGGAGCTGAGGGAATTGGTTGTTCAATACTGCTTCCCATCCAGTGCTTCCCATCCAGTGTTTCCCCTTGATCAACTGTTTCCCCTTGATCAACTATTTAGTAGCTGAGGAAATTGGTTGGAAGAGAAACCCTGTCTCATCTCAGTGCTGAGAGAAGCATCTCTGCTCCGTGCAAGGGTGGGGTGAGGTGACAATCCTGTGCTGCTACTGCACATTGATCTCAGACAGGGAAGAGGGCAAACACGGTGAAACACACGTGAGGATCAAACCCTGGAAGTGGAAATTGCTTCCTTGGTGGCAGAAAGCCTTTGTTTTGGCTGTTAAATGCAACTTTCCGACAGTTACAACACGAATGAGAATAGTTTTCCTTTTTGCAAGTTGTCCTGTTGGCTGAGTTTTGTTTTGCAGGGACAATTTTTACTATGAAGCATTAACTATTAATTATTAACTATTTACTGGCTGAGGAAGTTGGTTGTCCAATTTCTTTGGAACTGAGCTGAGTTCCAGATTGGAGCTGAGGGAATTGGTTGTTCAATACTGCTTCCCACCCAGTGCTTCCCATCCAGTGTTTCCTCTTGATCAACTATTTAGTAGCTGAGGAAGTTGATTGGAAGAGAAGCCCTGTGGCTTGTAAGAGCCTCTTGTTGTAAGAGAAGCATCTCTGCTCCGTGCAAGGGTGGGGTGAGGTGACAATCCTGTGCTGCTACTGCACATTGATCTCAGACAGGGAAGAGGGCAAACACGGTGAAACACACGTGAGGATCAAACCCTGGAAGTGGAAATTGCTGTTGATTGGAAGAGAAGCCCTGTGGCTTGTAAGAGCCTCTTGTTGTAAGAGAAGCATCTCTGCTCCGTGCAAGGGTGGGGTGAGGTGACAATCCTGTGCTGCTACTGCACATTGATCTCAGACAGGGAAGAGGGCAAACACGGTGAAACACACGTGAGGATCAAACCCTGGAAGTGGAAATTGCTGGTAAGGGGTTCGTGTGAGATGGTGAATGAACAACAGTAAATTTAGGAGCAGGGAGAGCGGTGGACGCTCGGCCCTCTCAGCCGCCGACATAAAGGATTCCTCCTGGCAGGAATGGGGTGGGTTCGGCGCTGGGCTCTTGGGAAAGCAGGGCTGTGGTGACTGCAGTGTCCTTGCCCCCCCAGCCCCTGGAGGACAGCCTGATTGCCTTCAGAACCCGCTCCAAGAGGCCCCTGAAGGACGTGCCCCTGGGGCAGCTGGAGGCCGAGCTGCGCGCCCCTGACATCACCCCCGACATGTACGACCCCAACACGGCAGATGACGAGGAGTGGAAGAGGTGGCTGGGAGGGCTCATGAATGATGACGTGGAGAATGAAGGTGACGTGGCAGATTTGTTGGGGTTTGGTCACTGGAGTTGGGGTTATGGGGTTTAATAAACCAAGGGCTGGGGCTGCGCCAGGGTTGGGGTGACCCCCAGGGTCGATCCAGGCTGGGGATGAGCAGAGGGAGGAGGATTTGGGGGAGAGGCTGGACATGACCCAACCTGCTTGAGCCAGGCCAGAGGAGGCACCGAGGTGATCAGGGCTGGAGCAGCTCTGCTGGGAGGAAAGGCTGGGAAGATTGGGATTGTTCAGCCTGGGGAAGAGAATGCCCTGGGGTGGCCCAACTGTGGCCTTCCAGGACCTGAAGGAGCCTCCAGGAAAGAGGGAGAGAGGCTGTTGACAAGGGCTTGGAGGGCCAGGACAAGGGGGAATGGCTTCAAACTGATAGAGGGCAGGGTTAGATGGGATACTGGGAGGAAATTCCTGCATGTGAGGGTGATCAGACCCTGGCACAGGCTGCCCGGAGAAGCTCTCTCGCCCCTGCGAGTGTCTAAGGCCTGGTTGGATGGGGCTTGGAGCAACCTGCACTAGTGGAAGGTGTCCCTGCCCTTGGCAGTGGGGTGGAAGAAGGTGACCTTTAAGGTCCCTCCCAACCCAAGCCATCCTGTGATTTTATGCTGAAAGCCTGAAGGTTTGTTTTCTGCTTACACACCATGTTCTCGTGAGCCTTGCCTGCCACCAGCTTTCCTCCTGTCCCCCAGGGCCCTCTGTGAGAGCTCTCAAACTTCAGGTGCCTCCCTCACTTGTGAATATTTCCTCTCCAGCACAAAGGGAAAGGGCTGGATTTAACCCTTCGTGCTGCATCCTGACACGGCATCTACACCTGAATCTGAGTGTGTCCTGCTCTGTGAGAGGGATTTATTTGGGTAGAAACAGCTTTTTGTTCTCTGAGAATCAATAAGAACAAGCTCTGGGGCTTGACCTCCAGTTCCTCCTGTAACTACAGCTGGTTACAGTTGATTTTCACACCTGCAAATTGAATATAAGACACAAACTGAAATCGTGTTACTGTATGAAACAAAGCTTAGGTGAAACTCGGGTCCCAGGGAATAAAGCTGGCTCTATGAAGTGGGAATGGCTGCAGGTGGGGGTGCCAGGAGCTCAGCTGGGAAGGAGCAGGGGTGTGATTTTTTTTTGCTTCCGTGGAAGGAGTAACTGCGGGCAGCAGTTCCAGCCCTGTCTGTGCAGTGAACAAAAGGGCGGGGGAATGACCTCTTGGAAACGTGCTTCCCCTCAGATGAAGCTGATGATGATGATGACCCCGAGTACAACTTCCTGGAGGATCTGGATGAGCCAGACACGGAGGATTTCAGGAACGATCGTGCTGTGAGGATCACGAGTGAGTTCCTGGGGAATTCCCTGCTCCCCCTCCTTGCTTGTAATTCACTTGGAGAAGGGTTTTGTTGCAAGGATCTTTGCAGCGTGGGGTAATTAAAACCTGCAGTGCCTTGACCAGCTCTTGGCCTCGTGTGAGCTTCATCCCATGGCAAAGCCTGGACAGCAATATTTGGGTGGTGATAATAAACCTGAAAGCCTCGGACAGTTCAGACTCAAATGTTAACTTCGTTCTTGAGTGTAACTAAATCTTCTCTAAGTCCTCTCAGGACTTGGGGGTTTATATATTTTGGGGGTTTATATATTTTGGGGGTTTATATATTTTGGGGGTTTATATATTTTGGGGGTTTATATATTTTGGGGGTTTATATATTTTATACATATAAAACATACTTATTTTGTAAAGATACCACTTTCCATCTTTGCAGCAAACCACACTTGCTTCGGGTGTTATAAATTTGAATTTCATTGTGAAAATGAGGGTTTATATTGTGGGTTTTGACTCAAACCAATCTCAGCAAAGTGTTTTTGGCCCAGCATTAGAAAGGGAATCATCAGGGGCCTTCCCTTTTTTGGTTCTCTCTGCAAGAGGAGGGTTTCCCTTTGTGAGAGAAATTCCTTAAATGACTAAATTCCATGAGAGGATTGCCGAGCGTTTCTCGGAAGAGGAATATTCACACTTCTTTTTGATTTTTACTTGCAGAAAAGGAAGTGAACGAACTGATGGAAGAGCTGTTTGAGACAGTAAGTGATGAACTGAGGGGAAGAGCTGCCAGATGTGGCATGAAATGTGGGGAGGCACGAAGGAGTGGGCTCTGGAAAGGCCACAGCAGGGTCGTTTCAGGCTTGGGATCGTCTGTAGGGACTTCCCTAAGTCCCTGCAGAGGTGAAAGTCTGTGCTAAGAGGGTAATCCTGAGCTCTGTTAACTAAAGGCAGTGGTAAAGGTGCTCCTTGGGCTTTCTGCCCCTGAGTGTGGCTCCGTGTTTTCCCCAGTTCCAGGACGAGATGGGTTTCTCCCACATGGAGGATGAAGGCCCCGAGGACGAAGATGTTGTCACGGAGTCTCGGCCCAATTTCAATACCCCCCAGGCTCTCAGGTGGGAGCCTTTGCGGGGAGCAGCTCTGCTGTGGCAGCCACCACAAGAGGGAGGAGTTGCCTGGTCGGCTCTGGGATGGTTTTATTTGTGGGATTGGACATGGGTTGGACACTGGACCCTCTTTCTTTTTTTTGTCCTGGGTACCACGTTTAACTTTACTGCTTGTGATGCATCTGGAGAAGGTGACCGGTGAAAACGTGTCCTTTCAGAGCGAGGCGCGTTCAGAAGGGTGTCTGCACTGAAAAACTGGTGCTGCATCTCGGTGCAAGCAGCCAAGGCCTCTCAGAAGGGTGACTTTTTCTGTCCCTGCTTCTTCACCTCTGTGCTCACTGGAGGGTCACAGAAGGGTTTGGGTTGGGAGGAACCTTAAAGATCGACTAATTCCACCACCTTCCACCAGCCCAGGTTTCTCCAGCCTGGCCTTGGACACTTCCAGGGATGGGGAATCTATAATTCTCGGGGCAACCTGTGCCAGGGCCTCCCCACCCTGACAGGGAGGGGTTTCTTTGTAAATCTAAATGGAAATGTAAATCTAAATCTTCCTCCTCTTGAAGGGGAGGGTGAAGTTCACTTCCTGCCCTGATGGTTTTGGGGTGGCAAGAGACACCTGAGGGTTTGACCGGGTGCGTCCCCTTCAATTTAAGGAAATAGCTTGGATGCAATGTCAGACTTCTCATGGAAAATGAGGCCTGAGACAGCTGAGGGCTGGGAATGAAGTGACTCTCCAGTCTGGGAGTTGGCTTTTGGTGATTTTTGGGTTATAACCTTGAAGAGGAGAGGGCCTAAAGCAGCTCCATCCCTGGAGTAGACAGGGCTTGGAAGGAACCTGGTCCAGTGGGAGGTGTCCCTGCCTGTGGCAGGGGGTGGAATGAGATGAGCTTCAGGTTCCTTCCCACCCCAACCATTCCATGATTTCTTTCTGGGTGATAATTCTTCTGGATTTACCCAGCTGCAGGCTCTGGCTGAAGGGGCACTGCAGGAAGGGTGGTGTCTCCTTGTTCATGGGGCAGAGCAGCTCGAGATCCCGCTGTTTCTGTTTGGGAAGGGAGCTAAAGTGAAGGCTGGAGCTTCTGGATGCTCCCTCTGGGATGAGCAGTGCCAGAGGGGAGTGCAGCAACTACAAAACCAGCTACAGGCTGAAAGACCAGGAAGCTTTATTCTCTCCTTTATTATTTTTTATGCATTTGGCTCTGATAACGGGGAGTTTTGTTCAGTTTTCCTCGGTGGACAGTTCTGCAGTTGTTTCTTGCCTGGTTTTTATCTGTGGACAGGATTTTTAGATGTCCCATAAAACATCTTTATTTGGTGGGTTTATTGCTGTCTTTATGATAATACCCTGCATTAGGAGCATCATGGAACAACTTGACTTACAGCTGGCTTCAGGCCTGTTATGGAAGGGAAGCTGATAACCAGCAGAAATCAGGATATTGACTGGCACAACTAATATAAAATAAAAAAAAATGCAATCACGAGTAAAGCAGGGGATAGTTAGAACTGTTTTGGAAAGGGTGGTGGCAAGTACATCCTGTTTTCTGCTACCTCTTTTAGGGTCTCTAGCATCGAGTCCTCTGCATAAAGCTGGGTGGTAATTTATTAGTTCATTTCTTTTTTTTAATAAGTGAAGCGGTCTGAGGTCTTTCTGGAGACCCTCGAGATGATAAAACGCCACCCAAAATACCTCAGGTGCCTCCCACACCTGCAGCAGTGCAGGGGTGGGTCAGAAATAAATAACTTACGTGTAAAGATTTCAAGTTGGGGTGTACTTGAGGAGCACAGGTGACACCTGAACTCCAGAGAGGGCAAAATATCCTGGATGACTGGCGATGGTTTCTAAAGCCTGGGTCGTTGTATTTTGCTCTGCCTGGTCGCAAACAGGTTTGAAGAACCTCTGGCCAATTTGCTGAACGAGCAGCACCGGACGGTGAAGGAGCAACTGGAGCAGCTGAGGATGAAAAAGTCCTCCATCAAACCACCCCAGGAGGCTGAAAAATCAAAACCCCCAAACGAGAAGCCCCTCCAGAGCCTTGTTCTGGACTGTGCACAGAGGAAGAGGCTCCAGCAGCAAATGCAGCAGGTGATTAAATGGGGTGTGGTGTGAGCTAAGGAATCTTTTTGCTGGAGGGCCCTGGAAGCCAAGGGCACAGCGAGGCTTTGGTTCCTTGGAGAAAATCCTTGGAAAAACTGCATCTGGATGTTGTTGGGGATATTCACAGCCTGGATTTCAAGACAATTGGAATTGAGTATGTGAATTAGGGCTTTTTTCTGGGCATCTCCTCACACATGAGGCAGCCTTGGCCACCTTTGAATCCTGACCCTAATGCATCCAAATGCTCTGTTTTCATCACCACCTTTATTACTCTCTGGGAATATTATTCTAATTTAGATCCTTCCCCCCTCCCCCCCACTACCAAAAAAATCCCCCTGTGTAGAAATTCAGAAATGGGCAGTTCTGAGAGCTCAAGTTGCTGAAGAAATAGTTGTGAAATAGGAAAGAAATAGGAAAAAAAAAAAAATATCCTCTCTGTGTGGGTTGTTTTGGCTGTGAGATTTTGGCACAAAAGCTGGGAAACCGCCCTGAGATTGCACAGGTAATGTGTTCAAAATCTGTGTAATGAGCTTCCAGCCGGCAGGTGTTAAACTCTCCCCTCAGTTTTCTGCTGTTTAAAAGGTGCTTTGCAGGCAGGGATTTTTTTGGGGTGCTCTCTCTTGCCTCCAGACTTGTGCTTTTGGAATTTTTTGATTTCTGAGACACTGGAAAAAAAAAACAAAACAAAAAAAACAACCAAACAAAAAAAACCAAACCATTTTGTGTGATTTTTATTCTTCCAGCACGTTCAGCTGCTGACCCAAATCCACCTCCTGGCGAGTTGCAACCCTACCCTGAGCTCAGAGGCCAGCACAACCAGGATGTTTTTGGTGAGGATGTGTCTGAAATCAGAGCTGCAGGAGTTCTGATGACTCGTTGGGATGATCACTGGAGATATTTAGAGAGATTCATTTATTTAATTAATCCCGTTAAACTGAGAGAGGTTCCAGGGAATTACAGAAAAAATAAAAACCCCCAGAATGGTTTGGGTTGGGAGGGGCCTTAAAGACCATCCAGTTCCAACCCTCTGCCATGGGCAGGGACACCTCCCACCAGACACTTGTGTCCCTCGGGCGCTTCCGGGGATGGGACATCCTGGAATAAACTGTGCCATGGCCTCACCTCCCTCGGAGTAAATCCTCTGTTCCTGCTCAAAAATAAGACTTTTAATGCTGGGGGTTTTTTTGTTGTTTTGCATCTGTTCCCTGCCTGCCCCGTGGAGGGCAGTTCTCTGACCCCTCTATGTGTCTGGCCCTGCAGAGCGAGCTGGGGAACTTTGCCCGGAGCTCCACCCTGCTCCGCTTGTCCCTTCATCCCAAATTCCAGACCATGTTCCAGCCCTGCAACCTGCAGGGAGCCCTGAGGCTCGTGGAGGACTTCCATGCCCGGGTGCCAGTGGACTGCAGCCCCAGGAAAGCTGTCAAGAAGAACAACGGTACGTGAGGGCAGGGCAGGGGGGAAGGGTTTACAGGGAGATCATTTCACAACTTCCCAGCCTGACCTCGGGGGTCCCACTTACCCCCCAGAACTGACTGTCAGGGCTGGACCCTTCACAGCAGCAGCCCCAGTGACCCCACAGGGGCCCTGCTGACCCCCCCACCCAGTCCCAGTCAGGCCAGTTCCCTCCCCAGCTCAGCCCCAGGGTCCTTGGAGCGTGTGGGTGCTGGTGCAGCGACAGCTTGAGGTGCTGCCCCCGGGGAGGGACCCCTGGGGCAAACGAGGAGATGACTGGTTTGGGGTGGATGTGGGGAAGGAATCCTTCCCTGGGAGGGTGGGGAGGCCCTGGCACGGGTTGCCCAGAGAAACTGTGGCTGCCCCTGGATCCCTGGAAGTGTCCAAGGCCAGCTCGGAGCAACAGGGAATAGCAGGAGGTGTCCCTGCCCCTGCCACGGGGCAGGTACTGGATGAGCTTTAAGGTGCCTTCCACAAACCGTGTCAGGATTCTAAGAATTAATTAATTCTTTTTTGGGGGGGGGGAGGGGTGAGGTATTTTTAGATAAAACCACCCCCTTGGCTCCTTTTTGCTTCCCAGTCTTGCAACAGAGTAAAGCACGTTAAACAACCTGTTGGCTTTTATTTATTTAACATCATGATCCAGCCATTTATTGCCCTGCAGATGGTGTTCTGAGCTGTAGAAGTCCATCAGGGGACAGTGAAACTGCAATTAATTGTTCCAAATGTGTTGGTCAAAACACATCAAGGAAATACTCTTTTCCTTGGGGGGAAAAAAAAAAGCTTCCAGACTGCCTCAAACAATTGGTTTGGGATTTTGCTGCTGCTTTAGAGAGGAAACTCACTTGAAATACTTCCAAGAGCTTTTTCGTTACCTAAAGCAAAAGAAAAGATGGAAAGGAAAAGGAATTTTACCTTTCGCTGGTGTAAACTTAGAAGGAAAAACAAAGAAAGCTGAAAACCAGGGAGAAAGTCTCTTTTTGCAGTGAAGGGAGTAAAAGAAATGGTGTTTTCAAGAAGTCAGTGGTGGTAAAACCTTTGTCCATTTCTGTCCTTACCTGTTAATTCTTCCCCCAGCCAGTGAATTTTCCTGTTTGCCAAAGCAATTGGCTTGGATTTTTGCAACGAGGAAAGTCTTCATGTACCCAGAGCTGCTGCCAGTATGTTCCCTGAGAGCAAACCCTCCCCGGGACAAGGTTGTCTTCACCAAGGCAGAGGACAAGTAGGTGCTGTGGAATCCCTGTTCCCAGCGTGTGGAAACGGGATTTGCTTCTGAAGGAACCACTTCTGGGGTGTGCAGACCTTGGGGAGAGCCTGGCACATCCCAGGGGCTGGAAGGCTTCTTATCTCCCCCCTCTCGTTCTTCCCCTATTTCTTCCCAACAGTTTGTTGGCTTTAGGGCTGAAGCATTTTGAGGGCACGGAGTCTCCAAAGCTTTTGATCAGCAAGTACCTCCTGCCAACCAAAACTGCCCATCAACTCACGGTGAGGATCAAGAACCTCAACATGAACCGAGCCCCCGACAACATCATCAGGGTAAGGGGACATTCCCAGCCTGGCCTGGGGTTTCTTACACCAGTGCTGGTTGTTCCAGGGCCCTTTTTTTTGCCTGGCACTTAGGGTAAAATGTCATCCCCTTGTTAGCAGGGAGGGTTTATTCCAGAGGACTTTATCCCCTGGACTTTGCAAGGGCTTTGGTTGTTGTTTTGACTCTTTTTTAGAGCCCAGCACAGTCCTGGCACAACTGTTCCTTCAGTAATCCTGGTAAAAAAAGGTCATAAATGCAACCTTTTGAGTAGCAAAAGTGTACTAAATATGACCTTACATATAAATACAACCTTTAGAGTAGCACAGAAGTGCTGCCTGCAGATGGAGGTCCAGCAGGGCAATAATCCTGAGAGAGTAAGGGCCAGAAACACTTAAAACAAGTTTGCCTGGACATCTTCTAGAACCTCCTGCTTTCCTTGAGGGCAGCCAGGGTGGCAGAGAGCCTCTGCCTCAGCCTTGGTTTTGATTTGTAACGTTCTTGTGGGTAGAACCTTATTCAAGCAGTGATGAGAGTCACTTCATTGCACAGTCCTTCCCCTCCACTCCGCCCTGGACAGGTGGAATTGCCTGGAATTCTCTCCTGTCTCCTCACAGTACTACAAGAAGACAAAGCAGTTGCCTGTTCTGGTGAAGTGCTGTGAGGAAATCCAGCCCCACGAGTGGAAACCGCCTGTGGAGAGGGAGGAGCATCGCCTGCCGTTCTGGCTCAAGGTGCTTCTTTATCCCCTTCATGTTCTGCATCGTTGTTTAATTGATTTCTTATGGGTTTTCCTTGGTTTGCCTTGGATTTCTTGTGGGTTTTCCTCTCTCCTGTGGGTTTTTCCTTGGGTTTCCTCCAAGGATGGAGGAGGAAGAGCGATGTCTGGGGGAGGAATTGGACTCAGATGCCATAAAATCCAGTTCTCCTGACCACCCACGGTTCCAGGGGGAACTTTCCTTCCCACAAAACCCTGTGTTTACTAAAACAAACTTTATAAAGCAATTTATTGTTATTTCTCTCAGGATCTCTCAGTAATTCAGTGGTTTCTCTCGGGATCTCAGAGTCTTTCAAAGGCTCACGAATTTAAAGTAATATTAAGTAATATAGAGCAGTATGAAGTAAATAAAGAGCCACCTGTAGAAGCAAGTTGCTCTCTGGCCCCTTCTGTGATGCTGTTGGAAGGTGGGAATACAGGAATAGCCTGTAAATAACAAATCCCAATAAATTCTTGCTCCCTCAGGCAAGCTTGCCCTCCATCCAGGGGGAACTGAAGCAACTGGCAGAGGATGCCAAGGAGATGCCAGGTTCACCTGCTGCGGAGTCCGTCTTTTTAGGGGCAGGAAGGGAAGTCTCAGACACAGAACATGACGAAAAATACCCTCTGCTCATGCCCAAGGGGCTCGTCCTGACCCTGAAGCCCTTGGCCAACCGGTTCTCCAGGAGGGCGTGGAGGAGGCAGAGGTCCTCGGCTCTGAAACCCGTGCTGATCCGCCCGAACCCCGGCGTGCAGCCCAGCTCCAGCACCGTAAGCATCCAGAAGCCTGTGAAGTTGTCCCAGTCTGAGGCTCCTCCCAGCAAGGTTCTGGTCCAGGTTCCTCAGCCGATGCAGCCGGCGCCGGTGATTCCGACGGTGCCGGGAGCGCAGCCCCTGAGCGTCCCGGCGCTGGTGGGAGGTGGGGATGGCTTGGAATTCCAGAACGTGCTCCCCGCTGCGCACCCGGACTCCAGACAAGCCTTCTCAGCTGCCGTGCCACCAACTCTGGTGGCCTCAGACACGGCCACTTTCCAGCCCAAGCTGATGCTCCCGGCTCTGGCCGGGATGAAAACCCGCAGGCCTTGTGTCCGCAAGGGCTACCAGAGGAAAAAAGGGACAAAACCCACCCCACTGATCAAACCTTCGACTCTGATCCAGCCATCCCCTGTCATCCTGACCGTCCCTGCTGCCACGGTGAAGGTGGTTAACATCGGCAACGGCTGCAACGTGATCCAGCCCATCAACACCGCTGTGGGCCGGGGCCCTCAGGCCATTCCGGTCACAACCCTGCTGGTGAATCCCTCCCCGTTCCCATGTCCCTTGAACCAGCCTCTGGTGACCTCGTCCATCCCGTCCCTCATCGTCTCCCCGAGCCCTGTGGGTCTCTCAGCGGCACCCGTGGGCGAGGGCGAGGAGCAGCTGACCCTGGTTCCCGCCGGGAGCGGCGGCCGCCCGTACCCCGTGGGCGAGCCCAAGGCGGAGCCCCCGGACCTCTACGTTCCCTGCTCCTCCCTGTCCCCCGAGGAGGAGCGTGGCACAAACCCTGCCCCTCCGCAGGGTGGCAGCCAGGACAAGGGCAGCAAGGGCGAGTGCTGCGGCTGGGCGGTGGGAGAGGGGGACGGGAGCTCCGCAGAGCCGCTGCCCGCGGAGCTGCTGCCTCGCCTGCAGAACCCAGACGGGGCGGTGAAAACCGAGCCCCGGGAGTCCGATGGTGCTCCCAGGGAAGCAAACCCGGGGCAGAAGCAGGACCTCCTGTGTGCCGAGGTGAAGGAGGAGTTCATGCTGGGCCTCGGCCAGGAGCTGAACGTGGAGGCCGCGTGTCCGTGCGTGGGCGATGCCAAGAGGGAGCGCGCTGCAGGCGACGAGAAGGGGCAGGAGGAACGTCTGGCCCTGCAGTCACCTCCCCGGGGGGAGCAGCAGGGGGAGGCGGTGGCTCCTGGGCCCCCGGGGAGCAGCGAGTCCCCCAGGAACCCCCCCTGCCCGGCGGAGGGGGAGGCCGAGTTCAGCAGCCCCCTGGGCAGACCCGAGGACTCGTCCAGCATCGACGGCCAGTCTGTGGGGACCCCAGCGGGCCCCGAGGCTGCGGGGGAGAGGGAAGGGCAGGAGGAGGAGGAAGAGGATGACTTCGATGATTTCACCCAGGATGAGGATGAGGAGATGTCGTCGGCCTCGGAAGAGTCTGTTCTGTCCGTGCCAGAGCTCCAGGTAAAGCCAAAACTTTTGAAAAGACTTGCTGGTGGAACTGCGGGTGTTCGGACACACCCCGTGGGGTCAGGGCCAAACACGATGGGAATTCAGCTGGAAAGGTGGGCTGACAGCAATGTGGCATTGTGCTGTTCACAGAGAAATTGGACACCAGGTTTTCCTGAGCAGATTTCAAGTCCAAAGCTAAGGGAGTGTGTGGAAGTCGACATGCCATATGTAGGATGGAAAAAGTCCTGTCAGAAAGGGACTTGTGAAGAGAATGAAGAAAACAGCCTAAATGCTGTAAAAACAGAAGTTTTAATGTTGTTTAAACATGTTTCAGAGTGGCTTTTTTGTAAGTTTTTGCTAAGTCACAGTCTTCTTCCCAAAATCCCCCTCGAAAACTGTTATCTCAGGAATGTGCTGGGAAGATATCTAGAAGTTTTCTTATTGGCCTTTGTTAACCCTTTCCTATTGGATGTTAACCCTTACTTGCTATTGGTGGATTCTGTAAACCCACAGAGATTTCTATTGGTGTTTTTCTGATCCCCCTAAAACCTATATATACCCCAACCCATAACAAATCTCTCTCTCTCGCTCACCTCTCTCCTCTGGTCTGCGTGAGTCCTTGCCTGGGCTCCCTGGGACCAGGTGGAAGGGGGGCAGGGGGGAGCATTCATTCTCCAGGTAATGGGCTCATAACCCAAACCGGGGGAGCCCCAATTTTTCCCAATCACCGCCACGGGAGTGTATTGAGAATACGCAGATTTAAACTCTGCAAGGAGTTGCAAGGACTCCTCAGTGAGGCTGTTCTTTAACAGGAAGTGCTTGAAGTGACAATTTGTTTTCCAGGTCACAGTCCCAGGAGGCCTTTTAAGAGCCAAGATGATCATTAAGGAATCCCACCTCTAACTCAGGGCCTGATCTGTTGAATGGCATATTCTGAAATTTGATTTTTCACAGTAAAAAAAAAAAACAACCAGGCAGCTCTGGAGGGTTTTGAATTCTGTTCCTTCGTGGAATTTTGGGGCAGATGCTGATCTGTGGAATTGGCTGTTGGAATCATGAGACAGGGAGGGGGTTGCTGAGGGGTGTTAAACAATAAAATGATGTGATGCTCTTCTGTCATTGCTTTCTAAGGAAACCATGGAAAAACTTACTTGGCTTGCAACAGAGAGACGTTTGAGCCAGGAAGGAGATTCTGAAGAGGAGAATTCCCAGGAGGAGAACTCTGAGCCCGAGGAAGAGGAGGAGGAGGAAGGGGAAGGGATAGAGAGTTTACAGAAAGATGATGAAACGTGTGGAGACACAACAGAGGAGCCCAAATCTGCCTTCACATTGGCAAAGGCAGCTTCCCCCCAGGTGGAGACCCACAGAATTCCAGCAGGTGAGGGCTGTGGGGAGCGGGGAAACGGAGCTGCTCTGGCATGGAAAGCAGAACGGTGGGGGTGCCTTGTTCTTCAGTGACATTAAACCCTTCCTGGGTTTACCTTCACTGAGTGTGTCTGATGCCTTTAATCTGGAACTACAGTTTTGTGACTTGGTCCTGTGAAATCGGGGCCCCCCAAAGTCCTGGCACGTGTGAGCCAGGGGCCTTCAGTCCGTTTTAAAGTGCTTATGCCTCAAAACTTTGCAGGCAGGTTTGTGGTTTGTGTCAGCTCCTACCCAGTTGTAGGAACAATATGGAGCAGCCAAATCTTTGCTGAGCTGAATTTTGTGTGATGGGGGAAAAAGAAATAAAACAAAACCTTTAACAGAGTCCAGCAAAGTGAGAGATGAACTTTGAGGAGATGGACCTCAGCCCATTAAACCAACAGATTCCTGAGGCTAAAGCCATAAAACCCTTGATGTAGCACCTCTGAGTAACCTGTTTCCTTCCTTGCTGGGTGATTGTGATCTGCGATTTTAAATCTGCTGTGTAAATAATTAGCTAAAAGAGTCGTTTGCGGAGTGAACAGCCAGCTCTGATGCTCCTGTTGTATCTCTGTCCCCCCTCCCCATGATTGTTCTGCCCTGGAGTGCAGGTGTCTGGTGGTTTTTAGCAGGTTGGAGCTGAGGAACAGCTTGTGGATGTGTCCAGAGATTTTTCCTGTCAGATGCTGTGAAAACAACAGCCACTTTTAAGATTTTGGCCAGCCTGACTCCTGGGAAATTGTGTTGCTCCTGCCCTTGCAGGGGAGACAGGAACTCACCACTGACTCTGAAACCTGCCTTTCTTTTGGAATGTTGCCCAGTGCCACCATCTCACCTTGTGTTCCTTGCCAGGAGAGAACCTGAAGGCCCCTGGGAAGGGCAGGAGCTCCCACAGGACCAGGAACAAGCGGGGCCGGGCTCGTGCCAGCAAAGACACCTCGAAGCTGCTCCTGCTGTACGATGAGGACATCCTGGAGAGGGACCCCCTGAGGGAGCAGAAGGATCTGGCCTTTGCCCAGGCCTACCTGACCAGGGTAATGGACACTTGGAGTGCCCTGGCACAGAACTGAGCCACAGATCTGCCAGGTCTAACTGGGAGTACTGGGGTGGCGTTACTTCTCTTCACGCCCCCTCCGTGTGTGGCCCTTCACTTCCCAAATGGCCTCTGTCTTGACTTGTGAGTTTTCTTGCTTTTTGAGGGAGGTGGGAGTGAAGGATTTGAGGGCTGGGGATGCTCAGGTGGCTCCCCAGCACCAGACCCCTCTGAGCTTCCAAGCTCCGTGATCCTGCTTGGGTTCCCTTCTCCCAGGAGCAGTTCAGGTTTGTCTTTAAGGAAGAGTTGGCTCAATAAAACTGGAAGCAGCCTGTAAATTCTGGGTAGGGGGAGATCAAAGATTACCAGGTTAAAGGAATTTAGTAAGAAATCCTTCCCTGTGAGGGGGGGGAGGCCCTGGCAGAGGATGCCCAGAGAAGCTCTGGCTGCCCCTGGAGCCCTGGGGAGTGTCCAAGGCCGGGTTGGAGCAACCTGGGCTAGTGGGAGGTGTCTGCCCATGGCAGAGAGAGACTGGTTGATCTCTGAGATCTCTTCCAACACAAGGTATTCCATGGTTAACTTGTTTCCTTCCTGGATGTCACCGAGTCCTGTTGCTCCTTCCAGGTCCGTGAAACTCTGCAGCACATTCCTGGGAAGTACGAAGACTTCCTTCGTGTCATCTATGAGTTTGAGATCAGCACAGACAAGAGAACAGCTGTGGATCTCTATTCCACCCTCCAGAAACTGCTGCACGACTGGCCCCAGCTGCTCACAGATTTTGCTGCCTTTCTCTTACCAGAGCAAGCCTTGGAGTGTGGGCTGGTAGGTGGGAGGAAAGGACCGGATTTTAAACAACCTGAATGGCTGTGGGAGCGAAAGGAGGAAGAGCTCTCCCCAGGGCGAGGGGCTGGTAAATCACTTGCTGGTCTCTTCATCAGAATTGGGAGGTTTGGTGTTGGTTGTAAATCTCCTGCCCGGGATGATGGGAGGAGCCTTTCCCGGTTCCATCACACCCTGACCGCAGGGACGACTGTGCAGATACAGCAAACCGTGGTTCCCTGGCCTCCAGGTCAGCCTTGCACCTACAAAACAGAGGGTTTCACCCCTTCCATTCTCTCTGGGAATGTCCACCCCCTGTTTTGTGTGCAGGGGGTTGAAGCAGACCTTCATGGCTGGTATAACGTTGATTACACAAAGTGTGGTTTCTCCTCCTCTGTGTCCCCCCGGGTTTGTCAGGAGCATCAGTGCAATGGAAAACAAAGACGAGGACAGGAATTTTATGGCTTGTTTGAGCCAAGTCGAGGTGTTTGGGAGTGTATTCATGGTCGTGAGGGTGACTGTTTCTGGTTTGTGCAGTTTGAGGAGCAACAAGCCTTTGAGAAGAGCCGCAAGTTCCTCAGGCAGCTGGAGATTTGCTTTGCTGAAAACCCTGCCCACCACCAGAAGATCATCAAAGTCCTGCAGAGCTGTGCAGACTGTCTGCCCCAGGAGATTGCAGAGGTAACCAGGTGTCCCCTTTCTCCCAAACCCCCGAGGGCGATTCCAGCCTAGCTCCCTGTCCCCATGTGCTGCTCCTGGACAGCAGTTTGGGGGCACAGCTCAATCCGTAGAACCACAGAATGGGTTGGGTTGGGAGGCACCTTAAAGCTCCTCTTGTTCCACCCCCTGCCCTGGGAAAGGACACCCTGCACTGGACCAATCCAACCTGGCCTTGGATTGAAGGAGAACTGGAGCTGCCTCTTCAAGGGGCTGCCCAGTTGATGCTCTGCCTGTCTCCTCTCTCCCACCTCACCTTTGCCACCTTGCAGGTGAGATTTTTAGCTTGGTGCCCCCTCCAGAGTCTGCCTGGAACTCTGGAGGGGTAAGTCCACACTGATTTGATGGCTGGCTGTGGAATGACCTCAGAATGCTCGGGAAGTAGTTGCAGTGGGTCGTGGTTTTGACCCTGGTCGGAGTTCAAATACCCACCAAAAACTGCCACATTCCCCCTCCTGCTGCAACCCCACAGAGGAGGAAAAAAAAACCCCTGAGGATTCCTGAGTAGAGATAAGAACTGGGAGACTCGTGTGGGGGTAGAACTTAAATTTATTATTCACAAACTAAAAGCTAAATTCATTGCTAACAGAATAAGAGCTAAAGAGTAAAAGAATAAAACAGTCTTAAAACACAACACCTTCTCCCCCCCTCTTCATTCCTCCAAGTTCTCCCTTCTCCCTCCTCCCCCCAGCAGTGCAGGGGGACAGGGAAGGAGGGGAAGTACCACAACCAGTTGTTGCTTGTGCTGCTGTTAAAGTGAGTCCATCTCTTGGACAGCAGCTCTTCCCATTCTGCTGTGCTGGGGGTCACTCCTCCATTGGGGTGCTGGGGGGCATCTCTGCACCCCAATAGTCCTCCATGGGCTGCAAGGGGACAACTTGCTTCACCGTGGTCTTCACCACGGGCTACGGGGGGGTCATCCCTCAGTCCTTCCCCTGCTTCTGTGGGGTCCCTTCCCAGGGGAGACAGTCCCTGATGGACCTCTCCCCGAGGGTCACTCCCCCGAGGGGGTGCAGCCCTTCATGGGCTGAGTTTATACTGACGTGGGCCAGGGCCACAAATCCTACCTGGGAAAAACTTGCTGCAGCGTGGGCGTTTCTCACCATCAGCCACCGGCCACAGGTCCCCAGCAGGACTTTGTTCCATCTTGGATCTCCCACGGGGGGGTCACAGCTTCCTCCACGCAACCACCGGTTTCAGCGTGGGCTCTGCCGTGAGCTGCGGGGGGGTCTCTGCACCCCCCCAGGTCCTCCACAGGCAGCAGGGCCTTGGCTCTGCTGGAGGGGGAGAGGCGGCACCTGGGCCCTGCCTCCCCCCCGGCCTGCTGCTCTGACCTTGGAGTCTGCTTGTTATCCCATGTTCTCCTCCGCTCTTCTCCGGGCTGGAATTTCTTCTGTGCAACGCCTTTAGTCCTTAAATACCTCACCACAGAAGCGCGTTTTCGTTGGCTCAGCCTTGGCCAGGAATGGGAAATTCCCTCCTGGAGCTGGCCATTATTGGTTCTTCACAGGACAGTGAAACTTGCAGCGGTTTCCAACTGAAATCACCCCTGTGGCCCCTCTGCTACTGAAAACCCAGCCACCTAAACCCGTGACACAGCGCAAGCACAGACGTCCACGCTGTGGAGGCTTTAACAAGCCTTTGATGCTCCACTTGCCTTGAGGACCCTTCAGAGAGCAGTGTGGTGGCATGGAATGAGTCTCATTTTCTCTGGGTGTCTCTCCTCCAGCTGAAGACCCAAATGTGGCAGCTGCTGAAGGGACACGACCACCTGCAGGACGAGTTCTCCGTTTTCTTCGACCACCTACGGCCCTCAGCCAGCAGGATGGGAGACTTTGAGGAGATCAACTGGACAGAAGAGAAGGAATACGAGGTGCAACAACCTTTTCTGAGGCCGGAAAGGATAAAAGCAGGGATGTGAGACGTGGTTGAACTGGAAGAACTCAAAGCAGGGGTTGCAGTTCCGGGGAGGGGGGAGCGGTGGGGTGGGAGAGCTGCCAGTGGACTGAAGGAAACTCTTCAAATCTCTGGCCAGGATTTATGTCCCCGGGGAAAACAAAGCTGGGAGCAATGCTGTGTGTTGTGCTCTGTTGCAGTTTGATGGGTTTGAAGAGGTGTCTTTGCCAGATGTGGAGGAGGAGGATGAGCCACCCAAGATCCACGGGGCTGCAAGAAGCAAGAAGAGGAAGGAGATGGGAGGGCACCACAATGACAAGGTGGGGCTGGGGGGCCTCCCTCTGGGCTCTGAGCTGCTGAATGGCCATGGGGATAGGTTGCGAGGCATGACAAGAGCCTCCTAGGGGGGCTGGAAGGCTCCTGTTGTGCTCTGCTTGCCAGCAGCGTCATCCCTGTAGTCCCCCTGCCCCCCGTGTCCCTGTGTCCCCAGCTGGGTGTGGGTCTGTTCCAGGAGGTCGAGTGGGTGGATGGGACGAAGGAATGTCCCTGTTCCTGCCATGAAGGGAGCAGTGATCTCAAGCTCAAGAAAAGCAAGAGGAGGAGCTGCAGCCATTGTAGCAGTAAGGTCAGTGACGATCCTCCTGTCTCCCAAATAATGGGACAAGGATGGAAGTCAATCCCAAGGTGTCCAGCAGTGTCTCCCTCCCTGGAGCTCTGCCCAGCCTTCTCCCTCCTCTCTCCTCCTCACTTCCCTACTGCCCTTCCTTGCTGTGCTAAATAATGTCATTTTTGATGTTCTTCTGGGTTAAGAACAAGCTTTTTGAGTGGAAGATGCTGGTGTGGCCACTGTGTGAAAACCCGGCCCTGTTCATAATAATAATAATAATAATAAACAGAGTGCCAAAGGGAAGCCTTTGGCAGGGCCAGGAATGCTTGGGAAGCAAAGGCAGAGGTGTGGGTTGGTTGGGGTGGACAGGCCACGTTGTGTGATTGTGCCTCTGGGTTGGTTTGCAGGCGTGTGACAACAAATTTTATAAAAACAAGGATTCTCAGGAGCTGAGTACAAGCCTGGCCCAGCAGGAGTCGAGTCCTCAGCCAGAAGGGAAGGATTCTGGGGTGCCCCGGGAACCTGCAGAGGAAATCCTGGAGAACAGGGACGAGGGGGAGGATGCCCAGGGCAAAACCAAACCTGCTCCCAGGAGAGTGGACTCTGTGTCTGCAGGTGGGTAAGAGTCTTTTTGCACAGACAGGTGTGGAACCCTCCCCTCGCACGGGTGAGCTCTCTCCAGGACTCTCTAGTGCCCATTTATTGGGAATAATGAGAATTTCTGATAATCTTTTTTTTTTTTTTTTCCACTCCTGTACTCCTCCTGCTGAGCATTCCCTTCAACAGTCTGTGGTTTTGGTTCTTTCCCAGCTTCCATTTGAGCACAGCAAGTCAAACCCACCACCTCTAAATCTGCCTTGGAATTCTGGTGCTTTGTTTCTCCCTCAATCTGATGCAGACCAGGAGAACCACAATTACCGGATAAATATATGAGGAGCAGCTTGAGGGAGATCTTTCCCTCCTCCAGGTGTCAGATCCGAGTTTGTGCTGCTGTTGGGGGGCAGCACAAAGGGAAATACGGGTTTAGATGTTGGTTTCAGTTTGGTGCAGCCTCATGGCTGGGCTTGTAACCGGGGTGCCAAGAGCAGCAGTGGCTCTTTGGCTGCAGGGTTTTGCTCTGGGCAGTGCACTCGAGGTTTTCGTGTCTTCATTACTTCCCACAGCTGCAGGAACTCACAGTGGGGAAGAAAATTTGACTGTAGATGGTCTTTTTTGCAGCACAGGTGCAGGTGGAATAACAAAGCTGCTCCCAGCCTGTTCTGGTTTGCAGCATTAGGCTCTAAAATAAAAATCTCTCTGGAAGTCAAGGGATTGAAAACTCCCCCTGGAGTTTTTCTTGCTGACACTTTTTATCTCACCTCGTTTGGGTTTCTTCTTTCCAGGATCTCCCCTGGAAGGAAGAGCTGCCTCCAGCAGACATGGATCTGGTGACAAACCTGCCCCTCCTGATGCTCAGGGTCCAGAAGGTGCTCATGCTGGTGCGGACACTGCACAGAACACAGACTCTGCTGCCACTGGCCCCAGATGGCCCCAGCTGCAAAAAGCTGCTCTGAAACTACCTCAAGAAACCAAAGACACTGTGGGGAGTGGGAGTGAGGGACTGAACCAGCAGCCTGGAGGGAATGGGGATGGCTCCCTTGGGCTGAGCAGGGATCTGCTGCTGCCTTCTCCCTCTGCTGCAGCGACAGGGGCACCGGGACCTCGATCCTGCCATGGACAGGCTGGGGAGTTTCCTTCTGACCCAGCAGAGAGGCTCAGGGGGCCTGGCCCTGCTTCAGAAGCGGCAGGGGAAGGACTTGAGGGGCCACCTTTGCCTCTGGAGGGCAAAGCTGAAGCCAGGCAGGGCTGGATGCCCACGGGTGGCAGAGCCCCTGTGGGTCAGGGTGGCCGTGGCTTGGAGGCAGATGGCACAGCCTGCGCTGGAGATGTTCCCCCTGAGGGCAGGACGAAGGCAAACAGCTGCTTCCAGGTGCATCAGCAGCCGGAGCCCAGGGTGGTTCCAGCCTCCCTGGGGCACAGGGACGAGGAGCAGCAGCAGAAGGTCACAGAGGCCACTGTGTGTGCCAAGAACAGCAAGGTCAGCTCCACCGGCGAGAAGGTCGTGCTCTGGACCAGGTACTTCTGCCTGACCTGCTGTTCCTGCCCTCACTCTTTGGATCCTTTTCTTTTCCTGTTGCATTCCCGTTTTCTACTGTGTCCTGCCCCCTCTTGTTCAGTATTCCTGCCTCGTTTCCTCTGACCATCAGAGCTCGGTCCTTGGCTCTTACGGAGCCCTTCAGCCTGGGAAAGAATCTTTTCTTTCTCCTTCAAAAAAACCGCTTAAAAACCAGCTGAAAACACAAAACACTTAAAAAGCAGCTCTGCTTAGAGATGGGTGCTGTGAGTGGAGGTGGTGGGAGGGATAAGGAGATCCCTTGCACAGGGATTGTTCTGCACCGGGAACAGGCTCGGGGCGGGGGAGCTTGAATTCCATCACTGTTTTTCGGGCTGTTTTACAGCTGCTTGTTTTGCAGGGAGGCTGACAGAGTCATCCTCACCACCTGCCAGGAGAAAGGAGCCCAGCTGGACACCTTCCATGCCATCTCCCAGAAACTGGGCAACAAGACAGCGAGCGAGGTGAGGGCTTGGTGTGGGAAGGGGCTGGAGAGTAAGGAAAGGTGGGGGGGTGGTTGCTGTTCCTATTAAGTCTCTCAAACTTAAATTCGGTGGAAAAATCATCCCAAATGCAAATAAAAAAAAAATCAAACTCAAAACAAACCCTGGAGCCAGAAATCCTGAGATATTTGAGCCTCACATTCAGTGCCAGAGTTGCTTCAGTGGCTGCTACTCAAAGCTTCAGCCTCCTCCTCTTCCACGAAGAATCTGCCTGGTTTTGTCTCTAAATCTTCCCAAACTGCCAGATTTTACCTGAAATTCAGTCAAATGTAACTGTTCTTCCAGAGAGAAAACTACCTGCTGCTCTTGCATTTCTCTTTTCCTTTGTGACCAAACCTTGTATGAAATGTCTTGGTGGTATCTATTATATGTATATATTTATTTTTTTTTAACATTACAAAACACCCTGAGCTTTGTGATACGAGATTTCAGTTCCGTGGCACTATCAGGCCCCTGGTGATGTTGGGTTCCCCTCGTTCCTCAGGTGTCCCACAGGTTCAGGGAGCTGATGAGGCTCTTCCACACGTCCTGTGACGGGAGCTCTGAAGATGAGGAGGACGCAACAAGTACCAGCAACACAGACCAGCTGTCAGATAAAGATCTTCTGCTCTCTGAGGAAGAACCTGATGACTGAGGTGATGAACTACTGACTGCCCCAGAAGAGGTTTTTGTTTGTTTTGCCAGTTTGCTGCTAGACAGGTGCTGTGGAGAAATGTTTGCACAGGTATTAAGACAGCACCTTCCCGGGTTTTGTTCACTTTCCTGCTCCACTTCTGATGAGCTGCACTTGCAGCCTGCACCAAACTGGAGGCACCAAGCAAGGTGTCGGGGTGAGAATATCCCCCAGAACATCCCTGGGGAGCTTCAGCAGAGAAACAGCAGAGCTGGGGCTTGTGGACATTCGCCTGGCCTCAGGGTGAAGGCTGGGCCCAGCAGCTTTGGACCAGAACATGTAAATACTGTACCCTAAGATGTCAGTTTTCATGTGGAAAGAACAAACAGGACTTTTTCTAAGTTCTCCCCTTGTGTTGACTGTATGTGAGAAAGTTCCAGTCTGAGCTCTGTGTTTATTGTGTGGGTTTATTTGGATGGGGCAGAGCAAATCCACTTTGCAGTTACAAAAAAAATCCCCAACCAAACAGCCCCAAATGTACAAAAAACAGCCCCCCAAAAGCAGCTTTCCTCCTCTACAACACAGGTGCGAGGAGCCGGAGAATGAAAGCCAGCCTTTGTAAGAGGGTTTTGGTGAAATGAGAAGGGAGCAGCAGCTGGGCCATCTCCAGAAACATTCCCTTTATTCCGAAAGTGATCCTAAAAATGCCCTCCCTCCCTCTCTCCCTGGGAAATCTTTTGGATTAGTCTGAGTCTGCCTCATCCTCGGAGCCATCCCCTCCAAACCCCGTTTCATAGCACTGGGACAGAGTCCTCAACTCCTCCAGGGCCTGCTGGAAGTCGTCCTGTTCCACTCCAGCTGTGAAGAAGCTGCTCCAGCGCCGCACGTCCCGTGCCCGCAGGTCCTGCCAGAGGCCCAAGAGCAGCTCGTGCAGGACGGGGGAGGCCTGCAGGGCTGCCAGCATGGGGATGCTCTGCACAGCTGCGGGGTCAGACCAACAGCTGGGGTTAAATATCCACCCCAATCCGGGGCCTGGCCCCCTCCTACTTCACCTCAGCGTAAAGAGCCGCTCAACACCCCCACCTCGTGCCCTGCAAACCCTCCAGAGGGGGTTGGTTTGTTGTTGTTTCAGTGATTTTTTTACCTCTGTTAGGCCCTGCCGAGGAGTGACCCAGAGCTTTGTCCTGAAGGAAGCCTTGTCTGGTCAGGAGAGGGGAGAAGAACTGGGGGAAGGGAGGTTGGGTGTCACAGGGCTGCTGGAGCACGTGGGCTGTGCTGGGGGGAAGAGGCGAATAAAGTTACCCCAAAAATGCCCCCAAAACTGCTCCCTGGCCTAAACCAGCCACACCCCCGCCTGTACCCACCTGAAGGACCCTGGGAAGTGGGTGTGGAGGTAGTGCTGGAGCATCTCCTCGGGGCTCTCACAGCCGTGCAGGGGCGTGCGGGGCTGCCGTCCCACGGAGCTGCTGTGAAGGAAACCAAGTCGGGGCTGAAACCACCGCTGGCTCAGCTGCTTTGAAGCTGTTTTGTTCTCAAATTAAACTGGCTCAGTCACTAGACTGCTCCTTTGTTCAGCTCCTCTCCAAAGGGAGGGAGGGGGTTTGGGATGATGACTCCTGGGAGGAATCACCGCTGGGAGAGCCGGAGTTCCGAGGGCAGAAGTGCAGTTCTGATGCTGATTTACCTGCTGGGCCTTTCTCTGCAAACTCCTCGGAGCACAACAGACTGAGCAAAACAGCAGCTGACCTTTTGCTCCCTCCAGGAGGACAGGAGGAGCTTCCAGGGCACTTCCTGCTGGTGGGCACTTAAAATATCTGGGAGCGAGGAGCCGGGAAAGGCAGGGAACGGGAGAGACGCCCACGCAGCCACAACCTGGATGAGGGGTGACAAACAGCCTGGAACACCCTCCTGGAAGTGCAGAACAGCGTTCCCTGCCTGCAGCAGTGCTGGAGGGCTCAGGGATGGCTGTTCTTGGTGTCCTCACCTTCCTCCCAGAGAAGGTGAGGGAGTCAGCAAAGTGCACCATGGAGCCCTGGGAGGACCAGAGCCGGTAGGGAACAGTGAGGGTGTCGAGTGCTGCGGCCAAAATTGCACTGCTGTGGTAGTTCAGGGATGCCTGGGGAGGAGAGAAAGGGGGACAGTCACAGGACAGGTCACAGTCACCAGTTCCTTAACCCAGTTTTGTGTATTTAACTTAATTGTGCCCTTAAAAAAGGTGTTTAATGGTCATTTTGAGGTCAGGATGAAGAGTCTGTGTAACAGTCCGGGTTTGGGATGAGGAGTCTGTGTAACAGTTGGTCCAGGTTTGGGATAAGCAACCAACGGGTAACAGTGATTTCAGACTTTGGATAAGTAGTGTTTAACAGTAATTCCAGGTCTGGGATAAGGAGTCAGTGTGTAAGTGTTTTAGTAGTAATTCCAGGTCAGCTCTTTCCTAACAACTACTCTGCTGCCAGTTTTATTGTCAGGAGCTTCTTGGGGCTCCAGTGACTCCTGGAGTTACTCCAGGCGTGGAGAATGATGCAGTAAAGCCTTTTTTTCAGTGCCAACACCCTGACAAAGCACAGCAGCCAAGGAAGCGTGGTAATGTTTTCAAAAGTAGGAAAAAGCTACAGAAGTGAAATGTTGGCAGCCAAGTCCCAGTGAGAAGGCAGGAAAGAGTCTCTGCTGGGCACAACAGCATCATGAAAAAGCACCAGTAAAACCAGAAGGCTGCAGGAAACACTTGGAGGGGGTGAAGCTGCAAGAGCGAGACTTACATCGTATTTTATGTATGGAAAGGTAACAGGAGGTTGTGGCCTGATTCCCAAACTCCCGCTGAGGGACAGAGGGCAGAAGAGAGAGCTGTGCTGGGAGAGGTGGACAATGCCGAGGGCTGTGTTCAGCAGCCTGTAGAAACTGCTCTTAGAATCCTGGAGGGAAGGGAAAAAAACAATCCAACCTTTGGAATCTTAGAACAGACAAAGCCCAGGCTGGGCACGGCAGCACCACCTGGGTTTGGTTCTCCTCGGTCTTTACTTACTCCCACATTACTCGTGGCTGGAGTGAGGCCCCAGCAGAGGATTCCTTTCCCCGAGTACTCGTCATGCAGCAGCTCCGTCACCTTGGCACCAACCCCGGAGAACCCATTGTGGAGGTCACAGAGGACTTGGAAGCCCTGTGTGGAACGAGGGGCAGCACCTCAGAAACCACCTGATCGTGAGCAGGAGGCTTCTCAAAAGCACAGGGAGCTTGGCCCGGGCTGTGAACCTGCAGGTAATCACACTCCTCGACAAAGAAGTGCAGCCGATCCTCCAGCTCCTCGATGCAGGCAGGATCCTGCAGGAGACTTTCACCTTGTGCAAAGGCTTCCAGACAACCACAATCCCTATGGGGAAAAAAAAAAGGTGAGGTGGTGTTGGAAAGTGTTTATTCCGAGCCCTCTGGATTCTTCCTGGAAGGCACAACTCGGATCCTGCTCTGGCCAAGAGGTTCCCGAGGCAAAGCTGGGCCGTACCCATCGTGCAGGTACTGCCGGATCACGTGGAGGCTCCTGGGGTGCAGGGGCACGTTGAGGTAATCGGACCAGAGCCTCACCGAGGGGGGGTCCTGGGACCCTGTGGGAGCTGCTCCTGATGGGAAGAGCAAAGGTCCTTTCAGCTCCGAGCCTCCCCTTGAGAGAGAAATCCAGGTTTGTGGAGTTTTTTTGCTGCGCCCCAACCCATCTGTGTGCAAGCAGAGCCGTCTCATCCCCCTGCTTCCCTTGTCACTGTCACCTCAGCCCACAGCAGCCCCCTGGCTCGGGGGACCTTTTGGGACCCTGTGACCCAAACCCACCCCCCGGGCACCCACCTGGCACCGCAGGGCCGGGACCCCGCTTCCCGTCACAGGCAGCGTCTCCCTGCGGGGAAAAAAACGCGGCACGGGGGGTTACGGGGCGCTTGCCCTCGTCCCTCCACGGCGCAGGGAGCGATGCGGGCCCCTCTCTCACCGTGCGCTTCCCGCTGTCCCGCGGCGCGTCCCGGTAATCGGCCACAGCCCCGTCCCTGCGACACAAAGCGGCGGCAGCTCCGGTGGCCCCGCGTCACCCCCGCATCACCCCCGGCCCGCACTCACCACGGCACCGGAGCCTCCGCGCTCGCCCCGTCGGGTCTCAGCGCGCCCACGCCGCCTGCAAGAGGAGAGCGCGGGCACGGTGAGGGCCGGGCACGGTGATGCCGCCCCGGGCACGGTGATGCCGCCCCGGGCACGGTGATGCCCGGACACGGAGGGGCTGCCAGACCCCCGCCCACCCCCGGTACCTTTCAGCTCCAGCGCCACCAGCCTCGGCGAGGGGCTCTCGGTGCCGCCGGGGCCCCGCCCGGGGCGGAGCAGCGCGGCCGCGCGGAGCTCG
>VXAY01003995.1:0-12352 GCA_013399855.1 Oxyruncus cristatus
GGGCCCCATCCCTGGTAGGCTCTATACTGCCTCTTCTCTGCCGTGTGGAGTTCCCAGCAGACATCCGGTAGGTTAAAGTCGCCCACGAGAACAAGGGCTGGCGATTTTGAGACATCTGCCAGCTGCTTGTAGAATAATTCATCCTCCTCATCATCCTGGTCCATGGGACCAGATAGGATCCATCTAAGGGTTCTGAGGTAGCTGGCTGCTGTCATTGCAAAGCTGGTCTCTATCATCTTCAAAACATCATGGCAATCAGGGGAAGTACCTGATGACATGAATAGAATAGAATAGAATAGAATAGAATAGAATAGAATAGAATAGAATAGAATAGAATAGAATAGAATATTTCAGTTGGAAGGGACCTAGAACAATCATCTGGTCCAAATGCCTCCTAAACACTGACAGGCTTGGAGCATTGACCACCTCTCTAGAAAGCCTGTTGCNTGACCAAAAGTTAAAGCATGTTATTAAGGGCGTTGTCCAAATGCCTCTTAAACACTGACAGGCTTGGGGCATTGCCTATATCTCTAGGAAACCTGTTCCAGTGTTTTACCACCCACTCTGTAAAGAAATGTTTCCTAAAGTCAAGTCTGAACCTCCCCTGATGCAGCTTTGAATGATTCCCATATGTTTTGTCACAGGATACCAGGGAGAAGAGATCAGCACCTCTGTCTCCACTTCCTCTCCTCAGGAAGCTGTACAGAGCAATGAGGTCACCCCTCAGCCTCCTTCTCTCCAAACTAAACGAACTCAGTGTTCTCAGTTGCTCCTCGCAGGACATACCTTCCAGCCCTTTCACTAGCTGTATTGCCCTCCTCTGGATGCATTCAAGGACCTTCACATCCTTCTTAAATTGTGGGGCCCAGAGCTGCACAGAGTATTCAAGGTGAGGCTGCAACAATGCTAAATACAGCAGGATAATCACGTCTTTTGACCGGCTGGTTATACTATTTTTTATGCACTCCAAAATGTTTGCTCTCTTGGCTGCCAGGGCACACTGCTGACTCATAGTGAGTCTGCTGTCAACCGGCACCTCCAGATCCCTTTCTGCAGGGCTGCTACTCCTCTCCCAATTTATACCTGTGTCCAGTGTTACTCTGACCCAGGTGCAGAATCTGGCATTTGTTCTTGTAAAATTTCATGCCAATCTATCCAAATCCCTCTGCAAGGCCTCTTGTCCCACAAGAGACTCAACAGCACCTCCCAGTTTAGTATCATCAGCAAACTTGCTAAGCGTGCATTCAACTCTTGCATCCAGATCATTGATAAAAATATTGAACAAAATTGGCCTTGAACCCTGAGAAACACCACTGGTGACTGGTCACCAGCCAGATGTAGCCCCATTCACTACAACCCTTTGTGCCCTGCCATTGAGTCAGTTCTTCACTCAGCGTATTGTGTATCTGCTCATCTCACAGTTGGACAACTTGTCCAGAAGGATACTGTGGGGGACAGTATCAAAAACCTTAATAAGATCCAGAAAAAGTACATCCATCACCTTCCCTTTATCAACTATGCTGGTGACCTTATCATAGAAGGATATCAAACTGGTTAAACAGGACTTTCCCTTTGCAAACCAATGTTGACTGCGCCTGATGATTGCATTTGTCCTTTAAATGCCTTTCAGTTGCACGCAGTATGATCTTCTCCATAATTTTTCCAAGTACTACAATTTTTCAAACTTCCATGCTAGTTAGACTAGCATGTCTGTATTTTCCTGGGTCTTCCCTCATGCCCCTTTTGTAAATCAGAATAATGTTGGCTAGCTTGCAGTCGGCAGGGACCTCTCCAGACTTTGGTAGATGATCAAGAGGCGTCCTGCCATAACATCTGCTAGCTCCTTCAGTACTCTGGGATGAATCCCATAAGGTGCCATTGACTTATGAACATTCAGATGATCAACTGGTGTCTTACAATTTCAGTGTCCACAAATGATAAGACACTGTTCTTGCAGTCATGGTCCTCCAACTCAGGGGATTGAGGAGCCCAAGGTCTATCAGTATTATTAAAGCCTGAGGAAAAAAAACCCATTGAATGCCTTTGCTTTTTCTTCATCTGTATTAGTCAGGTGACCATCTTCATTATAGGTTCAATGTTTTCCTTAGACCTCCTCTTGCTATTCATGTACTTAAAAAATCCTGCCTTTGTTGTCTAACACAACACTGGTCAGTTTCAACTCTACTTCTGTTTTGTGCTTCCATGTCTTCTCCCTGCATTTGCAAACCACAGCTCTGTAATCTTCCTGCAAAGCCTGACCTTGATTCCGGAGATCATACACTTTCTCTTTCCTCTGGAGTTCCATGAGGAGTTCCCTGTTTAGCCAAATTGGTCTTCTGGCCCACTTGCTTGACTTGCAACACACTGGAATTGGCTGCTCCTGTGCTTCTAAAAGGTGGTTCTTGAAAACTGACCAGCTCTCAAAAGCAGATTCCCAGGGGACACTGCTAAGTAGCTCCCCAAATAGCTTAAAGTTTGCTCTCCTGAAGTCCAGGGTAGCAACTCTGCTGACCTTTTTTCTCATTACACTGAAACTTTTAAACTCAACCATTTCGTGGTCACTGTGGCCAAGACGGTCACCTACCATCACATCTCCCACAACTCCTTCTCTATTCACAAACAAATCTAGGAGGGCATCTTTCCTAGTTGGCCCACTGAGTACTTGTGACAAGAAATTATCTTCCACAAACTTCAGGAATTTCCCGGGCTTGCTCATCACAGCAGTATGATATTCTCAGTTGATGTCAGGGAAGTTGAAATCTTCCATAAGGACAAGGGCTACTGATCCAGAAATTTCTCCTAATTGCCTATAGAATAATTCATCAGCGTTGACATCCTTTCTGGGTGATCAGTAATAGACACCCACTACAAAATCTCCTTTGTTTTCCATTCCCTTAATCCTCACCCAGAGGCTCTCAACCACATCATCATTAACTGTGAGGGCTGGAAAATTAAACTTCTCCCTTACATACACAGTGCAACACCTCCACCTCGCCTGCCCTACCTGTCCCCCCTGAACAGCCTGTAGCCCTCCATCCCAGCACTCCAAACATGGGACTCATTCCGCAAAGTCTCACTAATACCAATGTGGCAAGAATGCATTTTAAAAGAAACAAGGTGATTGTGGCAGAGGTGGATGCACAATGGCAGGCAGATTTGGTGGATATGCAACAGTTTTCCAAGCACAAGGATGGTGTTAAGTACATATAATACTGATACACATATTACTAAAACATATCTGGGGCTTTTGGTCTAAAAGACAAAACAGGTTATTAAATAGCTTGGGCCTTTAAAAGCATTTTTACCAGGGGACACATGCCTCAAAAATTATAGTCTGACTGGAGAAAAGCAGTTTTAAACCAGCCCTTGAACAAACTGCTAAAGCAGTTCAACGTAAATCACTTTTGTTACTAATAGTAAACTTGCATCATAAATAACACCTTCTGTGACAGTCTCCAGATCTTTACATATAAGTCTATGACAACAGTGGTAAAGATTATAAGTGCCTCCAACAATACGACAACAGGGTGAGTGAGGAGATGGAACAAAACATTAGCATTTGGTTTCCAACCAGATATTGTGTTATACCAACGTGCTTCATCTACAGTGACTACGCTGTGAGCAATTTTAAGTATATTCCCATTGTCACCCGACACTATGGAGACAGGCAGGTTCTTTAGGGAACCTTGGTAGAATGAGAACTGGCCACAGGGTTATGGTTATAATTTGTTACATGGACATTTTAACAATCAGCATAGTTTATTGTTACACAAAATTTTTAGCAATTAGCATAGCTTACAGTTAAGCAGAATTTCTGGTAATTAGCATAGCTTTCTTATTATGTAGAGTTTTTAGTTACATAGACTTTTTAGCTACCTGGACCCTCTGCAAATTGGGTCAAATTCTTAATAATCATTGCGTGATACAATAATCATAATCTAGACTTAGACCTTACCTAAAAGAACATGAGTCATTCACTCAGTCAACAGAAGACCACAATGGAGGCATCTCTGACCACCAGGGGATCATGGGTTTTGCTATCCAGCCTAAGTCCCACTTGTAGCTGCTTGATTTTATAGGCAGTATCTCACGTGCAGTTACGCTTCCCTGTTGCATAATGGGTGTCACCATATCCTGGCAACAATATTGGTGGGCAAATGCTCTTATCACTACTTTGACAGTAGTTTTGCCTGGTCTATAATGGGGATCACCACATCCTGGTAACAGCACTGGTGAGCAAATGGCCTTATCACAGTATTGAAAAAGGGGGAGAGAAGGGGGCGTGATATGTGATCAGCATGCTTATATATTATGACTGCCTGAGAAAATGGTATTGATTATGCTAACCATATTACCAGGGGTCAAGAGCAGGGGGTACCGGTCACACTAAGATCCCTACCTCTCAGTGTGCATCCAGGTCTCCTAACAGTTTTGTGATTTGTGTCTCTAATTCTGCTTAGCTTTTGTCAAAGGTTTAGCCCTTGCTTTCTGCACGGTTTTATCAACCCATAAATTTTGCTAATAAGTAAGAAGAGAGTTTGCATAGACAAAACAGATCTCCTTGAAATGGGGATTAATATTAAGATTTATTGCTACACAACAAGAACTAAGGGAAATACTTATATACACGTCAACTCTAACTAGTTTTCCTATAATAACCAACTTACATATGTACAAGTACTACCCCTCCTTCTTTTCCTCAAAAGCAGTCCAGAGGAAGAAGGAGAAGGGGAAAAAAAAAGTCTTTAAGGTAACAGTTCCACATCACCGCAGCTCGAATCTCTCTCTCTCTCTCCATCGGAATGCGAGGAGTCTACCTCCCACCTCTAGCTGCTTGTCTACAGCCGCTGAGGGTTTTATCATGTCGCCACCACAGGATCTGGGGCTTCATGGAGGTTCCTTCCACGAGGCGTTTCAGGGGGGTTTCCTTAGACTCACCACCCCTCTCTGGGTCACAGGGGTTCTGGGTTTCTTTTTGGCTCAGTCCACACCCAAGAACACTTTCTGATGCTGTGCTTCTGCTGCTTCAAGTAGCCTTCTCTTTTGCTCTCTGGAATTCTTCTGACTTTCTGCTTTTGGCCAGACGCCCAATCTTGGCTCTCGGTTGTGGCTGGCACTCCAACTCGCCACCGCTCCCCCATTTGCAATAAAGGGGTCTTTTTGCCATCGCACCCGGTCCGAGGTTGCACCGCGGCCCCTGTAGAGGGGCTTAGTGTTAGGCTCAGCTTTTGGACAAAGTCCCAAGGTCTGCCATCACACCCGGTCCGAGAATTGCACCGGGGCCCCCAGGTATAGGGGCTTAGTGTTAGGTTCAACTTTTGGACAAAGTCCCTAGGTCGTCAGGGCTCAGCCCCTCAAAGGAGAATTCACTCAGCTTCTCTACCATTCCGTGGCTGCAATTTTTCTGCAGCTTGCTACATACAGCTTTCAGGTGATCCAATCTTGGCCTCAAGCCATCTCTGCCCTCCCCGGGCTATCCAGGCCTCCGGGGGGGAACCCACACGAACGTCTCTTCACTCCAAATAATTTTCCACAGGTGGCAGGGGTTTTAGTTTTTAAGTCTTTTCCCCTGCTAGAGGGAGAGAGGGGGCTCCCCCGTGCCTCTGCATCCCCTCCTTTTTCACTGACCTTGGAGTTTCTGTCTTATCTCAAGTTCTTCCCTACTCTCCGCTGGCTGAAGTTTCTTCTGTAACGTCTCAGCCGAGCAGCTTTCCTCTGGAGTTTCCTCTCCACTCTGCTACATGCCTTGGCCAGAGGCTTCAGTGCCATGCCTGCCCCCGGCCCAAGGCCAGGGGAGGAGGGGGCCCAGCCCCAACTCGGGGGAGGCCTTGCTGCCTCCCTCACTCCATGGCTCCGAATTTCTTCTGCGCCACACCACACAGACCTTCTTTTCCGGTTTGTGTTAAATATGTAATTCGTAGAGACGTCACAAAAGTCTCCGATTGGCTACCTAGCCGGAATTTCACCTGGAATCAACCATCTTCTACTCTAATACTGAGGGGGATGGGCTAAACCATGACACTTTGGAAGATGCTGTTTAGGTATCCCCCAACTTCAGTCAGGTACTGTCCATTGAATACTTTCTTTAGACAAGTTTTTCACATCCACCTGTGTGAATATTGAGGCATTATAAGTGCAATTACCAATTATAGATACAGTAGCATTGGTTTTACATTCTCGCATGGGCTGAAATGAACAAGTTTCATCTTCCCACTGTTGCCTTAAAGAATCGGTCGTGAGGGAGCCAAAAATAGACTCACCAGGTAACTATTAGTAGAGATAAGGTATAGAGCAGTTTTAATAGAAGGCCTTCAACCACAGGGTACAGAGACGCGCACATGCACGTGTCCAGGGGTTCCACAATTTAAGGTATTGTCCATCCAATCCCAGATCTATCCGTCCCCCCAGTTCTGCCCCTGGCATGCCCCTCTGGAAATTGAGTCAGAGGTCCTGAGACCCCCCTCTTCCTCGTCTTTGTCACAGCATGTCCAGTCCTTGGAGCTCCTCCAAAGTTCTGGGTTTTGAAGGTTGCTTTGTCTGTGGGGTATCTTGTTGTTCAAGCCAGGGTGCAAATGTTCTTAAACAGAACAAAGGCCTACCTCGAGGGAAGTCTAAACACTCTAAAGGAATTTACAAAGTTCTATATGAAATGGGGAAAAGGGTTTGGGTAAGTGGAAACTACTGTGCTAAAGTGTAAGGGATTATACAGCTACATTAAAATCTGCATTTTCTACACAACCACTTCTAAAATCTACAAAAAGCTAAAAATCCAAAAAATCCATAGGCATCACCACTCTACTGGTAGAGCTACAGATTACACAAAGACTACTGTTCCAATTAGTGGTTACAAATTGTTTTTCTCTAAAACATAGAAGCATACAAATATATTGAGTTCTGCTATTGATACAAGTCAGCCACAATGTGGGGTTATTGTGCATATATCCATTTCTATTCTGGTTTAATTATATTATCTTACTATTCTCTATCACTTTTTAAACTTTCATATATGCTTGCTTAACCTTCAGTTCTCTCAACGTTTAACCACTTAAGTACAGGTAACAGTTGGTTTCCCTTCTGTTTTAAACTTTTTAACTTCTTAGTTTTCTTTTGCTAGTTACATATTTGTTTAAAAGAATATTATTGAAACCAACAATTTTATCCCAGGGTTTGGTTGTTTCTTTCCAAGTTGCTGTTCTTCAAAGGATCACACAGTAAAAAAAAAAACCAAACCAAAAATATTTACCAAGGCCATTAAGTTGTTATACTTTGGCTTTAACTGACACTGCTGAAACCATTTCATGGGACAGTCTACACGACACCAGGCCTGCTGGTGACAGATGGGGTACACCCGTCTCAAAGGGAGAAAAGGATCTTTGTGCAGGAGTTAGCAGGGCTTATTGAGAGAGCTTTAAACTAGATCTGAAGGAGGAGGAAACCAGGGTCGCTAGAGATAAGGCTGGGGGCAGCACACCAGAGTTTGAGGAGGCATGTTGGGCTAGCAAGGTCCTTTGGTCCACCATCTCAGTGGAGATCCACGCAGAAGCAAAGATGCAAGGGGTATTGATGTGTTAGAAACCATGGAAGTGCCTGAGAACAGTCACATAGGAATTAGGGCTTCTTCCCCCAAAACGGTGGAAGGTTCAATAGCCCAACTGAAATACATCTACAGCAATGCACACAACAAACAGGAGGAGCTGGAAGCCATTGTGCAGCAGGAAAACTATGACATAGTTGCCATTCCATGGTGGGATGACTTGGACAACTGTAGTGCTGCAATGGATAGCTAAAAACTCTTCAGAAGGGACAAGCAAGGAAGGAGAGGCGGTGGGGGTAGCCCTGTCTGTTAGGGAGTGTTTTGACTGTCTAGAGCTTGATGACGGTGATGAAAGGGTTGAGTGTTTATGGGTAAAAACCAGGGGACGGCCAACAAGGCATATGTCGTGGTGGGAGTCTGTTATAACCCCACCCAACCAAGATGAAGACACGGACGTAATATTCCAATATCCTTCTGGACAAAATGTCCAGCATACAGCTAGATAAATACATAACGTGATGGCTCATGGGTCGGGCGCAAAGGGTTATAGTAAATGGGGTGACATCAGGCTGGCTAGTCAGGTCACTAGTGGGGTTCTGCAGGGCTCCGTTTTAGGGACAGTGCTCTTCAACATCTTCATAAACGGCTTGGATGCAGGACTTGAAGGTATACTGGGTAAGTTTGCCGGTGACACTAAATTGGGAGGAGCTGTTGTCTCCCTCGAGGGCTGGGCAATCACCAACCATAGGAAGTTTAACAAAGACAAGTGCTGGATTCTGCACCTGGGATGGGGCAACCCTGGATGTATGGACAGACTGGGGAACGAGAGGCTGGAGAGCAGTGCTGCGGAAAGAGATCTGGGGGCCCTGGTCGACGGCAAGCTGAATGTGTCAGCAGTGTGCCCTGGCATCCAGGAGGGCCAACCGTGTCCTGGGGTGCATCAGGCACAGCATCGCCAGCCAGTCAAAGGAGGTGATTGTCCCGCTCTACTGTGCACCGGTGCAGCCTCACCTCAAGTACTGTGTGCAGTTTTGGTCACCGCAATATAAGAAGGATATTAAGCTATTAGAGAGTGTCCAAAGGCGGGCAACAAAGACAGTGAAGGGTCTAGAGGGGAAGCCATATGAGGAGCGGCTGAGGGCACTTGGTTTGTTCAGCCTGGAGGAGACTGAGCGGAGACCTCATAGCTGTCTACAGCCTCCTCATGAGGGGAAGTGGAAGGGCAGGCACCAATCTCTTCTCTCTGGTGACCGGTGATAGGACCCGAAGGAACGACATGAAGCTGTGTCAGGGGAGGTTGAGGTTGAATATTAGGAAAAGGTTCTTCACCCAGAGGGTGGTTGGGCACTGGAACAGGCTCCCCATGGAAGTGATCACAGCACCAAGCCTGACAGAGCTCAAGTAGCATTTTGCAAAACCATTTATGGGGATTGGTTGGAAGTTAAAAAATCTGTGCCTCTGCTCAAATTGTCAGGGTGTATAGAACAAAAGACAAATTTCAGAAAGGTTATGAGCAGATGTTCATGGATGAAATTTTCATAGTAGCTGAAGTTGTGAGAAGGGGACAGATACTCATGTACCGCTTAATAGACTATGGTCATGAAGCAATCAAGGGGATATTTTACCCTGAAAACCTTCAAAAGGTTAATCCTGATGAGGACAGAATCTACAAAATGTAGGTAATTGCTGCAAAAGGGAAACGAAGAAAGAAACAGCTGCTCATAAAGAGGCATGAGTGGCCCCAGAAATTTAACAGCTGGATAGAAGCCTCCCAAGTCCAGGATGTCTAGTGACCGGGATAGCAGTGGGGAAAAAGAAAGATTGCAGACAAGGGGTTTTACATCACGCTGCCCAGCCATGTCAGTGCCAGAAATTTCCCACAAAACACCAGCTCGAACTTCACCTCACAGCTGGTGAGACCCCTGGAGCTCTCAGGCAAGTGAGAGGTGGGGCTTGTGGAAATGCAGTACTCACACATATGGAATAACATTGACAAAGACACCATCCTTAAAAAAGCGCTGCAGGGCAAGATATGGCGGTATACTTTGCGGAAAGGCTATTATCCAGCCCCTTCCATGTTTATGGAGATCAGTCTTATTATGAACAATCTTATTAACCTCCGCAACAAAGCTTCAGCCATTGCCTCTCCAGCCATAGGCCTAGTTGTGGTTTAACCCCGGTAGGCAGCTAAGCACCACACAGCCACTCGCTCACTCCCCCCACAGTGGGACGGGGTAAGAATCGTAAGGGTAAAAGCGCAAAAACTCATGAGTTGAGATAAAGACCATTTAACAAGTAAAAAACAAAACCCAAAACGAAACACAACAAAGAGAAACAAACCCAAGAAAAATAAGTGATGCAAAAACCCCAACAATTGCTCACTGCCAGCCAACCGATGCCCAACCAGTCCCCAGTCTTAATGGCAAACTTCCCCTCTCACAGTTTTTATTGCTGAGCATGACAGCATATGGTATGGAATATCCCGTTGGTCAGTTTGGGTCAACTGTCCTGGCTGTGTCCCTTCCCAACTTCTTGCACACCCCCAGTCTACTCCCTGGCAGGGCAGTGTGTGAAGCAGAAAATGCCTTAATGCTGTGTAAGCACTGTTCAGCAATTGCTAAAACATGGTTATGTTATCAACACTGTTTTCATCACAAATCCAAAACATAGCACCATACAAGCTACTATGAAAAAAATTAACTCCATCCCAGCCAGACCCAGGACGCTGGTCTGCCATCCTGTCATAAGGAAAACAAAGCTAAAAATAAATGAAAATCCTTGACACTTTGCCTACAACTGGGGAAACAGAACAATTTTGGGGGCTTCTCCAGGGATTGCTGCTAAGAAATTTCCCTTTGTGGCAGACATCACTGGAGGGTTTAACTTGCTCTGCCTCTACATGGACATTGTAGAGCACTAGCGTGCTGGGGACTTTTTGTTTCCATTATCGTGCTGTGTTCCAAACAGCACTAATAACAATGAGACTGTTATGGTGACATATGATAAGCCTTACTGTGCCTGTAAGCACAACAAGCATGTCTCATTTTGCTTTGTGAAGGTGATTGTGAACCTGTATCTGTGGACCCAGAAGTCTCTGGAATTTTAGAAACCATGCCAAATAGATAGTGGTAAACAACTATGAGGAGCTGGCCTTGTACATGAATTAACACAGAGCCCAGGTCGACAATGGTGTCCCTGGTTTTCAAGGCGTTCCTGCTATGTGTGGGATGGACACTGGAAGTACATTCCATAGACTTTTTTCCTAAACATTCTGCTTTGGAAAAGGGGTTTGGAAATTATTAAGCCACATGTTAAAAGTATCATTCAAGACATTGCAACAGATGTATTTGAATGCATTTCCAAGAACCTCCTGGACAAACCAGAAACACCAGCAAAGCAGGAGGTCTTGAGGCTTGATTATATTCAAAGAAAGAGCTTTAAAAGAGAGCTGCTTCATGCCCCCAGAGGGAAGGCTGACCCCAGCCACTTAAAAGAAAAAGGATGGGTTGTGCCAGGCAGCAGTCTGACTAGGACAGGAAGAAGAAAAAGAACAAGACAGGCTGAATGGTGCAAAATAAATGGAAAACCCAAAGAATGGAGGCCCACTCTGCTGCTAGAAAAGGAGCTATATTTTAACAGGGATACTTTTTGTTCATAGCTTCTCAGAAGCATTCCTTGACTTGCTTCTCCATTACAGACATGACACATTGTCCCCACATTTCTCCATGAGGCTCTTCTACAAAGACACAGCCAGGCTGCAGGAAGCAGTCACACTGGACAGTGTCAGTAATCAGGGGTTTAGGGAATGCTTGGCTCTGACAGCCCAAGTTACCCCCATAATCTCACATTCCTGTATGATCTGAAGGCCTCCCTCAAAATTTTCACATCTTGCTGGCAATAGTAACACTGTTCTTTTTGAAAGTCAGAAACCTTTTTCTGATTAGCTGTATATCATGTCAAGAATTGTGTTTTCTCCTCAAGCATCATGCTGTGTGCCCCATAATACCCCGGTTGTGGAAGAGGGCCCACATAACTTTGATTTTCAGCAGTATTGCAAAAATGGGGGAAATAACCTTTGCACTCCTCAATATCCAGCACACGGGGAAGGTTGTTTAGTTACATGGGTAAAAAATGTGAAGAGTCTATGAAACAGATATTCATCAAGGAAATGTCCATGCGCATGAGTTTACCACCTCCACTGCACATGCATTCTTTCCTTCAGAATCTGACTAACAACAAATAAGCTTCATAGCCTTTGGCATTACACACTAGCAAAGCGTAGGTGTCATAGGTTTAGCTCCTGTGCTTTCTGCACAGTATTATCAACCCATAAATTTTGCTAATTGGTAGGAAGATTTTGCACAGACAAAACAGATCACTTTGAAATGGGGGTAATACTAAGATTTATTGCTACACTACAGACACTAAGGGGAATACTTACATATATATACACATATATACATACAACTCTAACTAGTTTTCTTATAATAGCACACTTATATATGTACAAACGCTTCTCCTCCTCTCTCCCTCAAAAACAGTCCAGAGGGAGAAAGAGAAGGGAGGAAAAAAAAAAAAAGTCTTTAGGGTAACAGTTCCATATCTCTGTAGCTCGAACCTCTCTCTCTTCACTGGAATGCAGAGAAGTTTACTCCCACCTTGCTGCTTGCTTACAGCTGCTGAGGGTTTTTTATCATGTCGTCACTACAAGATTCAGGGCTCTATGGAGGTTTCTTCCACGAGGAGTTTCAGGGGGGTTTTCACGGACTCACCACCCCTCGCCGGGATCACAGGGGTTCTGGGTCTCTTTGGCTCAGT
>VXAY01003995.1:12891-36346 GCA_013399855.1 Oxyruncus cristatus
TCGGTGCCATGCCTGCCCCTGGCCCAAGGCCAGGGGCGGAGGGCTCTGGCCCCCCACTCGGGGAGGCCTCGCTGCCTCACTTACATCATGGCTCCGAGTTCCTTCTGCCCCACACACAACTACAACAACGACAACAACCCTTCTTTTCCGGTTTGAGTTAAATTATGTAATTCGTAGAGACGCCACAGAAGTCTCTAATTGGCTACCTAGCCGGAATTTCACCTGGAACTAACCATCTTCTACTCTAAAACTGAGGGGGATGGGCTAAACCATGACAGTAGGCCTGAAACTTTGTGTCCATAAACAACCAAAGTTGGCAAGGCACATGTCCCCTTTAAACTCCCATTCTCCTTCATGTTTCCTTTCTTCTCTGTGGTGGGTTGACCTTGGCTGGCCATCAGGTGCCTACCAAGCCACTCTCTCATTCCACCTCCTCAACAGCACGGGGGAGAAAACACAATGTAAAAGCTCATGGGTTGAGATAAAGACAGGGATGATGCTCACTAATTATTGTCATGGGCAAAACAGACTCACCTTGGAGAATATTGATTTAATTTATTGCCAACTAATAACAGAGTAGGATAGTGAGAAATAAAACAAAAATAAAAACACCATCCCCCCACATCTCCCTTCTCCCTTCTTCCAAGGTTCAGCCTCACTGCCGAATCTTCTACCTCCTTCCTCCCAAGCAGCGCAGGGGGATGAGGAATGTGGGTTGCAGTCTGTTCATAACGCTTCAACTCTGCCACTCCTTCCTCCTCATGCTCTTCCAGCATGGGGTACTTTCCACAGGATACAGTCCTCCACAAATTTCTCAAATGCAGGTCCTTCCCACGGGCTGCAGTTCTTCAAGAACTGCTCCAGCATGTGTCCTTTCCATGGGGTACAGTTCTTTGGGAGCAGGTTGCTCCAGAGTGGGTCCCCCCACAGGTCCTGCCACAAGACCTGCTCCTGTGTGGGCTACTCTCCACAGACTGCAGCTTCCTTCAGAGCATGTCCACCTGCTGTGGCGTGGGGTCCTCCATGGGCTGCAGGGTGGATATCTGCTCTACCATGGACCTCCATGGGCTGCAAGGGGGCAACCTACGTGCCACTGTGGTCTTCACCACAGGCTGCAGGGGAATCTCTGCTCTGGCACCTGGATCCAAAGCAGAGATTCCTTCTTAGAATCGTAGAATCATAGAATGCCTTGAGTTGGAAGGGACCTTAAAGATCATCTAGTACCAAACCCCCCGCCGTGGACAGGGGCACCTTTCACTAGACCAGGTTGCTCAGAGCTCCATCCAGCCTGGCCTTGAACACTTCCAGAGATGGGGCATCCAAAGCTTCTCTGGGCAACCTGTTCCAGTGCCTCATCACCCTCAGTGAAGAATTTCTTCCTAATATCTAATCTAAACCTACTCTCAATTTGAAGCCATTCCCCCCTTGTCCTGTCACTACATGGTCTTGTAAATAGTCTCTCTCCATCTTTCTTGTAGGCTCCCTTCAGGTACTGGAAGGTCGCAACTAGGTCACCCCAAAGACTTCTCTTTTCCAGGCCAAACAAAATCCCAATTCTCTTAACCTTTCCTCATAGGAGAGGTGCTCCGTCCCTCTAATCATCTGGGTGGCCTTCCTCTGGACTCGCTCCAACAGGTCGATGTCTTTCCTGTGCTGGGGACCCCAGAGCTGGATGCAGTACTCAAGGTGTGGTCTCACTAGAGTAAAGAGGGAGAATCACCTCCCTTGACCTGCTGGCCATGCTGCTTTTGATGTAGCCCAAGATATGGTTGGCTTTCTGGGCTGCAAGCGAACATTGCCAGCTCATGTCCAGCCTCTCATCCACCAGCACCCCCAAGTCCTTCTCAGCAGGGCTGCTCTGGATCTGGTCATCCCCCAGCCTGGATTGATACCGGGGGTTGCCCTGACCCAGGTGCAGCACCTTGCGCTTCGTCTTGTTAAACCGCATGAGATTCCCATGGGCCCACTTCTCGAGCTTGTCCAGGTCCCTCTGGATGTCATCCTATCCTTCAGGCGTGTCAGCAGCACCACTCAGCTTGATGTCATCTGCAAACTTGCTGAGGATGCCTTCGTCTACGTCATTAATGAAGACATTGAATAGCACTGGTCCCAATACAGACCCCTGAGGGACACCACTTGTCACTGATGTCCACTGGGACTCTGAGCCGTTGACCACTACCCTCTGGATGTGACCGTCCAAGCAATTTCTTTTCCACCTAACAATCCATCCATCTAATCCATCTCTCTCCGAGTTAGAGAAGGCTGTTGTGGGGGACCGTGTCAAAGGCTTTACACAAGTCCAGATAAATGACATCTGTAGCCCTTCCCTTGTTCACTGATGTAGTCACTCCATCATAGAAAGCCACTAGGTTGGTCAGGCAGGACTTGCCCTTGGTGAAGCCATGCTGGCTGTCCCGAATCACCTCCCTGTCTTCCATGTGCCTTAGCGTAGCTTCTAGGAGGATCTGTTCCATGATCTTCCCAGGCACAGAGGTGAGGCTGGCAGGTCACTAGTTCCGAGAGTCCTCCTTTCTACCCTTTTTAAAGATGGGTACAATGTTTCCCTTTTTCCAGTCACCTGGGACTTCTCCTGACTGCCATGACTTGTCAAATGTCATGGAGAGTGGTTTGGCAACTACATCAGCCAATTCCCTCAGGACTCTGGGATGCATCTCATCGGGTCCCATAGACTTATGTACGTTCAGG
Organism: Oxyruncus cristatus; assembly: GCA_013399855.1. Classification (NCBI taxonomy): domain Eukaryota; kingdom Metazoa; phylum Chordata; class Aves; order Passeriformes; family Cotingidae; genus Oxyruncus; species Oxyruncus cristatus. Next base: position 15,598 of record VXAY01003995.1, read on the forward strand.
TTCTTCAGGTGGTCATGAACCTGATCTTCACTTACAGTGGGTGGGACTTTGCTCCCCCAGTCCCTGTCTTGCAGTTCGTCCACTCGAGAGGTATGGGAAGAGAGGTTGCCATTGAAGACTGAGCTTCGATTACCTGGCTCAAGAAGTTATCCTCCATGCATTCCAGGAGTCTCCTGGATCACCTACAGCTCGCCGTGCTACTTTCCCAGCAGATGTCAGGGTGGTTGAAGTCCCCCAGCAGGACCAGAGCCTGTGAGCACAATGCCTCCTGTAGCTGGAGCAAGAAGGCTTCATCAATAGGCTCCCCTTGATCAGGTAGCCTGTAGTAGATACCAACCACAAGGTTCCCTTTGTTGCCTCAGTCTCTGATTCTTACCCACAGGCTTTCGACCTGCTCATGGCCACAGCTCTCTAGCAGCACGGTAGCTTCCAACTCCTCCTGTTTGTTGCTCATGCCGTGTGCATTGGTGTAAAGGGACCTCATCTGGGCTGTCGGCCATGTCGCCTTCCTAGAGGAACACCCCTTAATTCCTCTATTTCCCTGTTTTTTCCCTGTTGGCTTGTGTTACCTGACAAGTTGCTGGCTCATCTCCGTAAGACTGCAAGTGTGTTCCAGTGTGGCCATCACATTTCAGAGTCACGGGCGGAGGGCCCTTGCTAGCACCCTGTCCCTCTAACCTTTGCTTCTCATCCCACATCTTGCCAGGGACAAGCCTGATAGTGTCCCTCTCCCCCATCACATCTAGTTTAAAGCTCTGTCAATGAGCCCTGCTAGTTCCCGAGCAAAGACTCTCCTCCCTCTTTGAGAAAGGGTGAGTCCTCACTGACCTTGGTGTCTGCAGGGTTGTTTCTCTCCCATTTTTCTCTCTCCACTCTATCATGGCTGTTGCACAGCATTTTTCACCCTTTCTTAAATATGTTATCACAGAGATGTCACCATTGTCACTCATTGGCTCAGCTTTGGTCCGATTTGGAGCTGGCTGGAACTGGCTCTGTCCAACATGGGGCAACTCCTGATCTCTTCTCACAGAATCCACCTTTGCAGCCCTCCTGCTGCCAAAACCTTGCCACATAAACCCAATACATACACCTTGTCCTGCATCCCAAGTGGCTTCCAGTGCTGACTTCATGGCAAAAATGTAGTTTGAGAGGTCCTTGTTACCTGCATATATTTGATTACATAGAAAATATAGCCCTGCCTTGCTTCTGGGTTTTTGATCATGGGCATGAAGTACCAGTTCTGGTTTACATGATAGACCTTTTCATAGCACATTCTCCTCTTCCAGCCTTTACATTTGTGAGGCCTTTTCCACATAGGCCTTCCACTTCTCACAAAAAATCATAGCCAAACAAGCAATTTGTGGTTTTAAAAGCCAGGGCCTTGTGCCTCTACAAACATTCCCGAGACCTGCACAGCCGTTTGCAGCTAGGGCAATGTATTCTCATGCCAGTGTTAAGTGCACAGTCACACAACAGGCGGAGCTGACAATAATATTTACAGCTATGGCCATGATTATATAATGCATGACAAAGCTTAAATAAGCCCCAAATAACTTCCTGACATCCTTAACACCATGGAAAAGTTCATTGTGCAAAAGCGTGAAACAGACCTTGGGGTACATAAGACTATTGTTTGGCTTAAAAATCCCACAACCTTTTTTTCCCCTCAAATAAGAGGCTGACATGTATATTAACATGTAGCAGAGTCTCAAACAAGGGGATGTCACTCAGCACGACCTTCCTGTACACAGATCACCCCAATATTAAGAGATGTTATAAGTAACCACTGCATCCAGCCGCTACAGGGTCTGGTGATTCCTCATGACTGGCTGCTGGAGCCCAGCCGGGAGACTTGAGGGTCTCTGTCCCAGGCTGATGGATGCAGCTGCTGCTTTCACATTTGCAGGTTCAGGCAGTGAGGCTGAGAGTGTATCCCTGTATTGGATTTGCGCAACAAGGTTTTGGTAGTGGGGGGAGCTACAGGGGTGGCTTCTGTAAGAAGCTGCTAGAAGCTATGTCCAATAGCACCGGCTGGCTCCAAGATGGACCTGCCGCTGGCCAAGGCTTAAGCCAATGGTAGTGATGGTGTGATAGCATATTTAAGAAGGGGGGGAAAAAAACCCCTGTGCACCAGCAGCTGGAGAGACAAGTGAGAATATGTGAGACAAACAACTCTGCAGACACCGAGGTCAGTGAAGAAGGAGGGGGAGGAGGTGCTCCAGGCTCCAGAGCAGAGATTATCGTGAAGACCATGGCGAGGCAAGCTATGCACCCGCTGCCCATGGAGATTAATGGTTGTGGGAAGGAAGGGATTGAAAACAGAAGATTTGGTGAGGAGATAAGTCTTTTTCTTTAGTTGTTTTCACTCAAGATAACTCTGCAGCTGGGAATGCTAAGAATATTGTTTCCGTGTGGGACTTTTCACACTCTGTGTTTCTTTTGGGTTGTTTTCTGTCTGCTGAAAGAAATGGAATTCTCTCAAGGAAGATAACAGAATGTTGTTAAAGACTTAAAAGCATTCTTTCCCACAGGCTTAGGGGGAAGGGAGATAAGAGAGTGTTCAGAATTGTCAAAACACGGCCTGGTGACGCATTTGAGCATGCATTAGGCTTTGGTATGGAAGTAAGGCAAGGCTCAGGCCTTTTCGGCACTTTTTGCCCCTGCTAAGTTTGGACTTAGCAGTGTATGTGTGTCCCTGCAATGATGGAATAAATCTATTCTTCACACTTCAGCTGTGAGTCATGGCCGTCTTGGTTAACCTGCATCTACCAATTCCCACAACAGTGGAGCAGGCATCCACCTGCAGACCATGGAGGAGACCCATGTCAGAGCAGGTGGATGCGCCCAAAGGAGTCTGTGACCCCGTGAGAAGAACGCACTGGAGCAGGTCTTCTGGCAGGACCTGTGGACCCATGGAGAGAGAAGCCCACGCAGGAGCAGGTTTGCTGGCAGGACTTGTGACCCCATGGGGGACCCACGCTGGAGCAGGCTGTTCCTGAAGGACTGCACTGTGTGGAAGGTGTTCCCATGTGGGAACAATTCGTGAAGAACTGCAGCCCATTGGAGGGACCCACATTGGCAAAGTTTGTGGAGGACTGTATCCCGTGGGAGGGACCTCATGCTGGAGCAAGGGAAGAGTATGAGGAGTTCTCTCCCTGAGGAGGAAGGAGATGCAGAGACAACATGTGATGAACCAACCTCAACCCCCATTCCCCATCCTCTGGGCTACTTGGGGGGAGGAGGTAGAGAACTCGGGAGTAAAGTTAAGCCCAGGAAGAAGGAAGGGGTGGGAGGAAGGTGTTTTAAGATTTCGTTTTTATTTCTCATTATCCTACTCTGATTTGACTGGTAGTAAATTAAATTCATTTTCCCCAAGCCAAGTCTGTTTTGCCCGTGACGGTAATCGGTGAGCGATCTCTCCCTGCCCTTATCTCTACCCATGAGCCTCTCGTTATTTTTTCTCTCCCCTGTCCAGCTGAGGAGTGGAGCGACGGAGTGGCTTTGGTGGGCACCTGGCATTCAGCCAGGGTCAAAACACCACAATCCTGTAGACACACACACACACACAGATGATACTGACACAGCTGACTACACACTACTGCTACAGACAAGAATCTGCCTTTAACAACACCTACACATAACACTCCCAGGACTCACATAAAACATAAGTATAGACAGCCAAGTCCCCTTCCTCCTGTCTGACTGGTAAAGACTCAAGTTCACAAATGAGAACACACACTCCCTCACTCTGGATTCACAAGCACTTGCACTTTTGCAGATCCTTCGCACAGTGGCACAGACCTTCTGTTTCTTTGATTGGATCCTGAGCCCTCTTACCTACTTCACAGGTCTCCTACTTGCCGCCTAGTCCAGCTTGATGCTTGCTAGCAGATGCACATGCTTACAGACTCACACAGTCATCCCACAGGGAGCCCACACTTACAGGTCATCCTGAATACTAGCACGGACCCTCTGCCCATCTGATATCCCTGCACAGACCCTGAGCTGCGGGGGCTGAGAAGCCTCCAGAAGTTAGAAGTTAGTCCTTATGCTGGAGGGGGAATGCTCCCCCCTGGTTCCCTGGCCACGTGGCTCCCCAGAGCCCCAAACAGGGACTGCAGAGACACACCGGGAGACAAGCAGGAGAGAGACTTCATTGTTTTAGGGTCCAGGTACTTATAGGTTTGGGGAAATTAGCATACACCCAATCAAGGAGCTAAGGGCATTTTAACCACCACCCATAGGGGTAAGGTTTCACAGCCAATGGGGAAAGGTAACAAGGGTCAAATACACATAGTAGTTGTCCCAAGGGTTTTTGGGAAACGGACAGTGCTTCAGGTAAAGGAGGACTTCTTGTAGCACTTACTTATACAGCATTACAATCAGTTTTTAAGACAGGTTTGCTAATTTCTTTATCAGCTTCAGAAGTCCATCCCTGGCAGGACTTCTTCCACTTTACATATTGCTGGTCAATTGCTACACTGAGCCTCCTACTTTCTGTCTAGTCCAGCTTGAAGTTTGAATTACACACACAGTCCTCCACGCACACAAGGTTTGGGAAAGATATCAACACTGTGAGCACTGCCCCAGCAGCTGACATTCAATCACATTGGCCTGTGACCCATGGTCTTACTCTGGTCACTGGTGCTGCGACTCTCACTCACCCTGGCCTGCCAAGGAGCTATGTCCAGGACATATCCCTGTCCCACTTAAGTGGAACTGAGCCCCCTGCTCCAGTGATTGGCACTGAGACAACCCTATTAACTTCAGTTGCTGACACCACAAGCCAGGGGGCACCTACATCCCAGGTCTGACTCTACTTGTTGGCACCAAATCCACTCATGCTGGGCTCAGGCTAGCCAGTAGCTGGCATCTAGTCCTTACAACACTCACACACACAGGGTAGAGTCAGATTACACAGAGAGATAGTTAAGAAAGGATTTGCTAAAATAGAATAGACTACAGTGATCAAGCACAGGGCTTGGTCAAGCATATTAAACGGCTCCATTTTATATGACTGGCCTCTTTTATACCTGTTTCTGTCTATTCCCTTCTTTGTTCCTCCCCAATCCTTTTCTCCTCAATGTTCCCTAATAGATTTTGGAATAGATCCTTCCTCGAATATCCCAAATCCTCATGTGTCTCCTTTCCCTCTTCTTATCAGTTACAAAGTCCAGGTGGCCCTCTCTAAAAGCTGTGCCTGTAGTTTCTTGATGGCCCATCAGTTAGTGACCAGAGACTTTTGTTCCTTGGCATTGTCTCTGTTATCCTTTGTCTACCAGGTTTGTGTCTCTGTGCATTCTTGTGAGTGGTTTCCCTCTTTACTTATTATCTTATTTTGCATTGAAAAGGCCCTTGATCAGATAACCTTAATGAAGCAGATGAACTCCCCTTTCCACGTGTCCTTACAGTTTGTTCTGAAGCTCTTTTGCACGTGTTAACAGTTCTGCATCTGTTAGATCCCTCAGTGCTGTAAGCACTGCAAGACTCCCAGCAAAACAGAGATTATTTTCGTTGTTATTTAGATCAATTAAATAGAAGCACTTTTTATCTATTTTAGAACGAGGGATGGACTCTAGGGTTCTGTGCATCCCATCCCCAACACCTTTTACAATAAAGATAGCCAGGCAGACAGTCTGATCAAAACACAGCTCTCTTACTTTGTAGGAGAGTGCTGAGCCAATCTTCAAAAAAAATTTCTGCATTCGTATTGCTTAAATTAATAGTGGGAGAATATAAATTCGTTCATGATGATAGCTTCAACAAACTGGCATAATTGCCAGTTTCAAATAGCTGGAGCAGATGTACAGAAATTTGCTCTACACCCTGAACAAATGTTTCATAAGTTTGATGTAGCGATACCTGATATAAATTAACAATACTGTATTCTTCTACACTTCACCTAGCCCCAAACCTGGAGATCAACCATTTCCACTGCTGCACATACTCTATGGAAGCCACAAGCTGGACTGCCTTCACCTCCCCTGCTACATTTGAGGGCAGGGGTAAAGCTGGGATTACAAATGCCCCTGAGGGGCTTGGGAGCGTTGCTGATGGGGAGTCATCCTCATTGTGAACTTTTGGGAGCATAGCCTCTTGATTTGCAGGGAGCTGTGGCAACCAGGAAGTCACTTCCAGGGGGTCATGTTCTGCCCTAGTAAGACACATCAGTGGCCCATCAGGTTCAGGAAAGCATTTAACATTTTATGACCCTCAAGGTCCCTGTAAAACGCTTGCCAACAAGACGCTTGAAGTGATGCAAAATTCATTTAGTTTTCCTAATTAGTAGTCTTGCTTGTTTTCAATTGTGCTAGCCTGTGAACCAAGGCCCTAGAATTATCAGCACCAGCAGCCCTTTTATACCCTCCTTCTTGCCTACCACTCTTTGCACCCGATAGTAATCATGCCCTTTCATCCCTGCAACACCTCACTGCCTCTTATTTCTCCCCTTGCTCCTTCTGCAGTAGCTGTGGTCTCTGAGAGATAATCCTTCCAAACAGTAAGATGTACAAAGTTATAGGGAAAATTTCCAAGGAAATTGATGAAGCATGAAGGACTTATCATCATCAAACAAGACACTAGAAAATATTAAGATGTGCTAGTGAAAGCATATGCAGTGTTGAACCGCTGCAGTTAAAACAAGATAACTTTGAATCTAGAACCTTAAGGTGAGGAAGAGGCGAATCTGGGCATTTTACGCATTCTGTATACTTCATGCTGAGTATTTTACTTCACTAATCTGTATCATAGAAATGTTTAATTTAAGGGAATAATTTGTCCTTTATTTAGTTCCTTATCTGGCAGCTCTTAGTGCCAGCACTGCTCCTATGGTGCTTTATTTTTTACATTGCTATTGTGTGGTCAGTTTGGTTTTATTTGCATAGGAACTAAAGGAAATAGATAGTTGGATGAGGTCTCTGAAAGAGACATTCCAAAAGTAGTTACAATTTGCATCTTTGTAGGTTTATTTACAAAAAAGAATAGTGAGAAATTAAATGAGCAGACAGTCACTTAACTGATTGTCCAGTCCTGCCTAAGACTGGGAGAAGGTCTAACCATGCACGATGTAGAAGTACTTTAGACCATAAGGACACAGTGAAGTGATTTCAGAAGCTTCAAATTTGCATTTTCTGTAAGCAAACATAGCATGACAAGATGCATTATGCAGTACTTTTCACAGTGAAACACAAAGTCTTAGAAAAAAGCCCAAAGTAACCCCAAATCAGATTGTTCTTGTACTAATCTAAAGACAGCTGGCAGTCAGAGAGGTATGTAGACCACATGTTTCTTTTCAACTAGTGGAAGCGTCTTTTTGTGGAATTATACCAGTGTTGAAATAAAAAGTAAATGTAGTAAAATGCTTGAAGAAATTAAACTGAATATTGCTTAAAGGCACTGAAAAAATAATATATCTCTCTATTTACCTTTAATGGGAAGCCACTGTTGGAGTTGAAAGCAAAGTAATAATTTAAGCAGTAGCATTTTCTTTTTATAAAATACTTTTCCCTAAATGCAGTACTTCAAGAAGAATTTTCTCCATTTTTGGTATTTCTTTATGAATAGCAATTCCAACCTCACTTTATATTATTATCCTATTAATTTAAAAAACACTGGCATTAAATATATATGGCATGTTGCACTTCAAAGAAAAAAATGAAAGAAATTACAAGTGTATAGAAGGGTCCATCTGATTCATGCATTGATACTTGAAAGTTTCCACCTCCAAACCAGCAATTTAAGACTTGTTTGTAATCAGTTCACAACACCACATACAACGGAAAACTGTATTGTACCGTCTTAGTTTAACAAGATTACAACTTAAAGAAACTTCAGGTGGAACTGCTGTGTCCCCCCATACGATGATGTCATCAATGTACTGCAGGTGTTCTGGAGCTTCACCCTTCTCTAGCGTAGCCTGGATCAGTCCGTGGCAGATGGTGGGACTGTGTTTCCACCCCTGGGGCAGTCGGTTCCAGGTGTACTGCACGGCCCTCCAGGTGAAAGCAAACTGCGGCCTGCACTCTGCTGCTAAGGGGATGGAGAAGAAGGCATTGGCAATGTCAATAGTGGCGTACCACCTCGCTGCCTTGGACTCCAGCTCGTACTGGAGCTCCAACATGTCTGGGACAGTGGCACTCAGCGGTGGGGTGGCTTCATTCAGGCCGCAATAGTCCACAGTCAATCTCCACTGTCCATCAGACTTACGCACAGGCCAGGTGGGGCTGTTGAAAGGTGAATGGGTCTTGCTGATCACCCCTTGGCTCTCCAGCTCACGGATCATCTTATGGATGGGGATCACAGAGTCTCTGTTCGTTCGGTACTGCCGACGATGCGCTATCGTGGTGGCAATTGGCACTCGCTGTTCCTCAGCCTTCAACAATCCCACAGCAGAAGGGTTCTCCGAGAGGCCCGGTAGCGAATTCAACTGCTTTGCCGCCTCTGTCTCCACAGCAGCTATTCCAAAAGCCCATCTATGTCCCTTGGGGTCTTTGAAATACCCGTTCCTGAGGTAGTCAATGCCCAGGAGACATGGGGCATCTGGACCAGTCACAATGGGGTGTTTCTGCCAGTCCTTCCCAGTCAAGCTCTCATCTCAGCTTCCAGCACGGTCAACTCTTGAGACCCTCCTGTCACCCCAGAAATGGAAATAGTCTCTGGTCCCACGTGTCCTGAGGGCATTAACGTACATTGAGCGCCAGTGTCAACCAAAGCCTTGTATTCTTGTCGGTCTGACGTGCCAGGCCATCGCATCCACACAGTCCAGTAGACACGGTTGTCCCGTGCCTCCACCTGGCTAGAGGCAGGGCCCCTACAACACTGGTCTTGGCTGGGGCCATCACAGATGTTTCCCTGTGAAGACATATGGGAGGTACCTTCTAGCGGGTCAGACCCTTGTCCATGAGATACCGGTACTGCACTTACTCTCAGGGGCTTCCTTTTTTCTCTCTCCTTTAACTCTTGTACTTGCGCTGCTAGGACACGGGTAGGTTTCCTGTCCCACCGTCTCACGTCTTCTCCGTGATTGACTAGGAAATACCACAGCTCGGTTCGTGAGGTCTGTCCGCTCTCTCTAACTGGGGGGCCTCTGGTTCTCACTGGTGCCACGTGGAAACTGTTTCCTTCAATCCTCTCTCTCGGTCTCTCCTGTTTGTCTTCCACCTCTGTAGTTTGTGTCTTGAGGTCCTTAATCAGTGTCTCTACAGTGGAGATGCGGGCCTGTAGTGGTCCTTTGATCATACTGTCAAACAACCAAAATTTATTTATTATAGACACCACTGGCTCTTGCTTATCCCCAGCCTGCAATGATGTCCGGTAACTGGCGTGTACAGGCGGCCCCAAACGAGTGAGGCTCCACCACATCTGTGGTGTACATTTAACCTTGTCAGGATCGTTGGTAGGTTGCCCATCTCTTCCAAACAGTACTTCCAACAGTGCCATTTCCCTCAGGCGTAGGATCCCCTCCTCTATGGTCTTCCAACACTTTGCATAATGTTCTGTCTGCAAGGAATCTCTGTAAATGTACCTCTCCCTCACACCGTCCAACAGTCGTGCCCAGAGAGACAGGGGCTTCAATTCTCTCACAAACGCCTCCTCGATACCCACATCCTGGGCAATAGACCTCAAGAATCATGCTTCACTGCCATCAAGGTTTATGGTATCACCCATAGAGTCCCAAACTTGGATCATCCAGACCAGAATGGGCTCATTCGAGCAGTGAATAACATCTGCCCGTAAGCTCCGGAGGTTGTTTTATGATAAGGACTCAGTGATGATTTCTGACTCTGGACTAGCTGCCTGTGAGGGTCCTGCCTCCCCATCATCATCAACTGGGTGAGCCAATTTGGTCTTATATATCCTCTTTTGGATAGGGGCAACTTCCATTGGCTTGGTCTGTCCCTTAGATTTGGCCTTATCCTGAGTCACCCTGGTATCAGGCATCTTGTTTTCGTCTTTTCCTTTCCCTGGAAGTGCTGCACCATACCGAGCAGCTTTCAGTAGGCAATGGCCCCACATGCAGCTGCCAGCTGCCTCTCCATGGGTCTATTACAACCTCTCTCCCTCACGGTTTTCATTATTTTTGTAGGGTTTAGGAGTTGTTCCAGGGTGAGCTTCCATGTTGTAGAAGCCGAACAACTTTCTAGGAATTTACCCATATCCTCCCATAATTCCTGGCCCTAGCTTTGTATATTACATATACCATAATGGCACAAACTTGCACAAAAAGCAAAACATCTCTGACATCTAAGGAGAATTTAAACTTCCCAGAGGCCATTGTATTGGATCCAAAGGGAAAATGGATGAAGGATTGTTAAACCCCCAGAGGAAGCAGCTTAGGCTAGAGCAGTAGTGTATCCTTGAGGACATATCCCGGATGAAAATCACAGGTGCCAAGTTTGCCGTGTCATAAACCCAGTGCACAAACTCGAAGGTACTTATCGCAATGAGGGACTTAATATCCGAGCTGAAATGCATCGACAGGTGGGACAGATATCTTGGCATGGTTATATACCCTCAGGGTACTGAGGGAGCTGGTGGAAGAGCTCGCCAAGGCACTCTCCATCATTTACCAACAGTCCTGGCTGACCGAGGAGATCTGAGATGACTGGAGGCTGGCCAATGTGACACCCATCCACAAAAAGGGCTGGAAGGAGGATCCAGGGAACTACAGGCCTGTCAGCCTGACCTTGGTGCCGGGGAAGGTTATGGAGCAGATTATCTTGAGTATGATCACATGGCACATACAGGACAACCAGGGGATCAGGCCCAGCCAGCATGGGGTTAGGAAAGGCAGGTCCTGCCTGACCAACCTGATATCCTTTTATGACCAGGTGACCTGCCTAGTGGATGAGGGGAAGGCTGTGGATGTGGTCTATCTGGCCTTCAGCAAAGCCTTTGATACCATCTCCCATGGCATACTCCTGGAAAAGCTGGCAGCCCACAGCTTGGACAGGGACACTCTTCACTGGGTTAAGAACTGGCTGGATGGATGGGCCCAGAGAGTGATGGTGAATGGTGCCACATCCAGTTGGCAGCTGGTCACTGGTGGTGCTCCCCAGGGCTCAGTATTGGGCCCAGTCCTGTTTAATATCTTTACTGATGCTCTGGATGAGGGGATCGAGTGTACCCTCAGGAAATTCATGGACAACAAGTTGTGTGGGAGTGTTGATCTGCTGGAGGGTAGGAAGGCTCTGCAGAGGGATCTGGACAGGCTGGATTGACGGGCTGAGGCCACCGGTATGCGGTTCAACAAGGCCAAGTGCCACGTCCTGCACTTTGGCCACAACAACCCCATGCAACGCTACAGGTTTGGGGAAGAGCTGGAAAGCAGCCCAGCGGAAAAGGACCTGGGGGTGCTGGTTGACAGCTGGCTGAACATGAGCCAGCAGTGTGCCCAGGCGGCCCAAAAGGCCAATGGCATCCTGGCTTGTATCAGTAGTGTGACCAGCAGGACCAGGGAAGTGATTGTCCCTCTTTACTCTCCATTGATGAGGCCACACCTCAAATACTGTTCCTAGTTCTGGGCCCCTCACTTTAAGAAAGACATTGAGCTGCTGGAGTGTGTCCACAGAAGGGCAATGATGCTGGTGAAGGGTCTAGAGAGTAAGTCCTATGAGAAGGAGCTGAGGGAGCTGGAGTTGTTTAGCCTTGGGTAAATGAGGTTGAGTGTTGACCTTATCACTCTCTACAACTACCTGAAAAGAGTTTGTAGCAAGGTGTGGATCAGCCTCTTCTCCCAGGCAACTAGGGACAGGACAAGAGGATATTAGCCTCAAGCTTTACCAGGGGAGATTCCGGTTGGACATCAGGAGGAATTTCTTTACAGAAAGGGTGGTTAAGCATTGGAATGGACTCCCCAGGGAGGTGGTGGAGTCACCATCCCTGGAGGTGTTCAAGAAACAACTGGATGTGGCACTTAGTCCCATGGTCTAGTTGACAAGGTAGTGATCAGTCAAAAGTTGAACTTGATCCCAGAGGTTTTTTCCAACCTAAATGATTCTGTGATTCTGAAATTGGTATTACATCCTACTACTGCAACCTACTGCTTTTAGAAAGCAGTATTATAGCTCAAGCTTGGCAGAATTGTGAATATTCTTGAGAAGAAACAATCATTTTACTGGGGGAAATCACCAGATTTTCCTATAAAGTGCAAGACAGTCTCATATTTTCTCATAGAAAAATCAAAGATAAAACTGACATCTAGGTACAAAAATACATATATCTGAAATGCTTCCAAAATGCATTCTTCCCGTGTTTTGGACTTGTTTTACTTTTATCAGCTTTTACAACTTGGTATTCTGATACAGAATCAATGCCAATAAGGTCGATTCCCTCCTCCTGCCTTCCAACAAACATGAAAACTAAAACATTCTAGTCCTTTTCTTCTATGAATATGGAAACAGATCATATGCCATGCAATTCAAAAAAAGTTATCTAGTCTTCTGGAATTTAAACCTGTTGTGTTTCTTCTGGAGTTTAAACCTGCTGTTTTCTCCCACTTTCCCAAAATTTTGTGACATGTCAAAAATGGAATTCTCAACTGAAATTAAAAGCTTTTTAATTGAACATACATTATTATTTTCCCTGAAATATCTGTTAACCCAACTACTAATAAAAGGATGATCTTCATCATAATGGCAGAAAGGGAGTAGTGTTAAAGAGGAAGGAAGTTCCAGTATAGAAGTTTGTACACTAGTGTAGTTCTGAAAGGAATTTACCACTGCTTGTTCCTCTCCCTCAAGAATCTACTTGGAATATAACTCACAAGGAACAAAAGAAATTTATGACTATGCAACATATAAAAGGATCTAAAGAACCTTTATTTTGCTGCTTTCTACAAATATTGCTGCCAACAGATGTATTGGCAATCTGGCAAAACCTGTGGAATTTAATCTTACGCTACAATTATAATTAATACAGCTGGGTATAAAACCTGTGCCTGTGTACATACCCAGCTCACTTATTCATCAATAGAGCACTCACAGGAAACCCCCCCAGACAGTTTCTGTCTTCATGAGGTAACTGACCAATTGATAAAGGACCTCCCTTTCCAGACAGTCTTAGCTTCATGTTGATAAGATAATCAATAGATTGACAGGAACTCCAGAGGCAATTCCTGCTTTGTACAGACAAAGTAACTGACCAATTCATAGGTGCTATTTGTATGTTTAGATATATTTATTATTGAATAGGACAGTAGTTAAGATGTACAAAATTAAGATAGTTTAACTACTGAATAGAAACTGATCATGCATACACCAGAGTGGCATTGTAGGACCAGGAGCCAACTACATTATGAGAATTTACAGAACAACAGTTTAGGGAGTCTCATCTGATCCAGCTGAAGGTGTCATTACAAGGACCCTTGCAATCGAGACTTCTGTTGTGGAGGACCAGGCCTAAGCATGTTTTGTCTCAAACATTCTATTATGACAGAAAAGATGTGATCAGAGGAGAGGGTCCTGTGGAGATGGGGCAGCACTGTTCTGAGCCAACTTCCTGCTCTGCCTTGAGAGTCCTTCTCAGTGTCCCCACCTTGCCCCACACAATTCACTTCCTGGAGAAGGGCTCAAAGGGCTGGCTGCCCATGCACAAACAAAACAGCACAAAAATCTAGTTTACATAAGAGGTGTGCACCAGGTTAACTATAAAAGGAAGTGGATTGGGCTCCCTTGCTCTCTTTTTTCCTCTCTTTCCTCTCTGTCTGACCCTTGTCCATGAGATACCGGTNCTTGCAACCCCAGCTCCCGACTATCCACATGGCAGGACCAACGTAGGATCTAAGGACTGCTTATATTCTTTGTTTTCTTCCCTTGCTTTGTCTGGGCAAAGCACAGCTGTCATATTCTACTACATACTGAAGTTTGTTGTGGGAGTAGGGAGCTTGTAGAAGTGTGTTGTGTCTTGTTAGTCAGCACCTTTGAGTAGTGGTGTTGTGGCTTGTATACCAGCATCTTTGAGGAGTTTGTTGTGGGAGTTGAGAACTTATTGAAGTGTGTTGTACAAAATTACGGGCTTGTTAGCCATCACCTTTTGAGTCTGGAGAGTGAGCTGGTTGCCAGAGTTAAGGTGACTGTACAATAAAACAAGAGCTCCCTGACACATAGTCCAGTGTCTTTGTTCAGCCTGATGAGCATTACCTTATGTATAACACTGCAATAAATCAGTTTCTTTAAATAACAGTCAGTGTGTGAGTATGCAACAGCACACAGTGACTGTACAACTGAATCCTGATCAGAGAATCTTCAACTAATACTTTTTTCTCTTCCTTATTTTCACCATCAGTCCCACACTTCTGATGTATCACCTAGAAGTGACCTTCAACCCTGTCAAGTTTCCAAGACAGACAGCAAAGGCTTCCTATTGAAGAAGTCCATTACATAAGGCAAAGTTACAACATAATCCCTAACTTTGCTTGAAAATAGATCCAACACTGTAGAAAAAGAAAATAGTTGAAAGTAATTTGGCTATTTTTTTCCCCTCCTTTTATAGGTAGAAAGAAGCTTTTCAGACCTTGGAAACACCATAAGGGAAAGTGTCTTTCTTTACCATAGTGTATGATTGCCAAGGCCCAGAGTGCACCAACAGACTGCAACTTCAGCCCCCCTCCTCAGCAAGGGTTTATCTGTCTGCATTTAAGGCCAGCTCTGACATAGCACAGTTGTGTAACTTGGGATCAGACTGCTGAGAAAGAGATGGAAAAAGGCTTAGGGCAGAGGCTACCCCTTTCCCTCAGGAGCTACATTTAAGTTCAGGCCAGTAGACCTTGGTCCTCACCTGAGCTACACTGTAGCTATGCTATGTACACTTGTACCTGGCTATGTACTTTATTGATTCAATCTTTGCCTTGCTGACTGGATTTCCTGGCTTGACCTTGGGCCTGCCTTATCACTATGACCTTGCTTATCATTGGACCATAACTGACTCTGGTCACTGTCACCAGACCAGACCACTTCTGTTCTCCTTGTTCAGGTGCTGCAAGAGTGCACCCCTTGTAGTAGGCCATTGCTTCTGTCTGCCTTGCTCACCCTCAGCTCCCAGATCACCTGCTATTGTGGAGCAATCACTCTTGATGCTCCCTGACAATGACCACCAAATCAACTGGAAACTTTAAATACTTTTAATCAAGTTGTAAGTAGCATGTTTGTCCAATATTTGATAGATATTTAGACTCCAAATCTGGACATGCTTCCAAATTATGAAAAAATGCAGAGTCATTCTGAAAAGAAACTTGGTGTTGGAATGAGCACCACCACCATGTTTGCCACTATACCATATCCACAAGTGCCACATCTACATACCTTTTGAACACTTCCAGGGGTGGTGATTCCACCACTTTCCTGGGCAGCCTATTCCAATGCCTGACAACCCTTTCAGTGAAGAAAATTTTCCTAATATCCAATTAAAAACTTCCCTGGTGCAACTTGAGGTCATTTCCTCTCATCCTGTCACTTGTTAATTGGGAGACAGGGCCAACCCCCACCTCATCACAACCTTCTTGCAGGTAGTTGTAGAGAGCTATAAGGTCTCCCCTCAGCCTCCTTTTCTCCAGACTAAACAACCCCGGTTCCCTCAGCCACTCCTCATACGACTTATGTTCCAGACTCTTCACCAGCTTTGTTGCCCTTCTCTGGACACCTCAATGTCCTTCTTGCAGTGAGGGGCCCAAAACTGAACACAGTATTTGAGGTACAGCCTCACTTTCCTAGTCCTGTTGGCCACACTATTTCTGATACAAGCCAGGATGCCATTGGCCTTCTTCGCCACCTGGGGACATGCTGGCTTATGTCCAGCCAGCAGTCAAACAACTCCGCCAGGTCTTTTTCCACAGGCAGTTTTCCAGCCACTCTTTCCCAAACCTGTAGCCTTGCAGGGGGTTTCTGTGACCCAGGTGCAGGACGTGGCACTTGGCCTTGTTGAACCTCATACAATTGGCCTCAGCCCATCAATCCAGCCTGTCCAGATCCCTATGTAGAGCTTTCCTACCATCAAGCAGGTCAACACTCCTGCCCAACTTGATGTCGTCTGCAAACTTGGTGAGGGTGCACTCAATCCCCTCATCCAGATCTTCTATAAGGACATTTAACAGAACTGGACCCAAGACTGAGCCTTGGGGAACACCACTTGTGACAGGCTGCCAACTGAATTTAACTCCATTCACCAGCACTCTCTGGGCCTGGCCATGCAGACAGTTTTCTACTCAAGGAACAGTGCACCTGTCTAAGCCATGGGTTGCCAGTTTCTTCAAGGGAATGCTGTGGGAGATAGTGTCCAAGGCTTTACTAAAGTCTAGGTAGACAACATCCTCAGTTTTTCCCTTATCCACTAGGCAGGTCACCTGGTCATAAAAGGATATCAGGTTTATCCTAAACCCATGCTGTCTGGGCCTGATCCCCTGGTTGTCCTGCATTCACTGTGTGATTGCACTCAAGATAATCTGCTGCATAACCTTCCCTGGCACCAAGGTCAGGCTGACAGGCCTGTAGTTCCCTGGATCCTCCTTCCAAACCTTCTTGTAGATGAGTGTCACATTGGCCAACCTCCAGTCATCTCAGATCTCCTCGGTTAGCCAGGACTGACGATAAATGATGGAGAGTGCCTTGGTGAGCACTTCTGCCAGCTCCCTCAGTACCCTCAGGTGGATCACATCCTTTCCCATAGACTTGTGAATGTCTAGGTGGCACAGCAGGTCTCTAACTACTTCCTCCTGGATTACAGGGGGTTTATTTTACATGTTACATATTGTACTAATACTAATGAATTTGCAATATTAAGGAGGGGAACTGCTAAGGAAAAAACACAAACAAGAACAGAAACATGAAAGCAAGTTGTGACAGTAATTCAGACTGAAAACTTTTCCGTTCTGTATTCCACACATGTATTACTGATACATCATACAGCCCACATAAACATTACTGATGACAACAATTCCAATGCACATCTCTACAGACTGAAAGCAATACAGTATGTGAGCATGATCCCTTGATAAAAAGTTACAAAAACATTTGGATGGTGCTAGACAGGATATTTTAAAGCTACAGTAATGAACAATAGGTTCCTGTCTGTAAAACTGAGAGTTGCCATCTCGAAATATAGAAAAGAAAGACATTGCAAAAATCTCAGCTTTGTTAACTGGCTCAAACCTCAGAAGACATAAGTGATAGGAGTAAGACATGTTAGTGTGTCTAACGTATCAACAATGACTTTACCACTTTTTATTACCTGTGAGTATTTGTATGGTAAACCAAAAATATTTATAATAGCAAGGGAATGCAAGCAAGAAGAAAAATATGCTATAAGACAAATATCTCCTTAATTATCTAAAAAGATTGTTTTGAATGAAGCAAGTACATATACTTCTTAAAAAGCCAGAGACATTTCAAAGTGTAACACAATGTTAGCTACTGAGCCTGGAAAACAAACATTATTAGTGTACTATGAGTACAATAAAATCAATGTGATTCATAAAAATATGCACCTTGTAAATGGAACATTTATACAAACCTCACCTTGTCACTGTCATTGCTGAAAATGTGATCTTGATGGATTGACTGACATTGAAACGAAGTACCTACAGGAGAAGCAGGGGAGGGGGAAAAAAAAATCATTAAAATGAAAACTGAATTCCTATGAACACTAAAAATAAATATAGACAACTGTACCAACCAGGAACTTTTTTTACATGGCAGAGATATTTACTTGCCAAACATCTGTTTTAGACAGCTCTTATATTCAAGACAATAAGCAGCAGAAAGACATTTGCAGTGTGCCAGCCATAACTTCACCCAGATTATTTTTTTAAATGCTTAAAGATAACAAAATTAGCACTGGTTCATGAATCCAAAACAAACATATGCAGTAAAATGTGTATGCACAAACTTAAGTAAAGACTAAGCTGTACTGAATCGAAATAATTAGAAGCTGGGAACAGCTTTTGGCTAACATGAAAAGGAATACATGTACAGACCTTGTGCACTGTAGAAAAAAAAAAAGAGTCTCCCTTTTCCCATCAAGCAAAGACGTTTAAAAAAAAAAAAAAAAAAGCAACAGTCTCATTTGTAAAGCTTCATTATTACATGATTTTTTTGAGGAAGATGTACCTAAAGTTTTTCCGTAACAATTTCTCACTGTTTTTAAAGTTTTGAAATGTGGATAGTTTTATTTTGTAATTTCACATGCAGCATTTATAATTACATTTATACATTTATACATCTTTGTGGTCCATATTGCTTTGGACCATAAGAAGACTGATTGAAGACCTTGTAACACTGCTTGACAAAATACAGCCCAGGCACAGGCAGAAATCATTGCCAGTGCAAGATCTCCTTAGAAACCTCTCCCAACACAGTTATTTGGGGGAAAAAAATGTAATGTGTCATTGCTTATTGCCATCACTACTTTAATTTAACAAAATTTTATCAGTCATTTAAAACAGCTCTCAATATTTTTTTCTTGTTTTAAAATAGAAAGTCAAGAATCATATGTGAGCTTCAAATAATTAGTGAGCACATTCACTTTGTTGTAGACTTATTTTGTTCAAGGACATGATCTTCAAATTTAAGTTTTTAGAAAAGTTTTAATCCCTCTATTTTCAAATGGAAATAATGCTTGAGAACATGCCTTTTGTTATGCACTCCCTCCTCATGTAATTCCATTATTGTATTTTAGAAAATAAAAAATAGTAAAAAAAATTGGTAGAATCTCTCTGTTAGTCTGAACACCCCTCATGTGAGATTTCAATACACTGAAATTCTTAAATTGATACAAACTGCTTAAGTAGTACATAAATGTAATAAATGGCCATTAAACCTAGATAGATTTTGTGCTTGAACCTAAAAAATTGATACCAGTTGCAAACTACAAAAATTGATCCAACTATCACAGTTTATTTAAAACATTTGTGCTCACAAGCAGGCTTTGAAGTGAATCTAGATTTCTGTGGTGGGTTAACATTGTCGGGCTACCAGATGCCTACCAAGCCACTCTCTCACTCCCTCTTCTCAGCACAGCAGGGGAAGCTAGTGGGTCAAGATGAGGACAGTAATTATAGTCATGGGAAAAACAGACTCAGAGATTTTTTTTTAATTTATTGACAAATAAAAATAGTGTAGAATAATGAAAAGAAAACCCCAGAACTTAAAAGTACTTTGTCCCCACCCCCTTCTTCCCAGGCTCACTCCTGACTCTTCTTCCCCTACTCCCTCAGCTTTGGAGGGGAACAAGGAATGGGGGTTGTGATTAGTTCATTCCAATTCATCTCTGCCACTCCTTCCTCCTCACGCTCTTCCCGTGCTCCACCATGGGGTCCCTCCCAAAGGAGACAGTTCTTCACAACAGGCTGCAGTTCTTCAAGAACTGCTCCAGCATGGGTCCCCTGCAGGATCACAGGTCCTGCCAGAAAACCTGCTCCAGCATGGGCTCCCTTCCATGGGCTGCTCTGGTGTGGGTCTCCTCCACAGACTGCAGAGTGGACCCCTGCTCCACCACAAACCTCCATGGGCTGCAGGGCGATAGCCTGTCTCACTGTGGTCTTCACCACGGGCTGCAGGGGAATCTCTGCTCCAGTGGCTGGAGCACCTCCTCCCTCTCCTTCTTCACCGACCTTGGTGTCTGCAGAGTTGTTTGTCTCACATTTTCTCGCTCCTCTCTCCCAGCTGCTTCTGCACAACATTTTTTACCCCTTCTGAAATTTGTTACCACAGAGACACAACCAGCGTCATCCATTTGTTCAGCTTTGGCCAGCAGCAGGTCCATCTTGGAGCTTTCTGGAACTGGCTTTGTCCTACATGGGGGCAGTTCCTGATCTCTTCTCACAGAACCCACCCCTGCAGCCTCCCCTGCTTCCACTATTGAAACCTTGCTGCATAAACCCAATACAACTTTAAAGGGCTTTTCATTGCTATTATTTTGGTCTATGTTTCATTTAGGACAATACATAGTTTTATTTAGGACAATGCATTTTTTTCATGTAAATGTTGTTTTAATTCTTGAAAGCTTCACTGTTAATTCAAACATCAGTCATCATTTAGCTTCATATTCTTCCTAGTATTATTTAAAGGGGAACATGTGCTCAGGGTACTAGAAATGGCAGAAGGGTTTTTCATGTTTGGGTACAGTAATTTCATGGGAGGGGGGCATCTATCCATCCCAGTCCTGCCGGTCAGATGCCAACACCTGTAATGGATGCCTGAAACAGTGCAAAGGCATTCCAAATACTCCAGCCAGTGAGCCTGCTTTATCCCGGGCCCAGCTCAGATGCCTCTACACAAACATGTAGTATGGGGAACAAGCAAGAGGAACTAGAGACGTGTGCATGCCTGCCTGGGTATATCATTGGCATCACAGAGACATGGTGGCTTGGCTTCTATGACTGGAGCATTGAAATGGAAGGTTTTAGGCTTTTCAGGAAAGACAGGATAGGGAGATGAGGAGGGGATGTAACCCTCTATGTCAGTGACCAACTAGAGAATATGGAACTCTGTCTGGGGAAGGATGAGGAGCCAGCCGAGAGCTTGTGGGTCAACACTAAAGGGAGGGCAGGGACAGGGGATGTTATAGTGGGGGTCTGTTACAGGCCACCCGATCAGGAGGATGGTGTAGGTGAAACCCTCTATAGACAGATAGGAGTTGCCTCATGCTTACAAGTCCTGGTCCTCATGGGGGATTTCAACCACTGTGATATCTGTTGGAGGGACAACACGGCAGGGCATGAGCAATCCCGGAGGTTCCTTGAATATAGAATCATAGAATC
>VXAY01003997.1:4975-90980 GCA_013399855.1 Oxyruncus cristatus
AAGCAAGAAAGAAAGCAAGCAAGAAAGAAAGCAAGCAAGAAAGAAAGCAAGAAAGTCTACTTCATATAGGTAAGAAAAGTATAATATTACCCCTGAAAAACACCCAACATCAGTGTCCACAGACACTGGAGCAAATGATTTTTTCAGAAGTCTGGTTTAAACAATTCTCATCAGCTCCTCTACATCAGATATGGAGGTGATGACAGAAATGAAATCTAGTAGCAGCTAAAATGCTACTGCAGTAATTATAAGATAGCCCTTTATCTACAGACAGCTGCCAGCAGTCCATATTAATTTATCTAAGAGGCTTCAGACGGTAGCAAATAGCAATAGCAAATGAGATAACAGAGAAAGAGAAAGCCTTGAGATAAATAACTGCAAATATTCCATCTGCTTCACAGTAGCCACTAAATGAGAGTCTTTTTTTAAAAAATATACAAACGCTCGATCTTCATTATTCATAACTTTGTCTTAGTTTTACTTTTTTTCCCAAAGGGCATTTTCTTTACAAATACTTTTTCTGCAAAGAAAACTTAAATTCCAGAGATTTTTAAAGAGTTTTGTTACGTTCGAATTTCTGAGATAACTCTTTTTGAGTGTTCATATGTATTTTTGATTGTGGGTATGTTTCTGAAAGACTGCTGATGTTCATAATACTACAGTTCTTTTGAGGGAAGGCAAATGCACATTTAAGGTGAGTTGTTACAGAATTTAGAGGTTCCTCTGCTTTGCTCAGAGCTGAGAGATAGTATATACAAGCGGAAGTTAGAACATATGTATATATATTTTAAGAGAGTTAACATTACTATTCTCCCTTCAACAAAGGAGTTTTTCTATGGTCCTTCATCAAAATTGTGCATGTGTGCACAGATTTTTTCAAGAACCCACAGGGTGGATATACTCAATACTATTTTTTTGACATGTCACATGACCGCCATTTTTGACACTGTTTTACAAGAGATTGACTGGCTGCCTAGTCCATGTCCTCAGACCATGGCCAAAAGTTACCTTGGGTAAAAGTTAGCATTGGTTATTTTGATAAGCAATGGTTATTGGTTATTCTGATAACCCATGCTAAATCCAGCTTCTACCAGCTTCTGCAGATACCTTGTGATCAAAGGAGCTGTGGCTCCTTCAAGTGAAGACGAAGCAGAATTTCCATACCAGGAAGACTCCCTTAACTCTTCCTTCAGGCTACTTTAACTTTTGAATAGCAACCCCAAAATCCCCTACAGTATCAAAACATATGAGCTACATGATTTTTGCACTTCTTTTTGGAACCCTTTTGTATCATCTATATATCCCCAAACTTGGAACACCTTTATTTTGAAGCCTGCAGTTTATTTGGTATCGTCAAAATTTTAGTGATGGCAGTGGTGGTGAGAACAGACTAAGTTTTATGCATTTCAAAACCAACACACCTATAAAATTATTTGGAAATATTTCCTAAAATACTACCATGGCAATGATTAAACTCCTCTAAGGTGAGAACTGCCTTCTGTTCTGCATTTGTATAGAACCTTCCTGGGATAACCAGGAGCTCCGCAAGACAAATGACTAACACCAACTCTAATGCTTCCAAACCAAGTTTTAAAGACAATCCACAACATGGCCTAATGCCCCAAGATGCAAATAATTTGCTATGTTCTCATGACTCCCCACAATATTAAATAGTGCTACATTCAAACCTTTCAGCTCAAATTTCTCCAACCCAAACAGTCACAAAAAGGATTGGGCTGTACCCACAATCTGGTTGTGAGACAAACACTAGAATGACCAGCAGCAAGGCAAGAGTTAACAGTGTTGCCATACAAGTGGTAATAATAGGCTTCAACACTAATCCTCTCCTGAACAGACTGGGAAAAGCTCATAGTTTCTTTGGTTCTCTTATGCCAGCCTGGCTGCTAATTCAAAACACAGTTATATATCAGTTTACATTGTGAAGGTCATACCCACAAGGCCAGGAACATTCCTTGTCTAAACAGGAGTGCAGGCTCATAAACCCCACACAAATGCACACACAAATGTCAGCCATTAGGGATTTCTCTGGATCTCTCACCCCTATGAATTGGTCACAAACAGTATGCATCAGCATTTTAATTCAGGTCAGAAGTGTGCTTTTGTAACAACCCTTCCAATTGTCCCCAGTCTGTCACCACTGCTCTGCATGGTGATTTTCAACCACACAAATTCAATTCTGTCTTGATGAAACTTACAGAAAGATGCACTACAGTGACTCAAGGGCATTCAGTTTGCTAGACTGAGCCTGTTCTAAAGCCAAGCCTTCATCAGATGTTTGCTTCTACAGAACCATTCCTACTGGTTCACCCTACTTCGTAAAAGTGAATATAGCCACAGTGCCAGTTATATTCATGGATTCTGAGTGTTTTCCATGTCAAACTAACACCAAAACGCAACTGATCTTCACAGTGGCCCATGTTCTTTAAGGGGAACCAAAACCAAAACTCATCTTACATGAGGTTTGCAGAGGTAGGAAGAAGGGAAAGGAAGACAAAAAGGGAATGAGGGGTGCTGCTGCCTGCTATTTTCCTCAGTTATTTAGAGTGGGAACCTGAAAGCCTGGAAACAAAACACCTTCAAAGCCATCAAGGGTCAACTATTTGTTTCTTGGGGACTGGGCAAACTATTCATATTTCACTTGGCATAGGAGTTCCTTGGAATGAGCCATTAACTATTGTCATAAACAACAGGCATTGAGCAAGCAGGGCAAGGATACACTTCAAAATCTACACTGCGATGTCTGGGAACGTATCCTGTTTGCTGCAGTAAATTAAACAGGAGTGCCAGGGTGTATTTTCGTTTTTCCCAGTTAACAGTCTATGTATTCAGATTGCCTACCAAAAAAAACCAAAAACAACTTAGAATGTGCCTTCACAGCCCCGGATACAACATCTGAGCTATGAAGTCTGGCTGAAAAAGTTCAGTCAGTATGAAACAGCTCTATGCAGCCCACCAGAAGGTATGCTCTGCCTCTTTCTACTGAGGCAATACATTCACAAGTTCCCTGCACTACCGCAGAATAGGCCTACAGTATTTCTTAGTGTCCAGTACTGGGAGCTCCTGTGTCTTCTCATCTGTTCCAGTAAAACACCCCAAGCTTAACTGTAAACACAAGTAATATTCTGTTAAGGCCAACAAACCAGACTGCTTTCAAGGCATTTGTTTTAAATCCAGTCTCGGCTTTTTTCCTTAAAGATTTAAATGTCAGAAGCCTACTTTTATTTTCAAAGCAGGCTGTTTTTTAAGGTTCTCACAGGAACAAGTACTGCAGCCTGGCTTACAGTAACCTCCACTCCTTTCCCTCCATGTCCTAAATAACCACCCTTATGTACCACTTCTTCTAATCTCTTCAATATCCTGAACTTATTTTCTAACGCGTAATATCTTGCCACTGGTGTTCTTCTGTATGTTCAGACCTCCTACCCAGTACCTTCTCAGACATCCCCTACATCACTAACCTTTGTGTTCCCAATATCTTTAGCACGTGATGTTTTACCCACTAAAGCACTTTGGTAACACCATGGCTCCCTCAGATGTCCCCTATGACTGCTCCAAAAGCCCATCTCACAGCATCATAT
This sequence comes from Oxyruncus cristatus, assembly GCA_013399855.1. NCBI lineage: Eukaryota > Metazoa > Chordata > Aves > Passeriformes > Cotingidae > Oxyruncus > Oxyruncus cristatus. Next base: position 8,575 of record VXAY01003997.1, read on the forward strand.
GCTTTATCTGGTTTTGGTTCACCATCTGGGCAAGATGAAACAAGGCTGCTGGAACTACAACTGCTAGGCACACCTTCCTAAAGAAAGTGTTTTACCAATATTTCCCTTTGTAGGGGCACCAATTGGGGTCAATCTTCTTTACCAAGTCACTGGTTTTCAAGAAACACTTTAGAACTGCAGATTATTAAGACCCCCTAATACACAGAGGAATGTGTCTGAAACTGATTCACCATGTTCAAAATTTACCAGAGGGCAAAGAGTTAACACAGATTCCAGTCTCAGCAGCAGGACTATTTCCATAGGAACCAAACCAGCTTAAAAAAAAAAAAAGCTAATTTTATACTGCAATGGAACAATCAGGTAAAAGTGAATTGAAACCATTTCTTATTACTCTTATGCGGTTGGATTTACTAGATGGAGTTGCCAAAAATATGCTAATGTGCATGGCTCAATAGAACTTCCAACACACAATAAAAGGGGAAAAAAAGCAAAGCTTTCTGGGACAACTCCAGACCACCTCAGTCTATAATTATTGTTCATATCTAAATATCCTGTGGTTATAAAGAAAACCGCATTCTTGCAAGGTTGTTAAATGATTCATATTCTTGACTCGTAGTCTTTCACAGATTACTAAAGGACTCTCAAGAAGAAACCCTGAAAATATTTTATGCTTTTATATGGGAGGTATTTTACCAACATCCAAATGGCTTTAAAATGAATTTATCTTGAAATGTCAAGAAACCATCAACAGAAAACCTTTTCATATCTTTGCTGGAAAAAAAGTAAGTGCAAGGACTGCAACCAGCAATTCAGGAGCAGAAAAAATTCTTGTAATATATAAACCCACTTAAAGACTACACTTAAGGGAGCTGTATCAGCTCATCATCATCATTAGCCCATAGTACTCTAATGCCTACAGATACAAAAAGCAGCAAGAAACCCAAAGGGGAAGGGGTAAGGTGGACTCACCTATGAGATACATGCCAATCCAGTCCCCTGCATCCACTTCCTCTTTTATATCCCAGTATATCACGAGATCCTGCGAATGCCCAATGGAGTAGTAGGAGCTGCTGACCATCAGGGTGGACCGGCTGTCTGAAGTGACAAGGTCCGTGTCACTGGTAGACCTAGGAATGGTGACTGTCTCATGGGAATTGTTCCTGATGTCCATGTTATGGATCTGGTCAGGGTTATAGCTGTATCTGAGAGGCTCTTTGCACCGGCGCCGATTTTGTGAGTTTCTAGACGGAGACGCCATGGCTGCCAGGCCCAGGAACCTGTTTTGGTACAGATTCTGCAAAGAAAAAAAGAAAGGACAGTATTTACAGTATTATTCACTTTTTAAGTGATATCAAAGCTCAGCAAAAGTAGTAAGTTATAATAAGAAAGTAGCAGATCTTTTTCCATCTGTCATTGTAAAAAAGAGACATGAAAAGAGGTAGCAGGAAACACAGTGCTAACTCAGCTCCTACTCTGATTCTTATCATGAAAACAAGTGTAAGAGCAAGGCTTGCACCACCAGGCTCAGCCACAACTGGCAGTGCGCAGAGATTAACAGGAGCTGAATTCCTCCATGTTAATGCACGTATCCAGACACAAACATTGGGACTATCAAACTGCTAGAGAGACATCATTTTTTAACATCAGGAGATAGTCTTCTCACTTTTGACACCTGGAGTTAAGTCTTATCACCAATAATTCTTGTTACATTTACAGAGGAATCTTTCTTAAGGTGCAGTCACCCTATAGACCATATTCCATCTGGAGAGACTGGCTAGCAATGAGTAAGAGCTCTTCTTCTCTTCTGGATATCTGAAGAGTGAGCGCCATGAAAATGGAGTTACCCGTTACCAAAACAGAAATGTTTCACTGATGTATAAATAGAAACTAAGTGTTGCAATTGGTCTCCGTACAGCTGATGGCTTCCAATGCCATTGCTCTACTCTGTGTTCTGCAGTAGACTTTGAGATGCTAAGCACACCCACTCTGGTAGGAATTTGGGAATGCACCAGACAATTAATGGGAATCAAGAAGGTTACAGCAGAATAGTCATCATTCTAGCAGTTGAAAAATATTTAAATTTCAACCTAGCCTTCTCTTCCTCAAGGCAAGCTCAGTGTACAAAATGCATCATGGTGCACAAGTTAAAAGTTTTTATGAGCTGGCAGATGGAGAATGCTTAAGTTATGACGGGGTTGAATTCTGATGTGAAGACATTCCCTGATACTGATCAAAATACTGGTTATTCCTTACTTCTGTACTGTTTGTTTTTTTCCATTTTCCTTCCCAGCTTTCTCTCTTCTCTCCTAACAGCTCTGCTATTTCAATCACTCAGCTTTTCATTATTCATAACCCTTCCATTATCTCTCTGTTGTCAACCATGCTGTCAAGTCTGTTAGATACAAAACCAGACAGCTTTCCAGTATGCTATGAAATGCATTTCACGTGATCAGAAGTCAAGTCATCCTTTTGAACTCAAACAAATTAAGCGGAAGAAAAATCACAGCTCCTTTGTCCAGCCAAGCAGCTATTTAACACTGGCTTTACTAAGGTTATGGTAGCACAGAAGAAGAGCAAGTACTGAAAAAAATACAATATTTTGTTTATTAATACCGTTTCAGGGGGAATAATTAGGAGACCTATTATTGTGTCTTAAGATTCTGTTGCACAAAAACTGTACAGAGAACAAAAAATTCAGCTGGCATGTTTGCACCCCTAGAATATGCTGTCACTTGGCAAACACTGCCCAACAATGCTGACAATCCACTGACCCAAATCCTCACCTACTGCATGAAACAGGGTTTATAAGCAAAAACAGTTGCAGTGGGAATGCCACACCTTGTAGTAAGTGCTGCAAGACTGAAGCTAATAATGCAAAAGGCTACACCAGAGGTAGAGGAATAGAAGGAGGAAAGAGGCATGTGGGAGAACAAGGTATGTAGTGTTGCCTTTGCTGTGCATCTCATCATGTCTTTGCTGCCTCTTTCTATCATTTATTCACTGTTTTAAAAGAGAGTTCATGTCATAGTATAAAGAACCAATATCCCATGTAAACAGGAAAAGCATCTTTTTTTCATCAAGAGACATGCTGTGAACATTTTCTAATCTGGGAAGCACTTTTGGACTTGCACAATTATCATGCTCTAGTCAGTAATTTAAAATTGCTGGTGGTTTCTGTCACTGAGCAAAGAAGGCATCTGCTGTCACAACAGTACCTGACACAACCGAAATTGGTTTTATAATGGTGAGATATCAATGCAACAAACTTGAAGCTCACTCTTCTGGATTTGTCTGTATTATTAACATGGGTTCCTCTGCCCACAGCACTACCCAAAAGCTACCTCAGTTCAAAGGCAGATGTTTTATTTCTGGTGACAAATTACTCCAGGGAATAGTGGTTCTGCAGGTACTTTCATTTTTGAATGTTAATGGATGTAAAGTATTAATTAACTGCATACCTTAAAATGAAATTAGAATTACACATTTTTTTCAGCTTCAGCATGACTTTAAGCAGTTTTAATGGAAATGGTAAATTTATCACTGTATTTTAATTCTGTAAGTTCCTATTTTTCTGTATATTGATGCCAATGGAACAAATGGCATAATTCTAAAGCAACCCAGAAGGCCAGATTCTCCACAAATTGTAGTCTCTCGTATTTCCAGCATTGATTCTACACAAATATCTTAATCTGGAAAAAAAAAAAAGGAAGAAAAAAGAAAAAAGAAAAGAAAATCCCCAAGCTGAAAAAAATCCCAAACAAATGAAACAATAGTCACACATAATCATCTGGATTAAATAATGGCTTCAAAATACAAGCATGTCTCTATGAATAAGTAGAAAAGAGGTTAGGTAAACTAGTTATTTTATTACCAGCTTTGCATGCTTTCCATGCAACTGTATAAAGCCCTCAAGCCCTGGTGATAGTCCCAGCCATGGTGAGACAGCTTAAAAAAAACTGCAAAGACATCCTGTCAATATCTTCTGAAAGTAATCTGATCTATCATATATACCTAACATATAAAAAATATATTTTAAGGGGTTGAGATTAATATTTATTTTCTCTCCCTTTGCAGAGGTATGCACACTATACACACTACTCTAAACTCTCATTTCTAATACAGAGTATAAATTATAAAGCAAGAACAATGAACGGCCAAACACTGGTTGTCAAGAGAAACAAGCCCCTCTTCGTTCCTATCTCAAAATGGTCACTCTATAGCTGCTTTTATGGTCAGTCTTTCCAGGGATGTTTCCAGACATCGACTCCCTGTACCAAGTGACCCCCAGGCTTCACTTTTCCACTCACTCCCCTCACTGCTGATTTTCACAGAGCTCTGGAAAGCTTTGTCTCTAGAGGTCTACCAACCCCATGAAAGTTCTACTCAAAATTAGATTTTTGGAGGATTATCTGTGGGCAGAACTTGCCTCTTATTTATGTTACTTAGTCCATCTAATGCTAGCAAACATCAGAAAAGTTAATTTAGGATTATTTTTCCTCCCACAAAAATGCAATTGCAATCCCTAACAGGGAAAGTAGGAAGGAGCAGACAAAAGAAAATGACAAATGAGATCTGATTGTAAAGAAAACTGACTTTGAAAATCTACACATAGAAAAACTGTAATCAGTAAATACCAAGAAAAAATATTTCACGGAGTTTCTTCCCACATTCTCTGCCTTTCTCACTCACACCTTTCTCCCTTCCTGGATACTGTATGGCATTCGGAAAGCAGAGAGCTCTTGTCACTGCCTTTTCCTTCACCATCTGAAAAATCTGAACCATCAATGGTAGTTGTTCCCTTCTTTGAGACAAGAAGAATCCTCAGGCAGGAAGGTTTTGCACCATTATAGCCAGCTGAATTTTATTGAAGGATTCAGAGCTGCCACTCAATAACTTCCACTGGAAATCTGTAGGGCTTAATGTTAGGGATTTTATTTTTCTTTTCATTTGAGATTATTTTAAATCATACCAGAATGGTGCATGATGCTTTAGCAATACAGAGATAGATCTCAGCTAAACATTTGCAAGGATCCATCTCAGTTCTCTGTTCAGACAATTAAGAGCTGTCTTTTAGATACTTGGACTGACATCAGTTACCTCCTATTGCTGCTTAGAACCTGAGATTAGCTCAGTTAAGTTACAGCACTGCGCTAATAATGCCAAGGTTGTGGGATTGGATCCCCATAGGGGACATTTACTTATGAGCTGGACTCTATAACCCTTGTGGGTCCCTTCCAACTCAGAATATTCTGTGAAAGATGTACTTGTGCAGGTCAGGATGGCAGTACGATGAACTTTTATTGCTCATACCAAAGATACTACATGATTGAAATAGAACCCATCACTGGAGCTCTGGCAGATGAAGAAGTTAAAGGGAACAAGGTGATAACATTAGCCACAGCAACAGTGAGCCCAAAGTAGTCATTCAGATGTCTGCAAGCATCATCACAACCCAAATTTCAAGGGCAAGTACCAAGAAAGACAATGAGATAGCTTTCTTTGATGGGAAGCTTGGGACACAGCACATTTACGCACCTGAAAATATAATAGGCCAGTAGTCAAGTCTGATATCATAGGTAAATCATAGGTGGAGTCAGTCCATTGGTTGCTTCACCAGAGATTAAGGCTCTCCTGATAAGATTTTAGCCTTCATTTGAAAGGCTTATATGTTTTATAAAGACAAGAGGGAGCCAAGACAAATTTAAAAATACAGAATTAGGGCAGCATGGTGAAAGTGATAAATTATCACAGCAAAAATCTTTGAACCAGCTTTAAGACAGTAAGTGTGCATCAAAAAGGATATTTTACTCAGAGAAATAAGGCAGCATCGGCCTGTATGAAAGGTTTAATTGACTGGATGCGAGACAACCTAAAAAGATTTTAAAAACTTAGTTACAGCCCATGTATGAATACTCAGAGTAAAATCCTGAGGCTAGACCAGAAAGACAAGCAGGAAAAAAACAGTGCCTACAGTCATCAAAGGTGATGTGATGGGAATCAGCAAGCCAGAGCTTTGAGGCAGCCCTTTAACTTGAAGGTGAGGCTGTTGAAAGGGGTTTCAGTATGTAAAACTGTTTTATTAGAGCTCAAATTAGAATTGGCTAAGTTCTGAAGGACAGGAAACTCATCTCTGTTGGATGGAAGAGCAATAAAGAACTGGGTGAAAGTAAAAAGATATGATAGTGAATCTTGCTGCTGCTATCTTACAGGGCAGGACTTTCTCCTCTAGCCTTGCTCTCAGCCTAGCAACGTGAAGTCCTTGGAGCTAACAATCTTGCTTTTTATAGCCCTAAAGACTTATTGCAGGATCTGCTTCTTGTTCTTCCCAGCAACCTTCTCAACTCCACTCACCCTACAGGCCTGCTGTGGAAGCATCTTTTCCCCACCTGCCAGAAGGCCCTTTAGCTGCCACCACTCAGCAGCTTTCAGGGCAGGTCCACTCTCCCTCTGTCAAACTCTGAGCCAGGAAAAGGTAAATAAAATACTCAGATTTCCTCCGGTCTGCATAGGGACAGTCCTCAGCACAGCACATGGTATCTGCACAGCAAACTCAACCAAGAAAACTTTTGCATTTTCCTTCACAGCTGGCACAGTGCAATTGACTGTGCAAAATGCAAGGCAATGCAGAGATTAGAAGGAAAAGATGTTTGAAATTAAGCTATAATCAAGGTTATGGCTTCAGCTATCATAACCCCCTCCTATCAACCTACTCCCACCTATCATAGCTATTTATTTACCGTCATGTGAGAAAAATCCCTTTGGACATTTGAATTTTGGAAGAATTGTTAGTATAACACTTAGAATAAAAAGGATTTTTAAAGCATAGCTTATACTATAGCGAAATCCAGGAAACAAGACCTTAGAGTGCAAAGAGCTATAAAAAATCTTCAAATCATCTAGCATCTGACTTGTTGAAAACATAAAACCCAACATGAAAGTCACAAAGTTAGGGATTGAAGAATTCTAGGAAGCCAAAGGATTTGGAGAGCACAGAGAACTTTGTAGGATTAGCCCATTTATTTGAGAGGCCCAGGAATGGCTTCTTAAAGCTCCAAAGGAATTATTTAATTGCCCAGGGAGTCACAGGCTTCCAAGGTCTACGGACACCCTTTTCCCTGCAAGATATTACAGAGCACATAAACAAAACTGCGGCTCTTGGGAAGGCTCAAATGAAGGCTGTAAACATTTCAGAGGGATGCATGCCATAATAACACTAAAGAACTTCTTAAAGTTTGTCTCGATATTGCACATCTATGGCACTATATATATATATTTATACCTATAATGAACACTAATCGGAAATCAAAGCTATTATACATCAGCAGTGGGGCAAATGGATGTTATTAGTCAGATCATTTTTCCATTCCCTGACCTTTGTGAGTTTCCAGTCCAGCTGTATTGCTATGTTAATGTATCCTCTTACATTTAACTTTGCTTCAGTGATGTGCAAATCAGAATCAAAATGAAAGAGTTGGCCTCAAGGTCAACTTGGCAAGGTTTGGTGGTGCTGGTGTGGGAATGATTCCTGACGCAGACCTATTAGTCATAAGGCAACAAAACTGGCAGCACAGTAATCAGGGGTACTCTGGAATATGGGGGAATGATTGGAGGGAAATTGAGTTCAGAAAAAGGAAGAAAACTAATAATGCTTTTTTTCTTCTCTTTATGGAAGAACTACAAGAGACTGCAGTCTGAAGAACCCAAGAGAGCATGCTGAAAGACACACATATCACATTTCCAATTAAATGATTCCAAGAATTAATATGTTATGTTACCAATTTTATATGAAATCACTCGAATTTTCTACACGGTAGACTACTTATGTCTAACTTATGTCTAACTAAGAGCAATTAACAATCTTACATTCAAGATATTTGTATTGAGGCAGTGATAATTCACTCACAGTTCATAAACCACTGGAAAGTTTCTGCAATGGAATGCAGCTACGGACAAAATTAATTTCTTATTTTCTGTTAAATCAATAGCAGAAAAACAGTCTTGTCTCAGCAATTTGGCACAGCAGGGGATGAGAAACAGCCATAAGACTTACCCATTACAGAAAAACAGATCTGAAAACACTGCCAATATTTTTAAAGGACACATTCAGGTACAAAATAACAGGTAAACATGCAATATGAACCAAGCATAAAATTTTTAAAAGATAACTGTAAGGAAATAAATAATATAGGAGTCAACATGGTAACATCTTAAACCAAGATAACGTTACTCAGCTTCACTTTTTCTTTCTCCACTACAAGATCAAAGAAATAACCTTAGAATCTGCTTATATGCTACTATCAAATACTCCCAAGTCCACAATGATCGCCTTTGCTCATGCTTTATGATGCACTTAACAGGAAATTTATACTTTTTACTTCATTGGTTTTAAACATCAAAGGCAGGGAGAGAAGTGCTGCTGCAGTTCCAGACAGAAGCATGGCAGTGATTACCTCCCAACAGGTGCAAAACAAAATATTCATACATGGGGCAACATACCCTCTCTTAACAAGCATCCTCATGTCCATAACAGCCAGTATGGACCACATCAGCTTCACAGATACATAGCCCTAGTGACTGTGGTGCCAAAGACTGAAAATCTCCGTTCGTCATCTTTCAAAACCCAAGGACAATATTTGTGAACAACAATCATTGCAAGAGAAAATCAATCATTCTGTACCAGGTACTAGTACTGGTTTATCCATTATTTAAAGCAAAGAAGCATCACTCTCAGAAACGGGTTTTCTCAAAAACCCTCTGTGTCCTACACTGGTCTGCTTAAGAATCATCACCACATTTATGAGGTCCACTGCAAGGCTGGACTACTACTTACTCCATAGGGGTTTTAGGAAGAAGGATGTAAGAACAGCAACATTCTCTCCTGCAGGCTAAAAACATTGCTGCTCTTGTGTGAGCTGATCAACTGATACTCCTACTGAGAAGCCCTGACCATGCTTGATGCCCTGTTTCAGGTTCTGCACAGCACATAATAATAGACATCTCTTACCTGACAGATTTTTATAACCAGTGGCTTCAGTTCTTCAAGGACTTTGTCCATGAAAAAAAATCAATGTCTTTAGTAGTACTAACAAAGGTCCAGATTCATCAAACTCAAGCTTTGATACTTGAGCCACACTCAGGAATGCAAGACTCCCTGAGTACTCAGAGGGAAGAGACAAGCTCCTCATGAAAAAGACTGAGACACGGGAAGGCTTTCCTGGAGAGGACTGAGTTCCATCTCTATCATCTTTTTAAGGAGTCAGTGAACCTTTCAAGCTGTAAGATTTTACATTATATAAAGGTAAGTGGGCAAAGCACTCCTGGGGATGGCAGAAAATGTGTATTGTAAGTACATTCAGGCATGTAAAATGGAAACAAGACAAATTAAAAAACATACTAAACTAGTACATGATTATTCAAGAACACTCTGATTTTCTAGAAAACTATAAAATTGCGAACTAGAGGGTTCATCCAGAGAAAGTGCATAGAAAATAAAATACCTCGTATACTGTATGCAATTTACATGCAGATCTTTCCAAAAACGTAGTACTAGTAAACATAGCAGAGGTTTACAGGAAAAGCTGTGGAGACATCCCACAAAATTTAAGAGACTACTGTCATGGTTTAACCCATCTTCCTCAGTATTAGAGTAGAAAATGGTTGATTCCAGGCGAAATTCTGGCTAAGTAGCTAATCAAAGACTTCTGTGATGTCTCTACAAATTACATATTTAACACAAAATGGAAAAGAAGGTGGTTGTTGTGTGTGTGGCGCAGAAAGAACAGAAGACAATTACCAATGAAATGATGTAAACATGAGTTGCAGAAAGATATCCAGCAATGTACAGTTTCCCTGAACTGTTAGGTTAGTTTCTCTGTTCAGAAGCAGTCCCGCATTTCCCATATCTCTTCCCCAAATTTTAGCAACTAGAGGAGTCTGTTTTTGCAGAAAGCACTCTTCATTTGTTATGCTATACGAGAGTTATAAAAATCCCAGGATTCTGTACCATTACGAATGTATTTTACCCTCCACCAAGACAACTGTTTTGCTAAAAAACAAACCTTGTGTGATGTCTGTAGTGCATATCGCTGCCAGACTGAAGAAGAAAAGACTTTTGCAACGTATTGCATAGGTGTCAGGCATAGTTTATTACGAATAAAACACACACAGAAAAAGAAGGCACAGAAAGCAACCAAGCAAAGATATCAAAAGAGAGGATTTAAATATTAACCTCCCTTCAGACACAAGTATAAATCTTTGCAAACGCAAGGTTCATGTGTTCACATATCAAAAGATTTATCCTGCAGAGCTCACATCCATGGATGTAGTATTCCCACCACGCATGTTTCTCTCTCTGCCTAGACAATTGTGTGCTGCACAAATGGATCCATACATACACACACCACAAGACATTCATAACTACCACGACCTGTAAAATTTCTGTTTACTCTGTGAGTGCCATTCCCTGGAAGAGCTGGGTATGCTTTACCTCCTGCCTCCCTCTATTCCAGATGTCAGCAAGGACCCTGTTCCTCTGTGCCACGTCTCTCACATCGCAGCCCATGCCATAGCCATATTCCAGGTGACCATGCACCTTCCTCTCCTCCCAATCCCTTTTTATTCTCAAGGCGTATCTCCTCTTTCTCACATGCCAATAATACCACCCTCCCCACACTGGTAGGTAGGAAGGGGTGGGGCACATGGCATTACTTGCTGTACCAGCCATAAAACAGGCAGCGGATTAACATGTGGGGACAATAAACCTACAAATCCCAGGAAGGATGGAAGGAAGCTCTTTTCACTCCTGGTTCTTTCCAGCTGCCCATGATGGCTGACCCCCACTCCGCAGCAAAGAAAACATTTGAAGTCTCCTATTTCATTCATTGCTGCTACACTCTGTCGTGCGTCTTACCTCCACCTTATCTCTTTAAGAGAAGAGTGTTTTGAAGTGTCAGTCTCTTAGCCTCCTCAGGCAGTGAGGCAGGTAGGTACTATTAGCAGTCTGTCAAGTATCAGCCTACATCAACCATTCCTTTGATCTACGAACAACACCAAACCATTGCAATAAACCAGTCTTTTAACCAGAGACCAGCTTCAGAGTATGCCCTTAGCTCCCTCTTCTACCTTTCAACAAGGCCTAGAATATTCCCTGACATTTTAAAATTAATTGGCTACAGAGCTCCTGTTATTACCATATTACCTCCAGTCAAATACAGAAATGCCATCCAGCTGAGTGTGCTTGATCCTGTTTCCAATAAAATTAAAGGCAAAACTCCCCTTGATTTCCATGTGGAGCAAAGTGACTTTGTAAAGCAAAGGAAGACCCATATAGCTGTCAACAGCTGCAGCTAACAAGGGCTAATCCTGACCTGGAAAATAAAGTTCATATTTTTAACTAAAACACTTTAAACATTTTCATCCATGATGCAACCTATTCTGTTGGAAAATACATCATACAAACACATAGAGCAGCAAGTTGCGTTTTAGAACACAGATCACAGCAACTACGCATAGAATGAGATCTCAAAGCCTAGAAACAAACCTGTGATTTGATGGGTTATGATTAATTCAGGATACAATTATTTTTAGACTATGATATCTGAATGTTTTGTCCTATGCAATTATAATAATAGAATCCAACACATTTTTTGTTTTTTTCAAAAGAAAACTGGAACATCAGACACTGAAGCATAGTCATCATCACTACATGTTTTCTGTCTGATGTCACTGGAGGGCAGAATGAAAACTGCTTGCAAGTACTAAGAGTTTGACTTCCACATATAAGTATGTCTATTCTCAACAGACTGACTTCTCATGTCTGTATACTCTTGGGGAGATTATGAAAACAAAATACCTGAAGTTCATTATGTGTTTTTTTAAAAGACAAATCTAAGATAATCAACATTTTGAGGATCAAGAATTCCTAATTTGCACTGAAAAACAGTAAAGAAAAACTGATTTATGTTAAATAACGTCACATATCCATTATTTTATTATTGAAAGTAATCCTGATGCCATTCAAAACTTAATACTAGTGATAGAGCCCAAAAGGCCTGATTTAAAGGGTTAGATTTCTCTGTTCCTGGACAGGTAAAACTAGCCTCAGATAAGTATCTCCACAACAGATTGCTACCGTTTCATCTTTATTAAAAGTTGGTACAATTACCATTCACGAGAAAGCAAAGAAACCAGGGGAAACTATCCCAAGAGAAAATTAGTAGCTCTAGTAATACAGTCTCTAGTTGAGAAACAAGATTCAGATTTTACAAAAAAGAACATGTGCTGGCTTTACCTAGGACACAAAAAAGTCCTACACAAGAGAACAGAAGCTGCTTTCAGGAGCTCTGGATAACTGCAAGACAATTCTGAGCTACATCTCTAAGGTTTTCCAGGGAACTGCTAGTCAAGGCTAGATGAAAGGTAGTCTGGTAGTTTCCCCCAGAAAACAATTATAGGCATAAGGCAGATTTTCAAAGTAGAAACCACCCAGAACAACTTGAGCAGACTAGTTCAAGTAGATGAAGAGCCCACTAGTGAAGGCTCCTCCAACCAAATATAAATATAGAAGAGAGACAAGCCCAGTGACCACCAAGAAAAATGTGAACTGCACACAGAAATGGGCAAGTCCTGTTGTGACTGTATGATTTCTAAGCTTCACTCATACTTACTTTGCTACCAGTACACCTCTAATACAATAATTAGATATTACGTATTGTACCACACAATCATATGTAGAGGCATGTCCGTCTGCTCACAGTACTGTGTAAGGTTTTAATTTACTTTTTTTCTCTTTTATTCCAGTTCAAAATGGTTTGTGTCCCCGTGTTCAAAAGGTCTCGTGAGAGTTTTCAAAGCAAAGACTCTACAAAGTTCATGGAAAAAATTTTGAAAAATTTTATTTCACTCATTCACAGACAAAAGCACAAGAATGGTTCTGAATGAAGGTTCAAACCACAGTTTCATTTAATTTTAATGAGGACTGCTAGTTAGTCTTAACGCTTTTTGGCTTCCACTGAATATTCACAGAAGAGAAGTAAATACAGTTTCTAATACTGCACTTAAAGTAAGACCCAAAGGAAAATTTTTTTAACATATTTTTCTGGTAACAAATCCTCTGCCAAAGAAGTGTCCTAAATTCATCAAGGATTAGGTTCTAGGGCATTGCAATGGAAGTCGACAATTTAATTAATTCATATTTATAGAAGCCTGCACAAATAAGCAAGTTGGAAAATTGTTTGGCTCTTGCCTTAAACCTGAGTTCTGGAAGAAAGACTGAGACACGCACATACATCATTATGCAACAAGGCAGTGGCCACATGAGTAGCCATGGCCTGCGTGGATGTCTTGGCATCGGACTTAGAACCAAGGACAAGAAGAACTACCTGCTATCCAGTTCCATGCACAAATCAATGGAACACACGTTAGTCCACAGATGCTACTTTAAATTGCTGGTATTACTTGTTAGATAAAATGCTATTCAACTTAACCTTAGGCAGTAAAACTAGAATGTCAATGAAGTTAAAACTTGACTTTTGAACAGGCATTTACATTAAGGGTTCCAACGCACAGCAAGAATTCATTGGTGTGTACGCACTGGGTTTGCGTGACAAAGTTTTGGTAGCAGGGGGCTACAGGGGCAACTTCAGTGAGCAGCTGCAAGAAGCTTCCCTCATGTCCAATGGAGACAGTGCCAGGTGGCTCCAAAAAGGGCAAGGCCAAGCCCATCAGTGAGAATGGCAGCACCTCTGGGATAACGTTTTTAAGATGGGTAAAACGTATCTGTGCAAGACAGCAACTGCAGCCAAAGAGAGGTGTGATAATCTGTGAGAGAAACAGCCCAGCAGACACCAAGGTGAGGGAAGAAGGAGGGGAAGGAGGTCCTCCAGGTACCAGAGCAGAGACTCCCCTGCAGCCTAGGGTGAAGACTACCAGCTGCTGGAGCAGGTGACAAACAGCTCCACCTGCCTTTCCCCCAGTCCCACCTAGGGTCTCTCTCCTCTTCACAGCCCCTGAGGCCTACAGAAACTGAATTATCTCGAAGACAACTACTCCTTACTGTTTCACTTCAAATTAGTCAACGGCTTCAGAAGTAATTAGGTAAGGGAGTGACAGATAGACAGAAAGGGCAGTGAGAAGTCTGATCAGTCCAGGAAGATAGGCTATAAAAAATTATACACAGCCTCCACCGATTTAATTGATTACTCACACGAGGGAACTTCCTCATGTGTACAGGTCTGCAGAAATAGGTGTTATGATTTTTCAAAAGCCATTACAAACACATAACATAAATCTAATCAAAGTGACTATGGTGGGAACAGGACCTGAGCAAATATGTAACACAACACTACTCGCTTTCCAGCCCCATTCTTCCTAATTACCATTTTTTAATATAGAGTTCAGTGTGTTCTCATCCTGGTGAAAAATTTTAGTTACAACCTAAACAAAATATATTTATATTTTCTGTATGGATTTTGTGACAGATTTTCATCTTACTAGTAAAACTGGTGTGATTTTTTTCTCCCATGCTACATGAGGCATCTAGTGTATAATTTTTCTTCGAGAAGCAAAGAAATTAGTAGAGGTGAAAATTCAGTGTCATGAAGAATGGACTAATTTAAATTGCAAAGTACAAAAAAAATCTCATTTATATTTTTCATTTTTAAATTCCCAATGCAATTAAAGTATATATTCACATAAAGAGTTAGAGATAATGTATTTGACAGAGTTTTCCTGCTGTAGAAGGTATTGTAGAATCATTTTTTTCATTATGCAACTAGTTCTGTAAATGGTTTAATATTAATAAAATTAAACATTAATTGACTTTAATTGGACTTTTATCATGTAGAGGTTCACAAAATAATAGATTTTTTTAGCCAGTTTCTCTGTTTGCTTTGAAGAGATGGACCACATTTTAAGAATGTATTTAAATTTCACAGTAAAATCAAAATATTTGTGCATGTCAAAACAAAAGTATATCCACACATCATGCAAGGGCAAAGTTTCAAAATACTATGGAAGCAATGCAAGTTCCCAGTATGTAAATCCTGAAAATTAAAAGCATATTTGTATTTTACCAAAGGAAATTATAAAGCCTTTTATCCCAGATTTTTTTTAAAAGCCTCCAATCTTTCAGTTGACAACAAGAGATTTTAAGGTATCATCTAAACTCCAAAGGCACACAATGCAGACATCACTTCCATGTCATCAGTGTTCTCCAGTGACTTATGCACATAGGTATGTATCAGTGAAAAAGTGAATTCAGCCTAGGCATCACCTCCCACGTCTTGGATGTAATGCAAAGACTCCTGTTAAATTCAACAGGCCTTGAAGCAATTCCTGTCCCATTGGGTCACGTGGGGTCCTTTTAAATTCCTAAATACTCAAGGTTAGATGGAAAACAACATCTTCACAGCCTTTCACTTACGTGATACAGTGGGAAGAATAGCAAATTTCCTTGTAAGTGCTCTCTTCCTAATACCCTGGATGATAACATTGGTCAGTTGTGCTGGTTTTTAAAGCATGTCTTCGTTTCTGGTAGTGCCCCTTAAACACCCTTACATTTTCCCAAATGTATAGTTATTCCCTTACATGTCTGGCAGATAAGAAGCAAATACAGAGAATTGTTCCTTCAATTAAACCGATGCTGGAAATAGGGACCAAAATAAACAGGAAGAGGGAATTGTGCCAGAAATTAATCTGTTTCTTAATTTCTCCATTAAGATGTAACTACCATCTCGGCCAATATTTATGTACTCTAATTAAAAAGATATTAGGAGAGCAAGGGCTCTGGTTCACAGTTCCAACTCTCGTCCTACCACTGCCTCCCATTTTGCTGCCTTTGCTGGGACCACCACCACCATTTGAGAGCCCATAGGACAAGTCGGGGGGGTTCTTTCATGCCAGCAGGCTGGCTAATCACCATTGCCCTTTGCAGCCAAATGCATTTTGGTGGATCTGTTGGCTCTTCTGCCTATAACACAAACATATAAGAAGTGTTGAAAAGTTCAAAACACACTCTTTACATATTTTGGTTACCATTAGCATCAAGAAAGGCAATGCAAGTGTATAAGGTATGGTTTAAAGCAAAGGGATTGCAAAATGCATTATTTGGACTATGTGGGAATGCTTTTGTCTGGGAAATACCTTTCAGTATAGGTTCTACCTATGTATGCTTTTTCATAAAAAATAATTCCTGTAACTACTTTTTGTTGTTGTTTATTTTTGCTGAAGAACTACACAGCAAAAGGATGTTTGAAAGGTTTCTTTCTGTCAAATCCTAAATAACCCACAGGTAACAACTCTACAGTAACAATGTTTGGCATAGGAACACCAATAGATCTTTTTTCCATAAATAACTCTTTATTAAAAGTATGAACTCCACATGTGATAAACTCTAATTAAAGGCCTTTTTTTTTGGTTGAAATAAAACATTGCTATGTGTCTTAAGGGAGGACTAAATCCATCCAAAACAAAAGGTTAATATGCTGTTCTGTGTCTCATCCAGAGAAGATCTTCCAAGAGCCAGAAATGACTTGCTGGAGCCACTGCATGCTAGAGCAGTAACTCCTTTTGTAACTGAGATTGTGTTCTGATGGTGTCATATTTTTTCAGCTATGTTTCTACCTTTTCCTTTCAGGTTTTTTTACAGCCTTCATTGAGATTTGAGCGCTTGACTGAGGGTAACTTTTCTATAGCATTAAGGGAGAGAGAAGGGTGCTCTGAAATACCACCAGAAGCATGATTTTACTCTGTTTATTATATAGGGCATATGTAGGAAAACTAATTTAAAAAACGAAATTAGATACTTAAACACTTGTAAACAGTGCTCAGGCATCTCCAAGGATTTGGAAGGGTCCTGCACTCCTTGTACCCACCAAATTTTCAAACTGATTAGAAATACTGGCGCTTACCTCCAAAGCCTACATTGCAAATCATACGCCTTATCTGCAAGGACAAGATAAGTGCCCTTGGAAGCACTGTAGGTGCCATGCACTAAATCCTGCATCTTATTTGCTTTCTCTGACGTAGTCCATGCTGAGACTGAAAGGGAAACAATTTTTTTTTCTAATAACAGCCATAAAGGAGGAAAAAAAGTATCCAGCTGGAAATATTGTTATAAACTTAGTTCAACATGCTTTCCATAGGGGATGAGGAGGGTGGAGTGGGGCAGGGGATGAAGGAATGACTTGCTTTAATTTAAAAAGTGGTTTGCATTTTTGCCTCCATGCATAGAGGGGAGTGGTAGAAACTGAGCCCAAGCTGCAGTTAATGAATTTTGTTGATAAAAGACAGGTGATATATCTAATAGACACTTATCACTTTGTGATAAGTGATTTACATCACTTTGGTACAGATGAATATAGCTGACCACATAGACTGAGGACCAAGACTCCCTTATCTTAATCACAAGACCCCACTGAAGAGACAAAGCATCACAGCAGTTGACTGTGCTGTGACAGGTGAGTATTTTACTTTCTTCCTGCTGTTGCGTCAGCTAACTATTTCTGGCAGGATTATTGGTGGGAGGTATTTAACACAACTTCCAAGATCTCCTGTGTGTTGTATGTCAGGGCCCAGATTTGTTAAGACACTTAGCTAGCAGTGAGACATCCACTCATTTAAAACTTAATATCACCACAGATGAATTTGAAAATGCTGCAAATAGATCCATCTGGTGCCTAAGTAAAATACAGCTTTGCTCATAAATTAAATCGGTATAATGCACTCTGCTTTACTAAAAAAAAAACCCTATTCTCAATCTTTTTCTTCCCCTTTCTACTATTACACATGCCCTTCCTTTTGAGTGTCTTCAATTCAGAAAAAACATGCAATCCTACCATGACCTACATCATCTTTGGGGGTATATTTCATCTATGGTTTGGGTTTTTTTCCACTCAGAGTAATAAAAGAAACTGCCAAATATCTCTGAAGATGTACTTACCTGATGCAATAGCTGCAAAATTCAAATTATTGTCATGTGAAATGTCAGCTTGTGAACAGTTTTCCTAAACTAGAACTGTCAAGGATTGCTTTTCAAAGAGTATTCCAGTGACTCAACACGTTTTGCGAAACTACATGCATGTAGAACACCGCTGAACTCGCAGCTAGACAGAGGTGAAAGAAGGAGTGCTGTTGGACACAAATTCTCCACAAAAATTCTCAGTTGTCATCATCAAGAGACTTCATGCATTTCCTCAGACATTACAGTGCTGCCTAATTTGCAAAGAGGCTCAAAATACCTCTCCAGGAAAAACTGCCAGTGCCAGAGGCTCTCATTGGCTACTACAGAGTGCAAAACTTGACACAGAAAGGATATGTCCTTGTGAAACTGGAAGAACATAATGACTTATGACATACATGGCTGTTCACTGAACTCTTACTCTTCCCAGAATTCAAGTTCTTTGGATGATTAATAACAAGGGAAAATGTAGAAGCAAACATAGAAACAAAAGCCCCAACCATATCAACATTTTAGTGACACAAATAACACTAGATAAGCTTTAGTGCACATTCTGTCTCTCTTTGGTAATGCATAACAATTCAGAAGACTAAGCTGTGCCGGAAGATGCATAGAGCAGCAGTGTGTTACGCATGCACATAATCTCACAGGTTCCCCTAGTCAGTGATTAGTGCCATAGTCATACATCCCTGCATCTCATACATTAGTGTCTACCATGATAGCTCATTTGTGTGTCATGATGACTCAGAATTAATTCACAGTTAGAAACTGCAGGTTTCAGAAAATGTCTTGTGAAGGTGAGTGGTTGATGCATTTTGTGCTTTGGCCACGCATGGATTCGTGCAACTGCAGTGTTACAGTTGCCTGCTGCTCCCAGGACCTCCTTGCTATGATCTTATAATCACCATGTCTTGATTCAGTAAGAATTTTTGGGCCGGCCACACAAAACAAAACCAACACTGACATCAGATGGATGCTTAGTAGGTTACAAAAAAAGAAAACATAAACAACAAAAGATAACTTCAAATGAAGCTTGATTGGGTGTGTTCTTGAAAAGGTGTTCAAAATACCTGAACCACTTTGTTTGATCTAAAACACAGACCGGGGGCAGCTGCAACGAGCTCCAAGCTTTGGCACATTCCATTATATGAATGGTAGTGAATTTATAATGGAATGGTATGGATGTTTTTTATAATCAGAAAAACACACTGACCTTAACACTACACAGGTGGAGCAGCATTATGACCCGCCAATTGTAAGCGCATCAATTCCTGGGGAAAAGTTCAATGAGGTTAACTCAGCATGTATCCCATAACCAACATAAGCGACATTTAAAAATATTGTTTTTTCCACCAAAACCTGTCTGTTTTTACTGCATTTTATTAATTGATTTGTTCCATTGTTCAGTACTAAGTACATCTTACCATGTTAACAGTATACTACACTACGTTCCAGTAGAGCTGGATGCTGACCTACACTTCAGTTCTGAAATACATGTGTTTAAAAAGGTAAGAAGAGTGTTAAGTACAATAAACTTTTCAGCCTGTATAAGATTAAGCATAACATACATTTAACTTAGGAAGAAACTGAAAGAAAAGACACCATCAGTGGATCTTCAGCTTCATTGCAAAATATTCACACTGAGTGAGATTAGATGGGTGCCAGCCAACCAGCATTTCCTCTTCCCATCAAATTATTGATAAGCTTGGATATTGAGGGGACCAGTCACAAATGAAGTAAATTTCAGTGTACCATCCTGGAGCTGACCAGGTATACAACACAGTTTGAATAGTCAAAGATCAGATTGCAAAATACAGCGAACAAGATTCTGCTTCTCTATTCAACCTCAACCAGTTTTAAAGCATCCACGTGATGCAAAACTGCACTGAGAGAAATAAGGAAACAAAGAGAAACTTAAATCTGAATAAAGGAGACCTAATTAGCAAGGGCAGAAGGCTCTCCAAAGAGGTAATAATAAAACTTTAAACTATAATTTAACAAGTGAAAGACATCCACAACTCAGACACAACAGCAAGATTTATGATGTCTGTATTTCAGCTCATTCTCTCTCCTTCTCTTTTGTGACCAGGGCACACTGACACTTTACAGCTTCTCCACAGCACTAGCAGGGGAAGCACCTCAGCAACAAGGCAGTTCAATAGCTGGAGACTGTTGGACCACCCTAACATTCATCCCCACCATCAGTTTCTGCTGCGCACTCAATGACAGCTGAGAAGGCAAGGAAAAAAAAAAAGCACCTTGAAACAACACAATCAACACCACTACTAAAATGGCCAACTCAACACAAGCACAAAAACAGAGAATGCAAAAGAGTTGGGCAAGATAGTGGATTTAGCAAGATGCTCTACTGTTCAGAAATGTTCAGCTGAAAAAAACCTGTTTATAAAACAAAACAATACCATTTGATCATACTCCTCTGATATTAAAAGGCTTTCAAAACATGTGATAGCCATGAAATTAAACAAAGTAAAAGTACACATTGCTTTGTTATCTCCCTCTGCCTTGCACAAGGCACTAAATCTCATGGACATAATCTGTTTTAGTCCCAAATTTACCAACTGCCTATAGTCTGGTGGCCCGCTGCTTTTACTGAAAAAGTGTATTTACACTGGAAATAAAGCAGGGTGATCCGAAAGTTGGCAAGGAGCCACGTTATCTTTAAAAGCAATCTCAGAGAAGTTAATCCACATGCACACTTTTTTCAGCTGTCTGTTAGGAGTGCACACAACAAAAACTCTTTGTCATGGGTTCACTTGTTCTAAAAAAACTAATCACGGAATTTTCCCTTCCCCCTGCCCCACTGTGTGTGGGGGGGAGGTTTTTTGACTAACACAAAAGAATTGGCCAGTAGACTGACATTCCAGGTAAATGGCCTTGGGAGGGCCTCGGAGATTCTTTTCTTTGTTTTTTTTTTCTCTCTCTCGGAGAGCGGGGAAGGAGGTACAGTTCATGGTTGTGGGGGATGAGGAAAAGTGTGTGTTGCAAAAAACTGGGAGGCTGCTTTGTTCTCAGCCTGGCTGCCTGGCTTGCCGGCACGCTGTTTTCTGCCCCTGCCCCGCCCGGGTGGACCTGCTTGGACTTCATCGGAGAGGAACTACTTGGGAAGAGAGAGAGCCACCTTTGTTTTCCCTCCCCCAGCTCCCGTGGTTTTGGCAGCGGATTTTGTAAACCTCAGCTAAGAAAGGGGAAGTCACACGGCCAGCAGCAGACACCGTGAGTTCCCTTCGGGAAGAACCCTTCTTTTTTTCTCCTTCCCGGAGAGGGGGAGGGAAGGGCTACATTTCGGGTCGCCCCCCCACCCAGCACACCAGGGACCTCCATGTGGTGACTGCTGGAGCCCAACAGCGCCTGCTGTTGGCCAACACCGAGCACTGCAGGCTCTGAACCCCCAGAGATCCAACAGCGCCCCCTGCTGACTGTGGTTAGAATTGCACCAAAAAGCACAAACTGAACTGTTTACTTTTCATTGAAAGGGATTTTTGGGCATAGGATTATTGTTCAGTTGGGGTTTTGTTTTGTGTTCCTTTATTGTTCTGCCAATACACACATATCCTTTAATAAAGGGCTGTTATTTTTCCTTTCTCCACACTTTCTCAATTGAAGCCTCTCAATTTTGGATTTACAATTGCTTAGAGGGAGGAGTTTTGGTCTTCCTTATAACTCATCCTCAGCAAAACACTGTCTCATTAAACTGAGACACTCTTCCAAATAGCTGAACTGTAAATCCACTTCTCACAACCACAGTCACCATGAATGTTCTACAGCCTCATAGAACCTGGTTTCAGACTTAAAAGCTTCTCACATCACAAAAAGTAATATACTACATTATACCATGTACAGTAGGGACATTCCTTTATGTCTCTACTGTTAGTGATTCGGGAGAAAAGCACAGGTTTCTTCCTAAACCAGTTCTAATGCAGCTTTCAGAGAGGAAGTTTCATGCTCCACAGGCAATATGAAAAACCCACAGTCCCATTCCTACCTTCAAAACCATCCACACCACACCCAGGGATGCTGCATGACCACTCGGGAGGGAGGAAGAGCTCCCAGCCTAGCATCCGGCCTGCCTCCTGCTGTGCTGAGCATGTTTGCAGCAGACAACACAATCCCAAAATTTATTGAAATAAATTTTCTCCTTCCTCCTTCCTCAAAGCATCTCAGCATTACAGACTTCAATTCAAGTCACTTAGTTTGTGAATGGGAAGCAAAAATAAACTGATATACTCTCTACCTAAACTGCCTGGCTCACACATCCTGCAAAACCTATACTGAGTCACAGAAAAAGCATATTTTGCACAGAGATAAAATGTGTTGTGATCCCTTCACATGTTTAATTCAGAAAGAACGACATTGCTCAGGGTTTATAACAAGCCTGACAGCAGGCCCAGCTGCCATCATCCACACAGGAACACCCCAAGGGGCAGCAAAGCTCCAGTGCCACACTGTGGCCAGGGCTCTGCCACCTGCAGGGTATTCACCCCCTGCTCCAGGACAGGTGGCACGTGGGCCTGTATGCATTCAAACTTTAACACCAATAGATAGGAAAGGTGCTATCTTAAACATGAATGGATTTACTCAGGGGCACATTTATGCTAAGTGATGTGCTTCAGAAATGTAATTATAGTTGAAGTGCACTTCAGGTAAATTGGAGAGCCTGTGATCAGAAAGGCTATCGGTGCTCTGGTGAACACTGTTTTCTGGATTTCTTTGTTGGCTGTCTCTTGTCACTTACAAACTCCTCTCTTTTCATCCAGATTACATGTTTCCTGGCACTTTTGTTTGGGTTTCACATGGCTCTCTACAGCATTTGTCCTCTTCTTCTCAGTCCATGACTGGGTCTGCCAGTTGGTATTGCAACAGAAGTCTAAACAGCATTTATTTCAATAAATGCATATGCAAATATATCACCTCAAGCGGCACAAAACCAACTAGTTTTATGTTTAGAACCTGTGTGATACAGAGGTGAAAGCAAAAGACTAAAGAATAGAGGAGTTGTGCTGTTTGTGTCAAGACTACTTACAGCCTGCTTATGCATTGATTTTCCATCTGGGAACAACAGTTTTTCAACAAAATTAGCCCTGCACAGAGGATGCGTAGTTTCTTTTAAGGTCTCTGTATGAGATTAGCATGACCCAGGAGAAAAGTGAAAAGTAGGGAGAAGCGTCCACTGATCAGTGGAGACTTCCTAACCTAATTTTCCTTCTGAAAATGAAGCAAATTGAAGTTGATTCAATTGATGCTTACTACCTCCCTGATTTCTATTTTTATGTCTCTCACCTTGCCTAACACCTTCTCTTTCATCACCCATCATTTAACATTAAGATTTCTTGTTTGCTATTCAGCCCTGACAAGCCCAGCTGTGCCTCACTCCCTCTCCCTTCAGCTTTCTTATCTATCTTCTTAATTTCCGCCATTATTCCTTCTTCCCCTTTTCCCCCCTCCACTTTTAATTTCTTTCAGGTTTGACCCCCTCCATACAGAAGCCATTGCTAGTCTCTGCAGCTGATGCTTGATGCCCCCATCCTGCCCCTTGTGTAGTCTCCAAGTACCTTTTTTTCTGCTTATCATACAAGTACATTAATATCATCTTTATGTATGCCATACCCTGCCTGAAGCAATCTTCAGACTCATATCCTGCTGGTGCCTGCTGTCTTGCTTTGAATCCCTTACTCAAGAACACTGTTTGCAAAGAAAACCCTGATCACAATAAACCTGGAATGCAAACAGCTAAAATCAATGCCTGTTTTACATCTCTACATACATGTGCACACATCTACGTGTACATGATTACATTTCTGCTGTACCCTTGTCTCCTGCTGCAGCCCATGCCTTCCATATTGCTTGGTCTTCACCCAGGAACCGTTCAGTGCCTTGGGGTAATTCGTACAGTAATTAGCCCAACAGATCTCTAGCCACGATGTGTAGTACACGTTAGTAACAGCTCAGTTTGTTCAAGAAAACCTATTCAATCCTGAAAAATTATTTCATTCAATGGTGAACAGTTTGTTTCTAGAGACAGCAAATACTTGTGCACAGTATGACACCACCTGCATAGGGGCTGATCTGGCGTCTGAGAAGAGACAGTTGTCCAAACTACTAAGCCACTTTAGACCTGAGATGGAGCACCACACACAGCCATGCTAACAGAACACAGAACATGTTTTTCTGTCCATAAAAAATTCTGCTAACAACAACAGAAAAGCAGGTATGTTTGTCCTGCAGATATGCTTTTCTGTTCCTCTGTTGCTTCCCTTCCTTGATCATCCCTGCCAGCATCAGCCCCAATATGCTGCTAATTAACAGCTGTCTGCTGCACAGTTGAAGCACTATTTTGCATTGAAGGGATTGGAACAACATTGAAGAGATGAGAATTATTTTTTTTTTAACTTCCATAGATTGATAATTGAAAGGTTTTTCAGTTTTTACAAAGATCAGAGAAAGATAGGTAGCATGCTAGAAGTGTTTGTTCCTTCTATCTCAACAAATTAAAACATGTAAAAGAAACTCCTGCATTTTTCAGATTTAGTAATTACAACTGCCAGCTGAAGCTATTATTTTAACACACCTCACTAGAGCAGGAAATATACAAAATTCCTTAAAATAAATGCACGGTTTTGTGACTGCAAGATAAATACTAACAAATTCTCATGTATAAATTAGCTAAGTAACTTACAAACCAGTATACAAATTAGACACCTTCTTTTTCCTTCAGAAGACAAAAAGAAAAATAATGCAATATCATTAGAAAAATAATTAATATGTTAATTGAGGATTTTAATTGCCCAGAGACAAACCTCAGTTGCGTTGAAATCTGGCTCAAAATCAGAGTTACATCTGTTGTGGAAAGCACTCCAGCTTTTTCAAGTAAAGGCACAAAATCTGTATATATTAATATAAAATGAAAACTCCGATTGTTTTACACCAAAGACAAATCAAAAAGATAGCAATATCTTCATGCCATTTTCAGGTGAGATATTCCATTTGTTAATCTGCAAATCTACCACATTGTTCTCAATTTGCAGCTCAGTCTTGGAAGTCATCAGATAGTAATGGTCTTCTCCATCTGCTTCAGCTGATGAGGAGTATGGGGCTGTACATTTCGTGAACAATGTTTTTCTGCAATCAAATTCAAAAGACCTGACCATGAACTTCGTACATTTGATGACAGCAAAGCATGCAGGGTGGAGCCTGAGAGACGTGTTAAGGGGACTTCCACCCATCATTAGCCTCCTGGAGTCCAGCTCCACATAATCACAACCAAGAGATCCAGCCTCCACTGGGCAGCTGAGCCACATAAGTGGTGTGTGGGTAGGCTCTGAACATAAAGCTGGTGGTGTCAGTCCAGTCCCTTTCAAAACTGATGTCTGCCTCTTGGGGAACAAAATATCCATGCCTGGCATTAACTGAGCTTCCAGTTGGGAAGTTTCATGGAAGAAAATGCCAAACCAGTTCAGACACTGAAAAAGCTACAAGAGACCAAACACTGGTGGGTCAGTGCAATGCAGTTCATGTCACTGCCATCTTTGGGGATATGCTTTGCTCTGCAGGAGCTTGAATAAAGGTTGCTGATGAACCTTTTAATGAATTCTGCAGTCACGTAGTGAAGAGGAAGGTTGTTGCTGGTAATGCTGACACGGGTAAGGAGGTGACAGGACAGATGGGCATCTGACACTAAAAAGCAACTGTCTCCCTTTAGAGGCCCTGCACACCTGGAAGATTGCTGCCAAGAAGGACTGAAGAGTTTGCTTTTTATATGTCCACCTGGAACCACGTGAGACTTACAGTGTCATGGCAGGCAAATAACAGCCTCTGTGTTATTTAGCTTATGGTGTACACAGGGAACAGAACAGAATAGTTATGACACATTATTCTCAGAGTTCTGTGTGACAACCTGTGACCCAAATCTGAGGACTCCATCCTGTACAGCAGCTCTCTCCAGTGCAGGGCCCACACCCATCCAGGAGACAGGGACAGAAACAGGCACACCTCCAGCATGGTTCAGGCCCCAGGCTAAGCTGGGACACATCCCCTGGGCCCTCGGCAGGAGCCTGTGCGGATGGGAGTCCCAGAGGAGGTCGGTCCCAGCCACTGAGGCCTGTGAGCACCCCCAGGACCCTGAGAGAAGCAGACTTGCACTGCTAATGTGCTCTCCTTTAGACACTGATGGTTGGTCACTTTGGAGACCAAGTTTTGGGCCAGATGGACCTTCCCTCTGAGGAAGTGCTGCTGTTCTCAGGCTCTTGTATTTTAGTATGTTTTCCCAAGGAAAATGGTTTAGGCACTTTTGAAAATGAGTTTAAGGAGCAGAAACAAAATCTGTAGTGAAACTGACACTTGCAAAAGATCTGAAACCATTTAGTTGAGGAGCACATCCTACACCAGACTAAGGGCTTGATCTCTGAGCCTCACTAATGTCAGAGATAGGGGGGTTTGCCATCCCATGGAAATCCAGGGAAACTGGAAGAACAGAGAAGACTTTCAAAATCCACACATCACACTTGCTTCTTGCAAATTTGTACAGATGGTCCCATTATCTCGAAATGATCCACAGCTCTCACCCTCCTCAGAAGGTCCATGTCTCCTTCCCACAAGGTGACAGAGCCAGTGCCTAGGCTGGGAGATGGTTATAGGTGTTCAATGCCTTCTACTAGTTCAGGGCTGGGAAGAAATGTCAGAGATTTCCTCAGCATGTACTGGTAGGGAAAGTAGGGGGTAGGAAGAAGAGAAAAAGAAGGGAAGGAATAGCTCATCTAGAAGGGATCTGCAATGATCTGCAGTACAACTGCCTGGCTACTTCAGGACTGACCAAAAATTTAAGCATTGTATTAAGGGCATTGTCCAAATGCCTCATAAAACAGTGACAGGCTTGAAGCATTGACTACCTGTAATCTTCCTGCAAAGCCTGACCTCGTTTACAGAGGCCATACAATTTCTTTTTCCTCCTGCCTTCCAATCTGAGTTCCCTGTTCAGCCAAGTAATACTAACAAAAAATAGCTGACATTATTATGAATGTCATATTATGAACAATACTATTTGGAGGTTGGACTAGATGATCTTTAAAAGTCCCTTCCAATCCAAACCATTCTGTGAATAAATGCTGACAAATTATGATAAAATTTAGAATTTAGGTTCTGAACTAAGATCCTTCACAAAGCAAAGAGACACGAGCATAGAACAAACCCCATCATTTCTGCTCCCAACAAGGTGACATCTCATACATGCGCACTAAGACCTTGAGATGAACAGAGACTGAAGAGAAAATATTCACTGCTGTAGTAAGCTGTGGGCTCAGGACAGACTCCAACTGTTTGTCAAATTTTCTGTAACACTGCAGAAAGCAGGAGTTTTAAAAAGAGGGAACAGGATGTTAGAGTATTTCCTTTGCCTGGCAAGCAGGAAGGACAGCAAGGGAGAGCCTGGGAAGACTAACTGAAAAGGGGGAAAACATTCCAGGGATGTTGGCAACGAAGGCTGACCAACAGCAGTGCTGAATTCTTGGTGTGAAAGGAAAAATAATAGGAAGGGTATCCACAGGTCATGAATTCCTCTGAAGATGAGCAGCTGTTTTATATATTTTGCAGAAGCAGAAACCTAAAAAGCAAAAAAGGGGCATAGAGAGAAAGAAAACACAGTTGGAGGAACATTCTCTGCAAGCAGAGGATGCTTTCAGAAGTATTGTGGCTGCATAGAAAGTGAGACACGTCCATTCCCACACAGGATACTACAATAACTGAAGCCCTAGGGAAAGGAACACTAGACAACAACAAACTGGACATCTTCTGAAAGCTTCTCCTGCAGAGCCCACCCCAACCAATTACCTGCTGCATCATTTCCTATCCTCAACAGAGGGATCAAGTTTCAAAAGTGTCAAAATTCTTCTTGTTTGACAAGCCTCTGGAACATTAGGCTTCTCTGCAACCTCTCCTTCCATCTCTGGATTTTGTCAGGCTACTCACCAACATCCTTGACTGTATACATAGCAGTGCAGCTACTGACAGTGCACACGGAAAACTAAAGCAAGTTGGTATTATTGCACCAGTAGGAAAGGTCTCAGTAGGGTTCATATTTCTGTATCACTAACATTAGTTACCCATTTCTCATATATGATGAAATGATGCATATGCCCATTTTTACCTAATATTTTGGTTAGCAAAGACATTTTCCAGGAGAAGTGGTCCATAGATATTTTTGATTACTTGTTTCACTTTTTTCCTTTTCCTATTAACAAATTTCATGCATCAGCACAGGCATCAGGAGTTCAACCACTGGGCTCAAAAAACTTCTGCAAGTTCTGGGACAGATGCAGGAACAGCAGCTGCCAAATGCATGCTTGGGCCATGCCACTGGGACTCAGCACTGGCCTGAATAGAAAACATTGTGTACACCACCACGTCTTCAGATGGAGTAATTTCTCATTACTCCACTGGCTCAAGTATACTATAATTAACGACTGTTTGAAGGGACTGTCTTCAAATCTTCAGTCTCTCCCTGACAATCCTGATTTTCCTAGCAATGTGGATACTTGGCAGTATACTGACTTAAGCAGAAAAACAGTTTAACACAGTCCATCAGCCACGTGTGAAATGAACTTGGATCTGAACTGTGGTCCTAAAAGGTCAGTGGAATACTAACATCTGCAGATGAGTTAATGCTTACCAAATGAAGTTTACTACTGAATGAGCTGTAAATGTAAAGCACAAGGAAACCAGAATATCTCCTAAAGAAACAGGAATGACTGAATCATCAGCATTTCTATCCCTTATCCTGTCCCTATAACCTTGCACTTGCAAGTGGAATTTCAGGGTCTACCTACAACCATCATTTGGCTAGAGCAGACAGATGTTGAACAAACAACACATATGACAGTCATGCAGTAAACTACTACGGTATTTTGTCTTCAAGCAGGATGTTAAATAGATGTTAGCTCTATAGTGGGTACAAGAAAAAACTTTATTCGGCATTACCTAAATGCCACGACTCCCCTCTGACTGTGACAAACCACTAAAGCCTTTGTCTGCAAAGCAGCATGCTTCAGATATAACAGATTGCTGCTGGACCTCTCTGGAGCTGGCAATCTCCTCAACTTATCTGATGAATTTGGACACAGAAACATCCAAATATCTATTAGGAGTACAACAATATTTTTCCACAATTGCTCAGTGCAATGATCAGTATCTGCCAACTACAGCTTATATTTAATTGGCACAAAAATGCGGGGGGTGGGGAAGCAATCAGCATACCCAGCAGTAACAAGCTTCTACTGTAAATGATAAATACCAGACCCTCTTACTCCTCTTTCTAAACCACCACTGAAAACCTCAAGGCTATACTGCCTTCCTAACAGCTATGCAGGCAGCAGACGAGACTCAGCATCCTTGTTATTTCCATGGAATTACTCTGCACCCCACTTCCATCCTCTTTTCACTACAGATGCTGTAAAACAACAAACTGGCACTATCTATGCCAAAGTCATGCATGTATTACCTTATCTAATGCTGGATTTCAACAGTCTCCTAAACACTGAAGTTATGGTAAAGAGATGTTTGATACGTGGGTCTGCTATATAAATGGATTTTGCATCTCTGTGCCAGAGTGTAATACACTAGACTTTTATGTGCTTCCCCATAAGCACACAGGCAAAGGTTAACACAACAGGATCTCAAGGAAACATATTTAGAATTGTACCATTCATGTTTTCAAAGCAATATTCAAAGATCAAGCTGTTAATGGAAGATAGGAAAAGGAAGAGGTTAAAGTGGGGTTTTTTCCTCCTTGAAAAATAAAAATCCCAAACTGGAAGCATTATTTCTACTAACTTGTTGGTTTCAGCTCACTTTGCATAAAACCTCTCGAGGAGCACCAGTATCAAGTCTCAACAGGCTTATTCTGTGGAACCGAAAAAGTAGATAACTAGTACCATCTCTGAAATTACAAGAAAACTAAGTGTCTAGACAACCTGAAATTTTTTACACAGATGAAATGTAAAGCCATGATGATTACTGGATACTCGTAATCACTAATTATTTATCCAGCAGTCCATTTTGACATCATTTCAAGCTGGCTGTAAGGAACATATTTTTATACTCTGTAAAAGTGATAAAGAGGATAATGAATCAAGCAGCTAAAAGATGACACTAGATTTTATAAAAGGCCACTGAAGAAGGTAAGTGCTACTACTCAAGCAGACAGACTTGAGGAACATATCAGATTATCTTCACAGAAACCTGTCCACAGATACAACAGCCCAGTAAGTCCTACCCAGACCTTTAATGTCCCACTCCTTGCTATGCACCATCTTCTAAATGGAAAGAGCAAGATGAAACATTTTAAAAAATGGGCCACTTAAATAATTCCCATCCCAACAGGGTCAGATCAGCAAAGCTCCGTCTTCTCTTGAAGTGCCTCAGACAATCTTCAAGATATGACTTGGATGAAAAACAGTTACTTGCCATTGATTGTGTCCTTTTATTTTTAACAAGATCTAGGAGATAATAGGGTGAAATTCCTGTACTGCTGAGGAGGATTTTAATTTGCTATTTGAGTTCTAGTAGGTGAAATATTAGCCCCACTAATAATGTCTTGCTTCCCCAAATAATTTTACCCTATAAAAAGGGGTAGTAGATTAAATTTAAAAAAAAAAAAAAAAATCAAAGCAAGGTCTTACTTCCTTAAGTGTGACATTAGTTATATCAAAGATAAGAATAAGAGAACATTTCTATCTCTGCCTTCATGACTCTTATTTCCCATACTGAACTAAGTCAAAATAACTCCTGACTGTAATTTCTTTCAAAACAACAATTATTTACTTGACTATATTTCATCATTTCTGTAACCATGAGAATTTAAAGGACACTCTTAACCAAAAAAGTTAAGTAAATATGCAATTTTTTTTCCCCAAGGAACTGATTTATTTTCTCTTCTGCTCAGGATCACTTCTATATATAAAAAACCTGCAGTGCCATGAAGAAGCCAGTAAGAGTTTTTATAAACTTATAATTCATATGATCCCTGTGGGCTACAGGTTCTCTGAGAGTTCACCACGGTCCCTGAACCTACTGCAGTGGAGCTGAGGAATTAATGAGAATCCATCTCAATCTTAGAACAACCTAAAAAAAAATTGTGCAAAACAGAAATAAAAAAGGAAAAAATAAAATGCATCTTTTCAGACAGGAGAATTTTGTAACCAATAAGAGAGAGAAATTCTTACCAGCTCCTACACAACAACACTGTCGGGTGAAACTACCTTTCCAGATAAAAAGGTTACTATTAAGAATAAAGGAAGATCAAGCTTTGAACTTGAAAGTAATTTTGAACTTGAAAGTAATTTTTTGTGCACGTTTTCAATGTCTAGTAATCACCGTACTAAAGAAATCTCCCTTGTTTCTCTGTACAGTTTGTTCCTAAAAGGCATACATACACAATCTCTCCCTGCTCACATCCCTGTTCTCTACACTTGGTACTTAAAAGCTTAAGAGATTCATTTTCCTTTGCAGTACCTTCTCTCTCTGCTTGCCTCAGCCTGTGACTAAAATTATTCCACCTCAGTTGCACGGACATGATTTCAAAAACACAAGTTTTAAAGCCCTATTAGACATCCTACTCATTTGTAGTATTGTTGTATTACCTTGAAAATGAGATTCCTCCACTACACAAAAAAACCCAAACAACAAACAACAGAACCCCCAATGAAATAATCAACAATAGGCAGCAAACAAGCCATCATCTGATATCTGTTCTCTTTATACAGACTAGACTGTGTCTATAGTTCAAACAACATATTACTATTACAATATCTTTACTGGGTGCCATGGGCATACAATACTTTATGTTTGGCTTATTCATAATTGAAGACAATGGATGAACAACCATCTTACTTAACCAATCCAATTAAAACCCCACCAGTACACTCATTTATGTATTATACTAGTGGCTAATATGAAAGTATCAGTATTCCATCTGATGCCAAGATTTCACACCACAGTCATCTGACTGTAAAGAATATTAATTAGTGTATGATAAAAAAACAAGAGTCACAATTATCATTCTCTTAATTCAAAACAAGGAGTTAACTCCCTCTCTCTTTATATAACTTATTACGCATGATCATTTTCTTGTAATGGTTTATTCTTCTATTCTTTTAGTGCTCCTTAGCTGTCCTAAAAAAGATGATATGGTACAGTAAGAGTGTTTTTCCTCTTCTGACATAAAAAACCTCTGAAACCATCCATGGTTGGATCCAAAGGCATCTTGGAACTGTATTCCTGTAACAAAATGAAATTGCACCAATGTCTTGTTTAGGCCAGCCTGAGCCTAATCACTGGATTAAAACTAAGACTAGCTCCATCTCTAGAGACTTCACTGTGACCACAAACAATGGGGTCAGACAGAGGGTTCTTGCAGATTGTTTCTGTGGCATGTGAGAGGAGACCACAGTGGGTGTGCTGTATATAGTCTCAGCCTGGTCTCACCACTTAGGTGCACACAGTCCATAATCCTCTAAGATCGATGTGTATCTGTTAACGGATGGGTAGCATTAGTGGGAATATGCGATGGTAAACTTGCAAGAAAGCACTACACTGGGCTTTCTTAGGAGCCTAGCTCCCATAGCAGTCACTGTGTGGAGAGGGAGCATGGAGTGGGGGACGGGGGAGGAGATGAAAGACTGTCTAAATCCTTGTCCTCCAGACAGTCTGGGGCACCAAGCTGCAAAAGATGCTAAGTGTGAAAGTGATGCAATATCCATTTTAAATCAAGAGAACAATCTAAACAATCTTTTTGCCCCCTTCTCCCTCCAGCACTGCACTTCAAGCCTGGGCATTAGACTTGACAGAAGACAGGAGGCAGGCTTCTTGAATGTCATGCAGCATGTCAAGATCCCATCCCCCGGGGCTCTCAGTGGCTGGCAGCTATTATTACTCTTAAAGTGCACGCCATCATCTCAGGGGGTTTGAACTGAAGTGGCTGTCTCCCGGAAATAGCCCATCTCCTCATTTGCACAGCCACTGTTCAAGCAGCGTGGAGTGGAAGGAGCTTGAAAAAGAAGAGGTGCTGGGGCAGTCTTATCTACAGCCTCTTACTCAGCCTAGCCTGTTTTTTAACATTATACATGCACAAAATTTGTGTTGATGACAGTTCCACCAGATGTACCAGCCCTTTATCTCCAAAGCGCATGTTTACCTGATGGTGTGCAATTGTTGCAGCTACGCTGGTTTGCAGACAGAAGAGCCTCTGCAGAATGCCATCTGCAGAGGTGGATATTTTTAATGTATATTACATCATTATAAATAGACTTGAGAACTAGCCCATGGTATTAATTCTAATTTAGTTTGGGCCCAATTCCAAATGGGTGACTATGTATGCAAACATTTGTCTGAGTGTACAATTGGCTGTTATGAACACAAAATTATTTGTTATGCTCATGCATGCATAATTTACGCACATTGATTTAGATCCCAGAGTAATTCTCTAGCAGAATCCAGTGATCAGATTTAACTTGAAGACTGCTGTTAAAAAAGAATCAAAACAGCAACAACACATCAGTATATTATTTAGCCACATAAAAAAGAATAAACTGAAAAATTAATTGCTGTTTCTATAACTAAAAAAACCCAACACACTCAGTATAAAGCTATCATTTTTCATCTGACTGCTGGTTTCTTTCATTTCCAGATCCCCCAGTTAATTTCCCCCCTACAATTTAATTTCTACTAATACATATCCTATATTGTGGCATATAAGCATAGTGTAATCCCTTAAAAAGAATTGGCAGGATGTGATTACTGTTAAGTAGCATGTTTTCTATCAGGTGTATCTGAGTTTCATGCTTTAATGCACACACACTAAAATGCCTTTCAGGCACCAATACTTGGTTTCTCAGTTTTGAAGCGAAATGCCAAACAGGCAAACGCAGCGAACCACAAGTGATCTCTGAATCATAACCTAAGAAAGACCTAACTTGCATTAAAGAAATCAAGAAATGGGGGTTAGGCAAATTGTGATGATGAAAAAAAAAAGTGGAATTATTTCTCTCCAGGTAATTCTCATAATAAATTTGTTTCTTTTCCAAATAAACTAGTAAATATTGTTTTAGCATATGTCAGATCCATATGCCTGGAATATTGCATCTTGTAACAGATCACATAGAAATCAAGCAAAATTGTCATCAAGCATGCAATTAGCACAGAAGTACCCTGGAAACAGGTCCTATGCAAACACAGACAGTGTGATTTTTCCATACAACTGCCACACTGATTTACCCTTTACGTCATCTTCATTTTAAAGGAAAAAGGAGTACTGCTTAAGCTACAAGAGATATTTTAGAAGGTCTGAGACTTGTTTTTTCAAAACTCTCTTTGCAGTAGCAAATGCTCAGACTGGTAAAAAAAATGCTTGGAAAGTTAATAATTTCCTAAATAACATACTCAGGATGTTAACTTGCAAAGTGGAATCCAAAGACTACTTTTGGATTTGTAGTCTAAAGATGGTGTTCATTGAAGTCAATTTGTTCTTGACTCTAACTCAGGTAGAAACAGGCCTTGTACGTTACAACAGACATGTATGGGAAATGTTTTTGAAAATAACCTCTCATGAAACAGGCTTTCTACAGCTACTGATTCTGAATACCAGCTGCAAAATATAATCTAGAATTTCCCCTGCCTGTTTCACTGTCTGTTATTACAGTTCATTGTGATCAGAACACACTTAGAAATGTGCTGACATCCTTTATATTTAATTAACAAAGTTGAAAACTACCTTACCAAAACCAAAGACATAGTGATTTCAATTCAGCAAATTTTGGCATATTCTTAACTATAGCAATAAAACTATCAAAGCTTATGAAAGCAATTACATGTCTTTGTAATCAAGTTGGTATGTAAAAACACAATCAATAATACTTCTTAGAGTTTAGTACTTGTAGGGATTTGGGAAAATCTGTTCTTGAAGAATCATCCTGCATTTCAGCCTTTTTGGGGTTACAGAAGCTAGCAGTAATTCACTCTGCAACTAGAAGAAATATTTATATTACCCTGTTGCATGACCCTTGATTTATTTTTATAAATAAAAACATGTGTACACGTGTGTAGGCATGTATATATTTATCCTTATTTGTCAGCATAAATTAATTAAGAAGCAATGCACACCATGCGACAAGCTTATTAAAGTGAGATCATATTTATGGTGACTTAAAAGATCAGGCATTGTTCATTAAATGAATTGAAAGGATGCGTTTTTTCATCTCCAAACACGTCGGAGCATTTCATCTTGCCTTGACTGATAGGTTACATCTGGCAGTTTCTCCAGTAAACATGGTGTTTTTCAGTCTAGTGGACATGTGCTCTTTAGAGAGGCAACGCAGGAAAATATCTGAGTTGTAAGCAAGATTATTGTTACCTATTTCAGAATATTCAAGGGCTTTTGGTGTGTGGGCATAAAGGTTAGTAACTAAGATTTAATTGCAGTTTTTACAATACATAGTATTCTTAAAACACCCAGCCCTGGAGCTGTATGAACAAGTAAAAATCTTTCCTTTCTGTATTGTGAATTTGTAGCTTTATTTTTTCAGAGTATCTGGAAAAGGTCAACCCTAAAGGCCCGGAAGTCACACGACAAATTTAAAAGAGGTTTTCCTTTCCAGAAACCTCATTTTTTTTCCATAAAACAATTTCTTTCTGGTTGTATGAGCTCTGATTCTGATTTTCATAACTGGATTCATCATCGTATCCAGTTATGAAAGTGAGTTCTTGACTCACTTTTACGCACTTGGGATTGGCATTAAAGAATCAGAGATAAAAGAGACCAAGATGCAAGGGAGCAGCTTGCAGAAAAAGAGACGCTCACACACTGCATGGTAGGATGCGGAACCACACACCAGCTCATGTGGAGCTGCCTTGGCTGCCCCCTTTCCAGCTCACAGCAAATGAAGCATGTGAGTACATCCAGAAGAGACTGAACAGAGCACGCGGAAAACCTTAGGACACTTGTCATTCAAAGAAACGCCCTTTCCCTAACCAATTCCAAAGGTTTCCAAAACATTCTTACAATGGGAAGTTTTAATAAAATGATTATAGAGATCACACATCCTGTTCCTACAATTCTTTCTTCTGCACAAAATGCACTACAGAAGGCATTTAGTTTTACTGAAGTAAACTACCAGCCACTATATCAAATTTGTCACACCAATCTTACATCCACCTGTAGACGGAAAATCAAAGCAATTGTATCAGGTTAGTAGTGATGCACAGAAGTTGCCTAATCAGACCCTTCCCATTTATACATGTTCCACTCTAGCAGAAAGTGAAGTGAGGACTAAATTTTCCAAAGGCTACAGCTCCGTGTTTTTTCCTAATAACAGTTTTAATTATTCATTTATTTATTATGATAGCCATAAGCAGTGAAATTCTAAGAGATTCATTTAGCATAGAGAGATCAAAAAGAGCCCTTTTGGCAAAAAGTATCTAAACTTCCTCATTATGCAACTTCTGCATTTTCCCCACTAGCACTCGTATTTTAAGAAATATGTGTCCCTATACAAATCAGGCCTAAGAATGAAAAGTGTCTGGAGAAAACTGGAAAGGCTGCCCATCAGATATATCAGATGGTGATGACCTTGGGCTCCTTAATTTCAAAAGCAGAATACTGTAGCAGTACCAGAAGCAACGGATAGGATCAAGACCCCATTGCAGAAGCAGTTACAAAAACACAGGGGAAGAGAAAACAGCTGCTCAAAAATGCTTGATTTAAAAAGAAAAGAAAGAAAATGGAAATAGTAATTATCCTTACTTTGTAAATAGTGAAGTACAGTGTCCCATTGCACACCATGTTAATCTGACATTCTGCAAGCACTTAGAAATAGACCCCTTGCCATTGGTCTACTGCTTTTGCTTCAAGGCCATCTTTCCTACATTTGGAAATATTTCTACAATTTGAATTGAGAGCTCTGACTACTGAAGATAGTAACAAAAAGCCTGTCAAATTCCAACATACTCAAGAGATTACATGATAAAGTGTGATATAAATCCACAATTTTCCTTGAAAAAAAAATCATGTGGTCATGTAAGTCATGGAAATTTTTGTGATCCAAGAAGTATTTTTATATTTAGAATCAAAGAAACCACAAAGTGTTTTCAAGACATTTACTCATCTGCTTTTGGAAAGGTCTTTTATTCCTAAGTGCTATAAGCAAATAATGATGAAAAATGGTTATGTTACCCCAAAATCTCTTCTGATATCTTAGTAGTCAATCACCACTGATATACAGCTTTAATTACGTCATCACACAGTTATCACTTCATTTCTCATACCCATTTGCTCTTGCTGTGCCAATAAACAAAGTGGATTCAAGCTCCTGATATTCCCTGTGAGAATGCACTCTGGCTAATCTGGCTAATCCCAACTGGCTAACTGTAGCCATGGCTGATCCTCATATGTTGCACACTATTATGAACTCCAGCTAATTAAGATATTCTGAAAACTGACTTACCGCTCATAGATCCTAACTCAGATACAGAAATTTCCTAATTTTGTCACAGCAAAATCCACGAAGTCAACAGACTCCCCTTGAAATGTCACCTCTAAGTGCCTTGACAGCCACCAATCATTTACCTGGGATTGGGGAAATAGCTTATTTTTTGATAAAATCTTTAATGGTAGCTTCTTCTTGATATTAAATGGATCTTACAAAACATATAACATGTCACAGTCCTTGGCCTAATGTCCAAGGTAGTACAGACCAGGTAGAAATGGTTAATACCCCACTGAGCCAGAGCCAACATGCCTTGCAAAGAACTGTTCCCATTCCCTCAGAAGAGCTACAGGGATACAGAGAAGCCCTATAAACAATGTATCCCCTCTACCAGCTTTTTTATGAATAGAGCACAAAGCTCATAGAAAAGGCACACATGGCAAAGGCTTTCACAGAGACTCTTCAAGACTGAAGGCAGCCCTCTGATCATCAGCAGCTGGCAGACCACCATCTCTCCTGTTATGCACCAACACGAGGGCACTTAACTTCTACAGGAAGCCTCCTCACTTTATGTATGGTATTGATCTGGGGCTGAGTTTATTAAATTTCATGTTGAATTTGCACTTCTGCTTTTGTTTTTCTGTTTTGGGTGTCAGATCTTTTGCTGCTTCTCAAGCAGATCTGGAGAACGCACCTGGGTTTGGCAGCTCTTGTCAAAGTTCCCAGGTTCAAATGCTCACCTCTTAGATTATCTTTGACTAAATCAGTCTCTACCTACGGTGGCCTAAGAGCCACCATTTGTGAAGGGAAAGCAGACAATTGTCCCATGTAAAATGAAACCAGGATTTCCACATCTGCTTCCTGAAATAGAGGCTACAAAGTTCCCAAAAACTTCCTTTTCCTACAGAAGAACACAAACTGAATATAGTTCTCTTTCAAAAACAACATCACAGACAAGTTAAAAATTAAAATACAATGGTCAAAAAGAAAAGAAGGCAAGGGCATCTCCTTGTAAGTACTCTTGAGTTTAATAAAGTTGTAGAAATTAATTTGGCCTGGGTTCACCATGTGTTTAAAGCCGATTAGATAAATTAGGCTACCAGCAATTTAAATGTCAGTTGTTACAAATACTGAGCTTTCCTTTTTCTTAAAATTACAACTTGCAGACACCAAAAAAATTACTTTCTCACATACATAAAACAGATTAGCTTCACTGCTATCTTACTTCCCTTTAAAATACAAGGCAGCAATTTTCACATCTCCATGGAAAGGAGTATCATCCCACAAGTGAAAATACAAGCTGGTGATTTTACAAATATCTCAGATTCAAAGTTGTGCAAAGCAACTCCAAAGCACCAGGACCCACAATTTAGAAAGAGAGAACAAAGAGTGATAAAACCTACTCACTTGCTTTTGTTACACCGTCCTCTTACTTACAACCACAATGGCATTGGAGTAAGACAAAAATCAAGCATTTTGCAAGCTGACTCCAACCCAACAATGAGGGCTGGTTAAAAAGCAGCCCCAGAAACAGTTCTCAGTATCTCACAGTAATATGGTAGATTTGAGTGCAGATTAAGAGTCCTCCTCTGGTAAAGTTATTAATCTGGCATCCTTACAGAATCACTGAAGTCTGGAATTGCAGTGTGTAGCATCAAGAACCTTTAGCTTTGCTCCTGTCCCAGGCATGCAGCCAAGATTCAGCTTTATGGGCCATCCAAAGGCAAGAGGCTACATGTCTTCAGGGCTGATTTAAAGCTTTCAAAAATAAAACAAGCAACAACTTAGGGCCTGTAGAAACAGTGTGTGCCTTGTGACACTGCTCAGTTTCTATTGGCTTCATGTCAAAATGCAGCACAGTGGCTTGGGTTCAGCTTTTTTCTTCTCTACTTACAGCACCCATCAACCCGGACAGTGAGTTTGCCAACAGCACCTTTTCACACCAAAGAAGTAGCAATACCTGGTGCAGATTGCCCTCCTTGTCCAGATAGTGGGAGTAAGGGAGTTATCTAACTGATAATTGAGCCCTAAAGGATGGAGCTAAAAGAATACAGCCTAAGGTTAGGCAAAATTTAATTCATTCTCTGAACTAGAGAGAGCTTCCCAGATTATATTACTCCCGACACTGAACTCACCTTCCACAACGATAAAACATTTTTATGCAAACTTCACCAAAGAATTCACTCTGAGCATCACAGGCAAGCCATTATTTTGAGGAATTGTCATAACGGGGGGCAAAAAAGTAATATGAGAACACTAATGTGAGCTTTTTTTAAGTGCCTCCAACAAATCATGGAGGCGGCAGAAATAGCAACAGAAAAAGACAAACTAAAGCTTTACATGTGAGACCCAAGAGAAACTTCACACACACCAATTTGATGCTAAGGAAGCTCTGATTTTATTATTAGTCCGGTTGCCTTTTATACAGTTGTACACATGACTATCTAATACTTGATTGGTTACATAAACCGTTCACACGCCTAACACTACATTCTTATTGGATGGATAGCATTACTTACTTTAAAATTTTCTTCCTTCACACCTAACTACATCTTATTCTTCTACATTCACACCTACCTAACATCTTATTTATCTAATTCTTGTTATGTTACTGACCTTCAGTTACAGAACTTTCTCAAAACTGTTAGCAGCTGCTTCTTGTTATGTGAACTTCAGTCCTAAAACTTTCCCTAAACTATTAGCAGCTGGTCTATAGAAGTTTGTGGCCACAAGATTCCCACAACAAACCAAGGTTCTACTTTAAATTTGGATTTGTAAGGAAGACATGTTGAGATTCAGACAATTATTTAGTAATTGATATGAAAGAACAGAGGGGTTTTGTCCTTTTTAGCCACCCCTGTTGGTTTTCTTTCCCCCCTATGCACACAGTTTAACATCACCCAAGCTATGCCTGTGCTCCAAGAACCAAAGCTGCCGTATGAGCTCTGATGAGCATGCCTAAAACATGGAGCAGCTCCTGGCACACATGGAGCAGAGACCCCTGTGCTATTTTCCACCATCCCTGCAGACCATGGACAGCTGGATCAGCTGGCTGGTGAGAAAAGATGACTAGAACCTAAGCCTCACGCTGTACCAGCATTTGCCCAGACCTCTTCTCAACTCTAAGGAGCCTCCAGAAGAAAGATGAAACATGCTCTGCACCTTTCTGTAATCACAGCCCTTCCTGCTTCCTTCATTGAAAAAGTTATTTTCAAAGCAACTTTAAAGGATCCAAGGAACAGGCACAGTAAGAAAATGCACATTTCCTACCTCCTAACCAACTTAGACTATATCTTTTGGACTTACACTCAGAAGGTTTAGCTTGGACATGACAGAAAACTGCTGTACTGCTGTTCATTTTCTATGTAGGACAGAGTGGCAAAATTTACTGCCTCTGCCCTCTTCTCACCTCTAAAATTCACACCTTAGGCTGAGAAGAAAGCAGGTGTGTCTATGCTAATCCTTTAATTCCCATCCCACCACTGAAAGACCTTGTTAAGATCCTCCAAAGAAAAGAAGTACTATTTGAATTGTTATGATCTGTTAATTGACAATTACTTGATTTCTAAAGATGCTGCACACCAATTCCTCCTAATTCAGAGGAACAAGTTGTAGAAGGAGAGAGTTGAAGATGTTAACCTCTGTACTGTACAAGTGATAGCAATCACTTTACCTCCTTCGAGGACTGTTAGAGCAGTGGGGGCCTGACTGCTTTCTGCAGGGAGTTCTGGAAGATCAAAAGTTCACAAAAATGAGAAATTTTAGGGAGGAAATTTCCAAAGAGACAATCATTAGAGGATCACATGTTAGAAGGAGAAATCTCTCACACCACAAGGTCACTAGCCTCATGTTTTAAATGAAAGCGATAAAGTACTGCTTGTTTTGTGACACTGGAACGATAAACTGAAGAAAACGGCTACCCTTATACTTTGGAGCCCACCCTGAGAAAAGCGAGTATATTCCTTCAGTATTAAATTAAATTAAGAAAAGCAGATATTGTTTTTCATTCTTCAATGTCTCCAATATTCATCTTTCTTCTTTTCGCATTTAGGCAATTTCACTGGATATCTTTTCCAGAAGAAAACTACAAACACTATCTCCATAGCATTCTCTCAGCCTCAAACCTGTT
Organism: Oxyruncus cristatus; assembly: GCA_013399855.1. Lineage (NCBI taxonomy): Eukaryota > Metazoa > Chordata > Aves > Passeriformes > Cotingidae > Oxyruncus > Oxyruncus cristatus. Next base: position 50,144 of record VXAY01003997.1, read on the forward strand.
CAAGGTGGCAGCACATTAGCTTGCTATCTAGTTGTTTCTCAACAGATTTTAATAATTTTTAATTCCTTTGTTCAGGAGTTGAAAATTCCAGCCACTAGCACAGCAGCACTGGGGCAGATTTACATACTGTTGTCTATGAACTCAAGTAAAACTGAATTCCCAAATCACTGCACACAATAATAAGCACCAGTCAGTATCCAGACAATTGGCTATTTTCTTGACATGGAATGGATGCTGTGTGAAAGCTAGATTCCTTAAATACTTCCAGAACACTGAGGTAGCTCACACAAGTGTTCCTTTAAAAAGCAAGCTCTTTCCATGCCACTGTTAAGGCTCTGTATCCAGGCCATTTTCCATAGTTTTGCTCTGCAGACAGCAGCTTCAGTGACCAAATCTGATATTCTAAGCACCATATGAAGAGTAGTGACATGAAGTTTAACTAAACAGATGACCAAAAAATGGAGCAGCCTAAAAATTGGGATAAATTTGGGATATCTGCAGCCCCCGGAAAAAGCACACAGTGCAGTAAGACACAAAGATATTTATGTCCAAGCAATGAAGTGTGAATATCAACCTCTGTTGGAGCTAATACGAACAAATCACTTCCGAGCCACATTCACCCACCTACAGGTAGCTCAGATATTTTCACACCTTCCTATGTCATGAGGTTCCCAAGTGAACCCAGCAGTTAGTATGCTAAGAACCATACCCCTTGAAAGAGAAATACCAAGATTATGGGTAATAAAATAAAATAGACAAATTTAAGACAATAAAACATTGTTTTAAAAAGACATTACTTTATCAGTGGTGGGATTCTGTAGAGACACATTGGAACTCTGCCCAAAAAGTCTGGGAAAGAAAACCTGAGTCCAGATTTAATATTAATGTAAAACAAGATCTCAGTTGTTGAGAATGGAATTAGCAACCCTGATCTTGGACAAGTCTCACCACATTTGGTTAAGCCCTTGTTAAAGTTGAACTTAGTACCTCTAGAAAACACCCTTGCTGAGGCCAAAGCACATTGGAGCTCTGAACAGTGAAATAACATAGATTTACTTAGGAGTAAACCCCAGAAGCCAGAACTTCACAAATGAGACTGCAGGCTCTCTCAATAAGAGATCACAATTAATTTCCCACTCACTTTCTTTTGTAGAAATACTGGTGATTACTGAAGGTTAATCAGTCCTTCAAGAAAAGCATGACAACAACCAGTCAACCAGTCTAAATTGCTTCAGTAGATACTGGTTTCCAAGTGACCTTGGCTGGCTGAGTTGGTCATCACAGATCATTTACCTATTCTGCCTTCACTCATGTCCAAATGCCCTCAATATAATCCTAAAGGCCTATCTTCAAGTAATGACAAAAAGAAAATTTGGAAGAAGAATGGAAAATAACTCTCTGGTTTCTGCTCACGTACCTCATAACTGATGTTTTGATCATCACCTTACACTACGTAACAAGGCACTGTAAGAAAAATACTGTTCCAGCAATCAACTGTGCCCTTCACATAACTTTGCTTGCTAGGATATTTTTGAAAAGGAAAAATTGCATTCATTAATGGAAGCTGTGTATTCTGCATTTCACAGGGACGATGCCCCAAGAAGCATGACTCCACCTTGCAAAGGAATATCTTTATCGACGATTAAGATGAGGGGATTGAGTCCACCATTAGTAAATTTGCAGAGGACACCAAGCTGGGGGGGACTGTTGATCAGCTGGAAGGCAAGAGGGCTCTGCAGAGGGACCTGGACAGACCAGAGGGTTGGGCTGATTCCAACGGGATGGGGGAGATTCAACAAGGCCAAGTGCCGGGTCCTGCACTTTGGCCACAACAACCCCCTGCAGCGCTACAGGCTGGGGACAGAGTGGCTGGAGAGCAGCCAGGCAGGAAGGGACCTGGGAGTTTGGATTGACAGGAAGCTGAACATGAGCCAGCAGTGTGCCCAGGTGGCCAAGAGGGCCAATGGCATCCTGGCCTGGATCAGGAACAGTGTGGCAGCAGGAACAGGGAAGTGATTCTGCCCCTGTACTCGGCGCTGGTGAGGCCACACCTGGAGTGCTGTGTCCAGTTCTGGGCCCCTCAGTTCAGGAAGGATATTGAGGTGCTGGAGCAGGTCCAGAGAAGAGCAACCAGGCTGGTGAAGAGACTGGAGCACAAGTCCTATGAGGAGAGGCTGAGGGAGCTGGGGTTGTTTAGCCTGGAGAAGAGAAGGCTCAGGGGAGACCTCATCGCTCTCTACAACTATCTGAAAGGAGGTTGTAGCCAGGTGGGGGTTGGTCTCTTCTCCCAGGCAACCAGCAGTAGGACAAGAGGGCATGGCCTTAAGCTGTGCCAGGGGAGGTTTAGGTTAGATATTAGGAAAAAGTTCTTTACAGAGAGGGTTAATCAAGCACTGGAATGGGCTGCCCAGGGAGGTGGTGGATTCTCCATCACCGGAGGTTTTTAAGATGAGACTGGGTGTGGCATTTAGTGCCATGGACTAGTAACCACAGTGGTGTTGGATCAAGGGTTGGACTTGATGATCTCAGAGGTCTTTTCCAACCCGTGTGATTCTGTGAATTACAAAGTTCCCACACAAAAGAAATGTAGCAAGGAGAAAACACAGGGCCTCAAAAAACCAAAACAAAAACCAAACAAACACACACAAGAAACAAGTGACCACAGGGATGCCAAAAGGCGGAGTATTCAGTTTTATTTAACATCCTTGTTATGAATCCAGCTGAGGGGCAGCAAATACATTTCTTTAGTCTGCAGATACATGTAACAGAAGCACTCTGTGCCTTGGGTTGCTGATGCTGTCAAGTGCACGAACCCAGCCTTAATGGTAGGCTCACTCGCGTTCATGTCAAGTTTCTCAGAAGTCCTAAATCCTTGCAACCTTCTGAGGATCTTTATATGAGTGAAGTTACTTACAGACTAGAGGTGTCATTTACACGCACTTAGGTGACCAACTCAAGAGTGTTAGGGAGCCTGACCTAAAGTCTCTTGAAAGCAAAAGGAGTAAAGACTTGATCCCTGGTCTTCAGACCTGCTTCCAATAAAATTCACAGGGGAAATTTAGTACTTCAGAGGGAAAATAAACAGTACAGCAGACTATCCTACACCTCAGCTCTTTCAAGCTGGACAAAGCACTATAAAATATGCTTTAAAAATAGGGTAGTAGCAGGGAAACATTTTGGCCTTGCTTTGAGATGGGTGAGATAATCTGTTGGGTCATTTTCATCACTGATTTATTTGATTTTCAGCTTAAAATGAATCTACATAGCTCATCTTTGTACCTTTAAATAACGTACCTTAAGAAAAACACACAGCTAATGTGGCCAAAGCAGCAGTATTTTCTTTATAATAGAAGCATGAATTGCAATGTACCAGTTAGTTTTCAAATATGGGAGCAAAGCTATTTTAAATGAGTTCCCTAAAGAACTAAATTTCTTCAATAGCTTCAGCCACACCTAATTTTCATTTACTTATCTGTAGGATATATAGATAAATGCACATCTAGATATGGACATACACAAAAGAAAGGAAAAAAACAAATTTTAGACAGATACAACTTAAAAAATCAGGTCCAGTTCAAAAATGTTCAAACATTGAGAACATCCAAACTCTCACCCTTATGAAACATCCACTGGAATGCTGTATCTAAAGCAGAGAAGCCTCAAAGACAATGTTTAGGTTCTATCTTCACTATTCATGGAATATTAAAATTGTGAGACTCTGCAGGCTGCCTGCCCACTGAACAGAGGCTGATATTAAGCAAAAGGCAAAGAATTGACCGGATGTTTTTACACTGCCCCATGTCAAACACACTGAGGGTAAAACCACGTAAGCACAAATGCTAGAAGTCTGAGCAGAGGCAAATCTCTAACTCCATTTTGAGCCTGAATATTCAAATATCACTCTCAGCCACCAGCTACATGTACCCTCCTAATCATGCAGGAGTACTAAACAGGGGTGACATACCAACATGGACACATAATCATGAGGAAGAGTTTTTACTGAGCAAATGGTAATAGAAGTAGAAAGACAGTGTAACTAAGAACAGTGATATTTTGGTAAACCTTTATGGATCATATCCCTCACTGCTTTGTCTTGCTTCACACAGGACTGATTTGTCAAAATGTCTCATTGTCTGCTGGTAGGGCATGGAGCAGCTCATTCACAAAAAACCCAAACAGAACTACAGCCTCCTTCATGGAGACAGCTGTTTGTACCATATAACCTCCTGTTTACTGACAGAGCTGTACAATGCATCGGCTCTAAGTTAGAAACCATCCACCAGCTTAAAAATTTTGGCTGTCTGGTAGCTCTTTCTCTCTTGATGCAGTGAAGGAGGCAACATTCTCCCTTCAGAAGATAATAAAGGGCTGTTTTCTCCAAAGGTATCTTTGGCTGTGGCAGTAGCTCTCACATGATAATCTCCTAATCCTCATTGTGAGGGATGCTGAACAGCAATTCATTATCCTAACATTTCAGAGGAATGACCCCAGCCCTCAGCTAAGCAATCAAATTTAGAATATAAACCTGGTTCCTAAAGCACAGCCAGTCAAAGACACTCGTGGCTCAGAGTGCAACCAGCCTGAACAACACTGCAGGAGACTTTTCTTGCACATGCACCCTTCCTGCCTGCTCTTCTACCCATTAAGTGAGTCTCTTTGAACACCTTGAGTAATCCAATTCAAGACTTCAAAGAGTGGGACAACCAGGACGCTGTCATCGTAGTATCATCATCATGGTTAGGCTTCACAAATGAAGATTTGAGAAGGACTCTACCCATGCTTGCTACAAGCACGGTGATGGCTAAAAAGAGCAATGTGAGATAGACAAGTCCAGTTGCAAAAGGCACAGCGGAAAGTCTCCTTAGGCGGTATCGGCATGACACAGTTCTTTCTGCGTTGTCTTTTCTCCTCAGGAATGATCCTCTGTGTGTTCTCAAAAGAAGCAGCGGGTTATAAATAGTGTGTCTCCATGTCTCCCGACTGGAGGTCAGAGTAGACCAATGGTGATGATCAATATGGCCAAGGCCATCATAGTATAAGACTATATATATAGCTAGCTGGTAGAACATCGAACAGCTCCACTGTCAAATTCACCTCTCTTACCCAATAAGAAATCCCTAAACCTTTCTCTTAACTCAAGCCCACCCCATAACAAATTATGGTGTCTAGACTACCACACATTCTGCAGCCCTGCTGCTGACAGACAGAAAAAGAACATGAGTTTGCAGACCTCCTCCTGCTTTAGTTACACCACTCTTTCAACCCGGCAAAAAAGGCAGATGGTCTGCACAGCTACAAAAGTCACGTAGGATCTGTCAGGAGATTCATTGCCTTACAAGTTACTTCTATGTTCACTGTGACTGGTCAGGAATTTAGCTGTATTTTCTAGTAATTCTCACACCACTCACATTTTACAAACACATTTTTGTTTTATAGAAGAACTGACACTTTCTAGTTGGTCAAAATGCTGTCAACTCACCAGGCCTAAGGCAAGTTTTCCTCCTAAACCTCCAAAACAGTACAACTTTTAAATTCTACAGTTATGACAGACACAATCAGCATGTTCAGAAAATGAACCAACACAGTTGACAACAAGTAATCAAGCCTCATAAAGGGTAGGCTAGAGTAAGCACCGGTGGAGCTATGACTTACATAGAAGGTCAACCTGGATGTTCACATAGCATACCTTCCGGTCTTAAAACTTCACATATGGCATTTTGGGAAGAGCTCTTCATTTATTCGTTTCTAAGTACCAAAACAGATAGTTTCACTGTAACTTGTATGTCCTCTAACAGCTCTTAGTGTCTCCTGGCTCCACCTGTCTCATAATTAAAAAGCAACAGTATAGGAGACCTGAGTAGCAATTAACATATTTTTTACTGCTAAACTCGCTAATACATTATTAACACAACACATGTTTGCTTAGAAGAGTGATGAACATGAGATGGTTTGCCTCGACTAAAACAGCAGCTACTCTGAAGAATGCATCCAAAACATACCTCCCAGCGTTATGTGAATCTGACCCACAGCATTTCAGCAGCACTCTGTGGGACTGGAAGAGGAAAGCCTGACTCACAGAACTGCTGGTAGTGGGCATCTCCAGTTTGCCCAATAGCTCTCTAGCTCTGGCACTTGGTTTTCAGGCCTAAGTTCCATCCGATTCTCAGCTCATGTGGGTATTGAGCCAGCAACATCCACACTTCATGGTGCAGGACAGCTAACAGTGAGGCCCTCTCAGCAACTCTAGATGAAGCTGTTCCACTACCGATAAAATACCTAAATATCAATAAAATAAAAAGCAAGAGCATGAGTCTGGCTCTCAGAATCACCTACAAGGATGCTCATTTGCCAAGCAAAATCCTTCATTCTCTGTTTCTGCTCCAATCAAATTTTAGTTCTTTATATAAAATTTAAGCAGAGGGGTTTGAGAAGACTCTTCAGCTTCAGATTAGTTTTCAGCTTTGTAGTTAAAGTGTCTAATGTGACACAGAAAATAAAATAACGCCTCAGAAAACAGGGGAAGCAAATCCAAGTTTCCACCTCCTAGGTACCAACATGAAGCAAAAACTCCAAGAAAAAAGGGGCCATGACCACTGGTGATTTTGTGAATGCAGGAATTTCCTTCCTTTGTTTTCTAAGCAGCTTCTGAAAACAGTACTATTTGTTTTTGTTTGGAGTGAAAAAAGATTTTTAGAAAAAAGGGAAGCACTTAATACTTGACATAACCTCAACTGGGTTTTTTAATTTTATTATTCAGGTAATTTGCCATATTTTTTAGAAAATCAATTATCTGGACAGGCCAGCTATGAACATTTGGCATGTTGATACATTTACCCTGAGTCTTTGCATCAGACTTACACTAATGTCAACAGATGTCATGTATGCAGATCAAAGGCAAATATGCATTTTGAGTGCAACCCTGAAGCAGCTGTCTTTGCAACAAGGCAAGAATCCACTTTATTCTTGTAAACCCATCTGTCATCAGAACACCTCGAATCTGCCATGAAAATGAACACCACAAATGAAAATATACATGAGGCCATACTTGAACAGATTATTGTCAAAGAGCTGTTCCTCAATGAGGGGTAATGCTAAACATGAGAGAATAACCCACATAAAAAATTTTCAGTCTGATTCATACCAGGAATTATGCCTGTTTCCACTAATAAATCTGTGTTAACACTTGTTTTTCACACAAAAGAGAACTGAATGGGCAAAACATAAGCACAACAGGAGACACCAATTCCTGTTAAGTCATTGCAATGGCTATATGACCAACTGCGCTTGGTAAATTCAATCCTACAATCCCAAATCTGACAATGTTTGAAATATTGCACACACCTCTCAGTAAGGCCTAAGTGTCACTGAATTACATACAGGGAATAACTGAGCCCAAACACAGCCAAATTAAGTTTTTTTTGAAGCTTAACTAACTTTTGACACTGAAATTTTGTATAACAGGCACATTTATGTACCTGAGTCGTGAAAATTTGGTGTTACATACTAATATCTGTACTAATGTTTTCTCACCTAGTTGCACAATCACTGGCTCTCCTGACTGTTTTCAAGATGTTTGTTTATTTGTATCTATTGTATGTCTCCTTATTTTTCTCAGTAGTAACAGAGACATTTGCTAACGTTCAACGTTCAGTAATAGACCCCAAATGCAGTGCCTTTCTGTCACATGGCATAAACACGTGACTAGTCAGGAAAACAAGTATAAGGCTTTGTTTGCACAATCTTAAATTAATTTGATTATTAATATCTGATTCTTGAGAAAATTAATCTGCCCCTTGTCTTCTTGTACTGACTCAGATTTCCTCCTAAGGCATCCAGTACCACATTGGAATCACTAGATCATTCTAAAGCTTACAGAAGAATTTTAACCTTTTTGGTAAGGGTTGTTGTTTCTCTTTTTCTAACCCTTATTTTCCAGATGCCTGACTTCAATGTTAGCAAGAAACCAGCATCTAGATCAGGCAAAGCAATATATGCAAACTTCACTTTTCCCAATACAGCAAAAACCTGGAAAGATCTCAAACTTGTAAGTTGAACCACCTCCAGGACAGGCTTACCTTGCCTGTTGTTTTTTTTAAATCTGTTTTAAACACCACTCAATGTTTTTGTTTGGTATTTTAAAAGAAAATATTTGTTAGAAAACCAAAACAGAATCTTTAAAGTACACAGGATAACTAAATAAATGAGAAGCTTGGTTGCCAAATGTTGTGTGGGTAATAATTATGGGAAAACTGAAAGCCTGGGCAATGCAGTGAACACAGATCTGAAATACAGTACTTTTAAACATTGACAGTCCCTATTATTACAGCCAATGTTATTTCTAGGACTTGTAGAGGAAAAAAACCCTTATATTACAGTCTGCTCTTGTCTTACGCATACATTAGGCAAGCCTTCCCCTGAAAATCATAGCAGCTATGGCGAGGTGAATCCTGTGGGCTGCCATTCAGGCAGCTATCTTTTATTTAGCAGGGAGGGAGATGGGTAGAAATTCAGACTTAATAAAATACCCTAGGGAAGAGAAATTTGTGGGACAGGGACAACAGAGGGACTGAGTAGTACATTAATATAACGTCTGGTGCACAAAAACCGTGTGCTTAGTCCAAGTGCTGTCACAAACAGTGTTTTACAGCACTTATTCTGCTCTGAAGAACAAAACTTCTCTAGGTGCTTGGCTTAAGAAATAATTGGACACCTGTTTAACAAATATCATTGATGGAACAATCTTTCCTAAATCTAAAAGGCAGTGGATGAAATTTCAATTCCAACAAAATCAGATACTTTCTAGTGATAACCTGGAGAGGCATATGAGGGTCTATCACCTATATTTGTTACACCTCATAGACTAAATGCAGCCTTTTTCTTTGCCTCCAGGTAACAGTCATACATTTACACAGCTATCTCATCTTCCATGGATCTTTGCCAGCCTCTTCTCAAGATAAATTTTTCCTACCTTCCTATCAGCTCAAAGATCCTCTCACGAAGGGGAGGAGTGGGAAAAGTAATCTGGGCACCCAAGCATTATCACATTCAAAACGATAAGCTACAAGCACAGATCGGGGTGCAAAGAGCTCTATCAGTTGCTGCAAAACTGAAATAATAAATTATATAGAGGTACTGCCTACAGTGTTATCAGTTACCAGGCTCTCTGTGACATTTACACTTGGTGAGAGTCTCAGACTCATGCTCAGGGCAAGATATTTCACGTTGATTACTTACTCAATTAGAGTGTACTGTAACCAGATTAAAGACATCACTCTATCCTTTATTACTTAGAGTGGTTTTGTTCATACTGTGATAGACAACAGTATAATTCGTGTCAATAAAAGGAACAAATGGGTTAATGTAACCCCAGAAAAGAAGAAGACAAATGGACATAAAACAGACCATACTTTCCTATCTCTCCTAGATATGAATTATAGTTGAACTGGGTCGGGTCAACAGGATGCTTGTGCCTACCAACCACTCTTGAATATGAATTATAGTTGAATTGGACCAGGTCCAGAGGCTGCTTGTATGCCTTTTGCCAGGAAATGCATAGATTTATAGTTTGTTGTAAAAATAACCAATTAGACTTAGTTGTGAAAGAAAATGTATGTTGGATACCTAAAAATAGCAATGTAAAATGTATATGCATGTGATGTACTGAATATATATAAATATCGGACACATGCACTGTATTGTGTGACAGGTTTAGGACCTGTGCACCCAGCATGCTGCTTGCTTTTATCATATAATAAACTCCTATTTGAAAACTTACTGTAACTCGAGACTCTGTTTCTCACAATACCATTTATAGAGGTTTGGGTAACTCAAGTGAATATATTAAGTTTTCTGTTACTGTTTTCATTCTTCCAAAGAAATATCCCAAACTAACTGAAACTGTTTGTTTTTTGGTTTTTCCCCCCAAAACCAGCAAATTATTGCTGTTCGAATTGGAGCAGTATCACACCATCATATCTCTCTGGCAGTCATAAATTGCAGTTTCAGAGTGATATGCCTCTGGATAGAAATTTAGTTTTTGTGAGAAATTTGGTGGTGAGAAGAGGAAAGAGTTAAGAGGGATAAAGGGGGAAATGCAACCATATTTTAATAAATTAATAGAAATCCCGTTAGAGTTATTAGACAATACAGACTTGAAGTTCCTGAGCCACAGAGTACCACAAGTTGGGAGAGTACTGGCAAAGGACCTGTAATTTTCATACATTAAGTAAACATATCTTACTGGCTCATGAGACAGGACCTGCTCAAGAGAGACCTTTCCATCTGATCCCATACAGCTGCTCTCATGCTTCCCAAGGAACTTCACTACTACACACCATGCTTACCACAATATCTATTAGTGAACTTACTCAAACTTCTTGTCATACAGGGGGTTTTCAATTGCTCTAACCTTGAACTACAGTAGGTTGGATTCATGAAAGCAAGCTCAACTCACTAGATCTTTCAAGCTTTAATTCCTTGAAGCATTTTTTGGCAATTCCAGTAATAAAGTGAAAATGTATCAATTTTGATTTTGCAGCCAGACATCTCTATTTACAACCTGTAAATAAGACCACAAAATTCTTCGTTTTCAGGAGCTCTAGTAAACAGCTATTATGCATACATACATTACATGAATACATACAGAAATATTTGTTGTCCCATTAAAACACCATATTTTTTAAAAAGCACTCCGCATTTTACCAAAATCTCTTCCCAGAGAAGCAAACGTATAAAATTTCTCTCATGTCGGTGACAATGCTATTAAGCCAGTCATCCAAAAGACCCTACTCTGAAAAGCAGAATTTGTACTGGATACTCAAAAACTCAGCCGAACAGGACATTACAATCAGGCTTTTATATGACAGTGCCAACAGAAAAGTGACCCATTTATTTGAGTTATGTACTCTGCCTTAATAAATGGTTAATCCTTGCCTCTAAATGGCAAATTTTGGAAGTGAAGAGAAACATCACAGTTAGTAACAGCAGAATTCATACACTCCTAGTGTATCCTTCCATCTCTTATTTATTCCTTTGCTGTGATACTATCCATCTGCATCATATACTGCCATGCTTGTCTGTGGCTCCAACTTATCTGTCTTCTTTCACATCTTACAAGCCTTAAATGGCTTAAAGGATTACAACTTTTACCGTCTGGTACGGCCTGAGGATAGAGTCGTCAGATCTCAGGGCAGACTGGCACTCAGGACAAAGGGAGGTGTGGCGCACCTTTTGCTGCTTGGTTGCAGGGGAGCAGGAGGGCAAAGGCAACTCCTGGCCAGCAACAGAGAGAAGTATCCATCCTTACAAAAAACCTACCACACACACTGCTGCCACTCAGAATCAGACCTCACATCACTGTAGCAAAGCCATTTAAGAGTCACTGGTTATCAACGGATTATGAGCTCCATCTTTTGTGGACACAAAGAAGTGTTTCCACCCCTCCCAGCTCCCTTCATCAGCCAGTGACACAGTGAAAAGTTGCTATGTGGGCCCAGACTTTAATCAAAAGCCTTGTTAAGCTCTGCACAACTCTTATTTTTAAAGCAGTGCATGAAATGAAAAGGAATATCTCCCAGCACAAGGTATTCATAGGAGCCTCTGATAACTAGGGAAGTCACTCCATTTTCACGTTCTGGTTTCTATTGGGGTATGTGCCAACTAGGAAGCTTCTGTGATGTTCCTGCCTCCCAAACTTTTACTCCCTCTTAAAAATTCATGCAGCTTATGTAGAGCTGCCTGCAAACTCCATTTATGCTATAGCATATGTTTATATATGCTATATATTTATATATGCTATATTTAAATATTAAAATGCCCATGAAGAAATATTATGTAAGCTATTGCCAACTCACCGGCACTAACTGGTGCCTTTTCAACACTCTGATCCTGGTGCACCTCCCCTTTCATCCCCAACTCACACAGGACACAGGTTTAGGACATGCCCATGGGAGCTCAGCCAGACAGCCCAGGCTGCCAAGACGAGGACATCTTCAGCTGCAGCTATAGCACCAGCCCTGGCCACTACCCAGGACACTGCACCTGAGAGCCTCTGGACAGGACAGGCAGAGCAATCCCCTTGTCCTCCTACAGGGACAGCCAGTTTTTTCTCAGCCTTACACAATAAAAGTACTGTCTCAGCCTCCTGAGATACTCACCCACTTTGTACCCTTTTACATTCAGTGGTGAACAAGTTCACTGCCTTCAGCGTCATCCCTTACTCACTGGGACTTTTACTGTCCTGCCTAAGCTGCGCTCTCTTCTCAACATGCCACCGCCTCACCTGTCCTCGCAGCCTTCCCTGGTGCTTTGAGGCCATTTCCTCTCACTCTGTCACTTATTACTAGGGAAAAGAGACAGACTCGCCCTGCCACTACAGCTTCCTTTACAGGTAGTTGTAGAGAATGATAAGGTCTCCCCTGAGCCACCTTTTCTCCAGGCTAAAAATCTCCAGCTTCCTCAGCTGCTCCTCATCAGACTTGCATGTGCACAAATAGGGCAGCAAATCATTTTCTGAAAGCAAGCCCAGATCAGCACTGTGATTAAGTATATGCTTAATTTTAAGTAGCCTAACTGAAGTCTACTTTTTAAAGACACATTAAACACAGGAGCAATTCTAGCTGTTAAGGTGAACTTTTCTATAAAAGTGAATAAAACACAGGACTAACATGCCTCAAAACATCCTAGTTTTGACATTTGCTTTCATCTCTAATTAGGGCAAAAATTCAAAATATCAGCATTTTTAATAGAGTAAAGCACTGAGAAAGCACTAGTTTCAAATACAAAACATTTCACTATTCCCCAACTGAATGCCTTAGCATTTTGGACTAAATATTGATCTTTTTTTAAGCTGGTTTGACATTAAATTGAATTGGGTCTAAATTGGCCCTGAGGCCACATACAATGCCACAAAGCCTCCCAATAGCATCTCCTGACCTTATTCTCCCACTAGGGGCTGATCTTCCCAGCCGCTTTACATCTCACTGCACTCAGAGTACAGGAAGAACAGGTGGTCTAATGGGAGGTAGTTCAGGCAGCAACCCAGGGCTCACTGGGGGAAACAGGGTCAGCGGCTCTCACCAAAAGGCATGGCAGAGAGTTTTTTGAAATTAATTCCTGTAAGCCTGTAAGATGTGGATAGCCTGAATAAAACAAAATGAGTTGTATATTCTGGGGAAAGACATTGGGAAAGTAAAAACACAGTAGATGCTCCAAAAATGCCTCACTCTACAGAAAACAGTAAGTCAAGTAAGTCAAAGAAAACAGAATATGGTTCTGAACTGTACAAACAATAATAAATCCAGTTTCACTAGTTAATGTTAAACATGTTTTCCATGAAGAATGAGAGTGAGAGGGAAGGAAGAGTCCAGAGTCCATTTGAGGAAGACTGCAGCATTGGTGCCAGGCTTCCTGCACAGGACAAGAAGTCAGAAGACTACTTAGCTCCTCTTAGTTTTCCTGCAGCAAATTTCAGCTCATGATCAAAAACTCTGCCTCAGAACCTGCCCAGAGCCTTACCCAGGGAAACAGAGAAAGGCAAGAGCATGACTGGAAACAACCCACATAAGCAGCAGTGCACAAAGCTACAGCAAGGTACAGCAGCTGAAGTAGTCTCTAACATGTAGATGGTTTTTGTTCTTTTCCCAAAGACAGCAGAAAACCCATGTTAAGACTTATCCAGTCCTTTCCCACCTCTTCCCTAGCCTATCCACACCTTCTGACCCAAAGAGCTGTGCAAAATTGAACCTTTCACAGAATTATATGTTATCTATCATGCACAGTGAAAGATTGGTGTAAGTTTTCTGGACCAGAAGAGTAACAAATTCACTTTTCTACCCACTGAATCGGCCCCTTTTTTTTTTTTTTTTTCAGTAAAATGGAAACACACTCATAAAGTGAGAAAATAAATTTATCTAATTCCTTGAGCTCCTCAGATGAAACCAGTATGGCATATACACAGTAGGGGTTTAAGCAGCTCAAATCCTTGTAACACTCAAAAAATCTGCTGCAGCATTAAATTCTTGGAGTCAGATAGAACCTAACTCTTGTATCTTCACAAACAAGTCCCTGCAGTAACAACACAATGTATGCAACTTTCATCACTAACCGAATTCCTTAACTGTCACTTAAACCATGTCTTTCATCTCTTGACACTAAATTTTTCCATACTTTCAAAACCTTCTCTATACAAGGTCACTGTTCAGAGATTCCATCATTCATTAAAAACAAAGTCTTCAGGGGTTTACTGGCAAAAAATCTGTGAAGTGACAATCACAGTATCTGTTCTTGAAACCTTTAGAAAGCAGATGAAGTAAATCCAATGTGTTTGGGGATCCACCACTCTTTATGAATAAAAAAGGAAGCAAACTTTGAAATTCAAGGGATCCCTTGAGTCTGCATCAAAAAAATTTAAGTGTAAAACCACACAGTTCAATTAAATACACATAAATGAAGAAAACAACTTGACCAGCCATACAAAAAATTCAATTTAGTTCAAATTTTCAGTAAATTAAATTGGAAGGTTTATTATTGCCAACAGCTGTGTTTAAGTTTTTACCAAGTCTGAAGTTTATTTCCTGTAATCTTTTTCAAATATAGTGCAGACATTCTGGAAGATGAAGATGATTAGAATATGCTGCCTTCATAAGACTATGAGACTTATGAGAAATTAAAGATAAATAGGTTAGCTATTCCCTTTGGTGTAACTACTCATGTTGGTTAAAAAAAGGTAGGAAGGAGAAGCAGAAAAATTATAGATACCTTTTTGACACTTTTAAGTCCAACAATAGCAAAAGAAGGTAAGTAAACATAGATTACTCAATAACCAGCTATTCCTAATTGCTCTTTGAGAATCAACGGAAAAAACTGCATTGACTCATCACCAATGACCGCTCGAATCATGAAACAGCCCTCTGTTTCCAGACGTCTGGAACCAGTCACCTTGCCAATTATCCCTAGGGATAATTTATCTTCTCAATCAGAAATTCAGCTTTGCTGCCCACCTACTGGATAAGTAAAAGACTCCAACTATCAAAATTTTTCTTAGTTCCTGACCACCTTCATATATTCTGACACATCTAGCTATCCTCCCTACAGCATATGCAAAACAACAGGGTCCAGGGCTCACACTCAAGAAGGTGTGTAGAACAAGCATCAGACGAATCTCAGGAAAAGACTTCCCATTCTGCAGTGACTTGATTGCATAACCCTTTAAGGAGGAGTAAATCAGCTGTCTTTTTCAGCATCAGACATTTCTGTTCTATTTGTTGAAACTCTAAGCCTTAGGCGGGAAAAGAAACAAATTCATTGGAACAGAAAAACCAACACAGAGGCCTTTTATTTTGTAGTTCATTTGAGACTAAGATGACACTCTGCTAGTAGCCCCCAAACTACATTTCTACAGTAACTGGTGTCGGGTGGATGGCATTGGCTTAACTTGCTCACAGTCTAATGAAGTTTTCTCTTAAAATTTTCAGTAGAATCCAAGATGGCCCATGAGAAAGACTTGACAGTCTTCTATGTCCAAGAGGTTTCAGAATCACTGCTACAGATGATAAACAATATCAAGTATGATTACAGCCTCATGACACTTGCTCACAGGTTTAGGATAAATTTATTCGGTGTACAAGGTGGAAAGAAATCATTCCGTCAAAAAAACTGGTTGCTGCTGAATTGGACTCCAGAAGCTGCAGTACTAGCACCTACTAGAGGCAAAGGAGTGCCTTTAATAATCATTTTGCCTCACTAGCCTCAATCTCAAACTGTTTTACTTGTTACTATAAAGTAACTATAGTTTAATTTTGGTATGCAGAGTCCACACTGTTGACCCATTTCCTGACACCACCCTTGCTACATTTTATCCACTTGACATTCCTTTGCCTACAGAGGCTATCAAAGACAGCTGAAGAGCAATTATTTTTATTTGTTGGGGGTAAAGTCGCACCCTTACATTTATCTGTGCAATGGGAAGTGAATTCTGCAGGTTTACAGATATGGTACATTCACCACATGCAGAACCCCAAAACCCAAAAAAAAAAAAAAAAAGCCTTGCAAAGAGGCACATGGGCAAAAGAGAAAGTCCTAGTCAAAATGACAAAGTCTAAAATAGAAATGCCTTCATAAATCATCTTGTTGGATTCTACTGGAGTCCGAGACAAAACCTGGAAACATTTTGAAAACATTATCTCCTTCTCTTGTTAAACTTACACCACTGAAGGTGTATGGAGCAGAAAAATTGAATAATTTATTCTGTTTTGTTAATAAGGAAGCTTCTTGGTAAAACTGTAAATGATTTTTGTTTAATAACAGCAAATGGAGCATCACATAAATACATGTCCTCTATGAGTATATTTTAAGATAGAAAAGTAAACCTGGCAGTTACTCATTATTATTCCTCACGCTGCCTCTAATGAACACATCTATGCTCTCACTTTTCATTGGCCTAATCAAGGATTCTCTATGATATGCAATTAATCTTTAATATGAAAGTGATTAGGGAGAAGACAAAAAGTGCAGCTGAACATCCTGACCACTGAAAACCAGATTAAGGAATTATTCAAAAATCCATTTCCTTTATATTGCAGTTTTACATTTGCAAATCTCTTGATACATGAAAGCTCAATGAAACAAGTTTATTTTTATAACCCATGGAACAAGATTAACAGTTTTCATTCAGATGGATATGTTGGTAGCTCTTTCAGCAGGGAGCGCACATTGCAATTTTAGCACTCTGGAGAAAAGCAGAGGAAAGCAAGACATTACCACCATTCACAGAAAGATACTGGAAACACATATTGAAATCATAATACTGGCAAACAACCTTCTGCATCAATCCTGTCCTGGTCAAACATACCAAGAAACACCAGATGTGAGCCTAGTTTGCCCTGCCTCGCTGAACCTTGCCTGTGTCACAGGCCTTTGAACAGGAGCTTAAAAGCATGGAAGATGATAGCTGGAGAAGCTGCTCTTCATTGGGATGGGAAAGTAGTTAAGACTCCTTTGATTGATGGGCTTGTCCGCCACTGTACATCTAATTCAAGCTTGAGAACCACTGACTGGGTTTGGGAAATCTTAAGGACAGGAAGGAGGCTGAAAGCTAAGTAATAATCAACTAAAGATGGATTCTATGGGTTTTCAGTCTGGAAAGGACTAAGACTCCTGGGATGTCACTAAGCCCCCTGGGATACCTGGGAAGCACACGACATAATCACCATGAAAGGGTGTTAAATAAGAATGTCTGAATTTTCAAATCAACATTCCTAAGAGTTTTGAGATAGCACTTCAGCTACAGAAAAAAAAAAAAATCAATATTGCTATTTTGGAAGTTTAGCAGTTGGTATTATTTTTAATCAAAAGTGGGAGCATAGTGTAGGCTGGTTATACAGTTAACACTGCTACAAACAAGTCTTTTAATATGGGTAATGTTTGCATGGATCTTTGTTTTACCAGAAACTTCAGAGGACTTAATTTTCAGAACATGAAGGCCCCTAAGAACTAGCTTCTGAAGAGATTTACAGAAATCAAAATCCTTAAAAAAAAAAATCTCTAGTCACTTGTTAAAGCAACAGTAATCAGGTAAAATGGAAAGGTAGGCGATAAATCATGACTATGTACATCTTTGACCATTTCATTCAACTCTTTTCAACAGATCATTTTGACCAGGATCATTTCCAAGAGTCAGCAGAACAAAACAATTCTGTAAGACAACTGTATTTCTTTCCTTCTGAAAGAAAAATACTTTCATACTTTGTATGGTAAGCAGAGGTCTGCAGGGAGCAAGTCAACTCTGAACAGTAATGTATTAAAAGACCCTCTAGGACCCACTAGAGCTGGATCTTATATCCTGAACAGGGCAATGCCCCTGGCCTCAAGCCATGTGTCCAGAACTTGCCTCTACCCTGGTAGCTCCCCAGACTAATGCTGCCTTCCACTTGCCACACCATCACCTGCAGTGATACTACTGCAGGTTATCTGTACTTCTTTCAATCAAAAGATATCTTTGATACTTGTGGGTTTTCTCCTGCATTTAGCCCTATACAGTCACCTCTATAATGTAGCCCAATCATTTAAAATAAACATTAGAAAATAAAAATCTCTCACATTTCCCTATAAAAGTTCACATGCAGGATAGCACACTATACTAAGTTTGACGGGAATCACTTTGAAGTAACAAGAGTACTGTGGTATCCTTGCACTTCTAAACCAGGATCAATACAAATCTTTAAGCTACTTTTGCATTCTTTTCTTTTTTTATATAATCTTCTCTAACATAGCTGAGAAACAGACTCCCAAAACACCACCACCTTTCCAGTGACATAAGTGCAATCATGCAATCTCGCCCATGCATGTGGAACTGCATTCCTCAGACATGGGAGATGTGCACAGCCCAAACTGTGGAGCAGATCACTGAAGTATGGGCAAGTATATGTCCTTGCCCACGCTCCCAAAACCTTAGTGCGGGTCCTCTCCCCCAACTCCACCTTGTACCTTGACATTTGGTTGCCAGTAGTAGTTTAGGCTGCTGAACAGATCACATGCCACACGAACACAATGCAACAAGCCTATTGCCTGCATTGTGCAAACCTGAAATATGGATTATATTCAGTCTGAAGTAAAAGTAAAACAGAAAGCTGCTTCACATCTTGCAATTCCTTCCATATTTTCCTTTATGCCTTCCCAGTACCATTATCTTGAAAGACAAAAAACCTTAACCGTTTCTGAGAGAATCAGCCTCTAGTAGCACCCTTTCTTGGAGGTGTAGAAAAGCATATCATGGAAAAGAGAGCTCCTAAGCATGTGATTAAACATGTTCCTGACTTCAGATCACCATAGGAACTAGTCTTAATATATTATTATACCAATCTAGCTTAAATGCCTGTAATTCTCAGTGCCCACAGCCTCCTTCCTGGGACTGAACACAGAGCAGCTTCTCACAACACCTAGAGGAACTTAATTACCTTCTCAACTTTGGCCCCTCTGTCAAATTCAAATAATCTGATCAATGGGGGCAAAAGCTATGAAGGGAGGGTATGGTAGGAGAGAGACAAAGAGACAACTGATCAGAGGATTGGTAGTCTGTAAACCTCATTTCCTTCTGAAACCAGGCTAAAGAAGTATCTTGGGACAAAAGACTTGTGACAACTCATCACTTACCTACTCATGTGCAGGAAAGTAGCTGGGTAGCACAGTAATTATGGACTGCAGAATTTAGGGGATTATTTTAAAAGATGTGCTTACCCTGGAGCAAAAGCTTTAAAAGGACAAATTGGAAGAAGTCATTATCTCACCCAACCTCTTCCCCTGTTTCCTCCCTTCCCCCTCTTTTTAATTTTAACCTTGATCACAGCCTGCTCCAACAGTCGGGCTCCTCCTTTTGTCTGACACTGTAGTAAAGTTGTATGGTTGTTTGTGAAATGTGTTGCCATGGAAACTAATGTGTGCTGCCATGGAGATCACGTCAGATCCACATCTTCCCGAGTCACATCTTCACTGCAGACTCAAGAAAAGAGGAAGAGAAGGCAGAGAGAAGAAAATCTTCCTTAAAAATCCAAATGTTTTGAGAACAAGAGAAGTGACAAAAATCGAGGTCACTTATGCTCATCAGTATTTACTATTAATTCACACAGCGCTTTCCGAGATGCTGCTTCTTTTAACAATGTTCTCAGAACCACTGTAGTTCAAAGCTTCAAAGTGTTGAGCAACATATATGCAAAGTCTAAGTTTCACTTTTAGACAGTCTAGGTACCAAAAATCCCTGCTCAAGAATTTTTCCAAGTCAAATAATTTCAAGAACCACATAAGAAAGGAAAAAAAAAACTAGTAACTGGAAAAGCTGCATAAAGTGTATGTGTTTTAATAAGCTAAATGAATCAATGATTCATGACATATGTACATGGTCAGATTAAAACCTCAATTAACGAGATGAAAGAACTGAAGTTCATTCTAAAGAAAATAACTTCAAAAATCATCTACGCATCTTTTTAAAGTCAGTGGTGGGTACAAGATCTCACATTCATTTCCCTTCACTTTAAAACTCTGGTAATTATTTTTCCCATCTTCTTTAAATGAAAACAGAAGCTATAACTAAAAATCATGAGTAAATTACTTTAGGTTCCCTGAGCAAAATGCAATTGACACAAACTCTGCTTTAGCCCATTCAAATTAATTTTAAGCAGAGTCTCTCTAATCAGCGTGCATAGTCATCTTGCTTTAAAATTAAAGATACGTCTAAATCTTTGCCAGATCAGGGACAACGTAAGTTCACTGGTTCATGAAACAACTTGAATTACTGATAATAAAACCTCAGAATAAGGAAACATACAAATTAATGTTCAAAGACAAATCATGAAGAGCAATCCCTTCCTGCGTTAATGCTGAATCCTGTCAAATAAAACATCTATTATGTTTTATGCAAGATTTATGTAATTCCCTCTCTGAATTACATCAGTTGTCCACACTTAATGGCTGTGCACACAGCACTGACACTTTGCAGTTTTTATAGCACACAACCATAAAGGTTTTTGTATTCTTTAAATGCATTTGAGTGCAACCTAAGACTAAAAGTTTAAAGTTCAACCAATTTTCTGTTAAAGAAGGGGAAGTAAACACTAAACCCATAAACAAACATGTCTCCTTCCACAATCTGATGGACTTCAATTTAAAAAAAAAAAGAACACTAAACTCTGGACAATACAGCAAGGAAACCTTTGCTGATGCATCAGTCCAAAGGCTTTGTCTGAGAAAAACAGTAGATACCCAAATGCCTGAAACTCATCCTGCTATAACTCCACACAGGAGACCCTCCTCTGAAATCTTGTCCACACATTTTCTTATATACAAACGGTATTTCAATTTGCTTTTCACAAAACTAGATATCTTATCAACATTTTTATACTTAGTGTTAGCATGCAGGCAGAAAACCTGACAAATCAAGTTGTGAGGCATTGTATTGTAACATTATTTTCAGAGTCCCACCAAGAAACAAACTGAATACAGCAGCTAAGCTGCACTATACAAAACAAGAAGGCGGACTAGTGGAAGCCTTCCACAACTACACAGCAATAAAATAAGTTTCAGTAAATAATATGTCTTTTAGATGGAATAGCATTCAGTAAATTAAGTATATTTTAGATGAGAATTAATTTTAGGCTTCATAGATTCAGCCCACAAAAAGTCTCTTAAAAATACACCTTAAAAATGGATTAATATCCTTCATTGCTCCTGCTCTCTGAAAAGAGCAGGGATCTAACATCACCTTGACTGAGACAGGCTGAAACCCTGCAAAACACCCATACTAAGACGATCTGATTCACTGAGATGCTACAACTTAAATTCTGTTTCTTTCTCACACATCAAATTTCTCACTACGAACAGTTATCTAGAAAACACTTTAGACTTCTCATCCGTAAAGATTTTTTTTTCCTTATATGCACAATACAGGAAAAAACAGATCATAAAATTACAGTAATTTCATTTTAATCACACCATGAATAAACTGAAGTTTGTCTAAATATTGGATCCCACTTTTTTCCTATCTCATGCATTCGAGAAAAGGCTCCTTCACACTTTGAGGACAGGTTGAGGAAGTTGGGCCTGTTCAGCCTTGAGAAGAGACAACTGAGAGGGGACCTTATCAATGTCTATAAGTATCTGAAGGGAGGTGTCAGAGGATGGAGCCAGGCTCTGCTCAGTTGTGCCAACCAATAGGACGAGAGGCAATGGGCAAAAACTGACCCACAGAGAATTCCACCAGAACATGAGGAAGAACTTTACTCTGCAGGTGACTGACCACTGAAACATGTTGCCCAGAGAGGCTGTGGAGTCTCCCTTATCGGAAATATTCAAAAGCTGCCTGGACTGTGATTCTGTGATTTGACTGCAAGTGCATAAGGTATCAGGGGAGAAAGAGAATCTGTTCATCTGCAGTGTCTCTTCTACTTGGGTGCAATCTAAATATAAAAGAAAATATTCCAGGTAATAATGTCAAATACTCTTTCTGGCTGGCAACTACTGCACAGATCACAGGACCAGCTAACACACTGTGCACCTGGAGAATTTATGAACTTTCTGGATCTTGCAATACTCCCCAGGGAGAGGGGGAAAAAAAGCACAACTGATTTTTTATTCCCTTGACATTGAACTTATACAGCCTTACTATTTAGGCTTCAAGAGGGTTCAAGATTTACCAGATACTTCTCCAGAACATGGAGGTAAATCCAGAGCCTGCCCCAGAAACTATAAAGTCTAAGCAAAGAAGAAGAAGCCTGGGCTACAATCCCTCTTGCAGGCATTTACTCTGATAAGAGATCCCACAGTTTTTGTGGCTCAGGAAAAAGCACAAATACTTTATATCTTGACTTGATTTAAAGTTTTTTTTATACAGTCTCACACAATTCTTTTAAGAAAGTTTGGAAAACATGATCTAGATAAAGTTCATTCAGGCTGTATGCAGCAGTTATGACTGGTTCCACATGAATGATTAACACAGATCTGGATGAATTCTGTGGGCTAGTGCTGCAACATCTTTAAGCAGATGATAAGAAAGAGTCAATTATTAAATCTGTAGACCAAGCGGAACAAAGAAAGACTACAAATGTGAAGGATAGGTTTAAAATCCAATATTACTGAGGCAAACTGGATAAATTGGAAAAATCGGGAAAGAAATAAAGCCATACACACTGCATAAACACAGTAAGGAGAACTTCAAGCCAGTTGTCATGGATTAATCCCAGCCAGCAACCAAGCACCATGCAGCCGCTCGGTCACTCCCCCCTCAGTGGGATCGGGGAGAGAATCAGAAGAGTAAAAGCTGGAAAACTCATGGGTTGAGATAAAGGCAATTTAATAAGAAAAGCAGAAGCTGTGTGCACAAGCAAAGCAAGGAATTCATTCACTGTTTCCCATGCATTGGTAGGTGTTCAGCCATCTCCAGGAGAGCAGGGCTCCATCACACTCAACAGTTACTTTGGGAACACAAACGCCATCACTCTGAAAGTCCACCCCTATCTTCTTCCCCCAGCTTTACATACTAAGCGTGATGTCACATGTTATGGGATATCCCTGTGGTTCTTTGCAGTCAGCTGTCCTGGCTGTGTCCCTTCCCAACTCCTTGTGGGCCCCCAGCCTCCTCACTGGCATGGTGGTACAAGAAGCAGGAAAGGCCTTGAGGCTGTGCATGCACTGCTCAGCGATAACTAAAATACCTCTGTATTATCAACCCTGCTTTCAGCAGAAATCCAAAACACAGTCCCACACTAGCTACTGTGAAGAACGTTAACTCTACCCCAGCCAAAACCAGCATACTGGCTAAGAGTCCTCAGAGAGAATCCATAGGTAAGAGGGGATGGCAATCTGAATGTGAGTCAGAGCCAAGCTGTTGAGCACAAGGCAAACAAGCTTCCTGGAACAGATAAACAGGACTGTGCCCCACAGAACACATGAAGTTATCCTTCCACTCTACTGAGCGTCAGCAAAGCTTCAGCTGCAGTACTACACCCTCGCCTGGGTGCTGCATTTAAAGAAACAGATTAGCCAACTGGAGCAAGTCCAAAGAGACACAGAAAAGAGCAAAATTCTTGAAAACACAACCCATAGAGATACACACACAGTTGGGCCTAGTTTGCAAAAATGTGGGAAAAAGATGGGAAATGGAGTGGTAAGAATGGTGCAAGTGACATCATTCAGTATTTAAGATGCTACTGTGAAGAAGAAAGAATATTTTCTCTTGTGCCCATGATGGATGGAACTTATTACACCATAGCAAGAGTCAGTTCAGATATTACGAAAAACTTCTAACAATAAAGAGAGCAGCACGGATATGATGTTGCAAATGCAAGGAAAATTAAGCAAGTCTTTAAAATCCCTGTTACTTTTCAGTAAAAGACAGTGGGAGAGATACTGTATCTGTAAGCAAAGTTTTTCTTCCTCTTTCATAAGGGATGCCTTCAAGTGGTCACTGTTGCATTTTATCAAGGAGCTACTTTAAACATAATTTCTAACTGAAAGATAAATAAAAGTCAGGTAAAATACCTGCTTATAATGACAATCAGCTTTCTTGCAACTGAGGAATTATGCATGGTAACAAAGTAACTGAATGTGGCAATATGTTTCTTTTGTCAGCAGGCATTTTCTATTATTTGCACACTTGCAGTAAGACACAACAAGCTATGACAGTTGTTCCAATTTCTTGTCAAATTCTCTTTCTATTTTCATCTGGACTAAAAGACAAATGAGACAAAAGCAATGACAGATACCCTCCTCACCATATGAGCAGGGGGAGAAAAATTGCATATACAAGCCATCCATTAGTTTAAAGCAAAGGAGATTATGGAAGCAGTAGTCACTCAAGAGCAAAAGGATAAGTGATGTTCTCACAAGCTATTACACTAATGGTGAAAGCAAGGGCATGCCTCTGTAATTGCCAGAGAGCAGGCTGAGAGACACCTCTGGGGATTCAGACAGTGCATGGGGCACAGGAGAAACCGCTCAGCCCTAGCACAGGGATGACTGCTGACTTAAAAAAAGCACACACGTTATTACTGACATCAGACTCATCCTTGCAGCCTTTACTTGTTAAATGTCAGTCCCTGGCTTGTTCAAGACCCTATGAGTCAAATGTATTTCAAAAGCATTGCCTAGGGGAGTAAAGGTTAAGGAGTAAGGAGTGTTAAGTCCCCTACATTCCCTCCTCCTCAGTTCATTTGCTTTTTCCACAGTTTCCTGATTCAGTCCTCATCTGTGAATCCAAAGACAATCCTCACCTCTAGAGGCAAGAGCAGACTGTGGATGCACTTCCCCAATGCACAGCTCTGAGCTCTAAAAATCCTGGTCACACCAAGAGAAGAAGTGAGCTGCTTCCTTTTCATGCCTCTAGTAGACCTGGCCCAACAGACAGAGCTTTTGCTGCTTCCTTCCTATCTGCCATCCCACGTGTCTCCACCCCTCAGCTGACCTGCCAACCAGTTAACTGCCCTTACATCTCCAAGGTCTAGTCAGTGCCAAACTGCTTCTGGCCAGAATTTTTCACACATGAAAAAATAACCACATTGATTAGGAGCAACACAAACCTGCTGAAACCTCAGCAAACTTACCCACTGCACTCCAGGTACGACTTCACAGGAGGCTTGCACAGCTGATGCCATGCACCAGACAGCAGCTTTTAGCCAGTGAAGGTTGAAAGAAGTTGTTGTACCTGAACTGTAGGCAACTTATTAATATGAAGTCCAAGCGAGGCACAAGCACAGACCCATGTGTGGCCACATGCCACGACCAGCCCTGATTCGCAGAACTTGCAAGCCATTTCACAGACTAGATGTGCTCCCTGCAGTACTGACCTTAATGAATCAGGTAGTTAAACACTGTTTGAAGCCACTTAGTTGAGCATCGTATCTCACAGGCTTGGTGCAATGCGCAAGCTCCTACTGATGGGCACACACTGCTAACAAATGTCTCCCTCATCTGCAGTCCACAATAGGTCAACTCTTAATGCAATTTCATTTTCCTAATTAAATCTTCCCTGAGGTATCATCGCAGAGTATTATTTCCCTTTGATTCCTTTATTCAATATTTCAGAATAGAGAGAGTCTCACCCCGTTTTCATGGGTTTGAAAGTTTCTCCCTTGATTAACCCTCAGAGAAGATGAGAGGATTTTTCTTTTTAAGTGAGTAACATTCATGTTTGTTAAATAAACAACATATAAAAGGCTTAGGAGAATGTAAAGGAAAGCATAACCAAGTTTAGGGGGAAAAAAATCAATACAAAGAAATTGTAGTTTCTTGCTATCTCAAACTTCACAGAGCAGTTTATTTGCAAAGGGAAGAAGGACCTCCAAATCTAACTGCTTTCTAGTGAGAACAGCACTTTAGTGAGTTTAATAAAAATCAAGGCTTTTTCCCCAACGTATATCTGCAGTAACAGCGTCAAGGAAAAAAAATCTCAGCTCTCCCTTCCAGGAGTAAATCTCCAACCTGCACATACTGAAAACCTTGAACCCTGTAAGCACTCTGATCTCATACGAGAAAGTCTCCAAATCAAAAGCCTTGAAAATTCCCCCATTGTCAGGGAGTCCAACTCCTGATTTTTCAATACTTATGGACAGAATTATTGGCTGGATATGCAATTACCCTCAACACTTTTCAAAAAGTACACTGCTCTCCATAGTTATGTGCAGGTGATTATGAATCAACCATTACTGCTTGTGACACCTTCCACTGAACATAATAACACGTAGCCCCTCCATTAAAGCAAAACTACACCCTCCAGGAAGACAGACACTAACAACCTTGGTAACATGCACTTAAAGAAAATGCTAATATGAACTACCACAGAAATACTGACCAGAAATTCCAGTCCTCTATTGCCACAGACAACCCTGTAGCTGATGTAAGGTGAGATTCACATCATGCAGTTCTATAGCTGTTTTGCTTAAATTTGCATTGAGGCTTTCTTGAGAGAGAGACACAGGAAAGTACAACTTCCCTTAAAATACAGAACAGTTCATCCCAAGCCCCTCTCCCCACTGCAAAGAATCCAGTTATTCCATTGGTACAGAAGGGCTCAATTCTAGACAGCTAAAGTAAGGTTAGATTTATTTAATACAACAGGGTGAGAAAGATCCTCAGAGCAACCACCAAAAAGTACAGGACCCTCAGCACCCTCTAAGAGCCATAACAATTCCAATAAGCAACTTCTGCATGAAAATCCCAACAGAACTCATTGAAGTCTTCTGCATTTTGGAAGATTTAATTATAACACCTACTAATAAGGCAAAGTCAAAAATGTCAGGAACATCAGGAACAATTGTCTCACAAACGGCTAATATAAGACACAATTTCATGAAATGCAAGCTGTAGCACTGAGGTACAATTTTATCCAGTGTGTGTATACCTAAAAAACCCAATAATCTTATATTGATGATACAAGATAATGAATAGCAGTGGTTCACAGATATTATTGAAAGATATTTTGTAGGAGTAAGTATTAGGGAAGAATCTGAAGGAAGAAAGTAATGAACTAGTCAGGCAGTCTACTGCCACCAGCTCAATGAGTACAGAAAGCAGCATGAGGAGGTCTGCCATACCAATGGCAGAAATTAAGTACTCAGTCATGTTAATTATCTAGCAAAAGAAGGGACAGAGGGCACAAGAGTGGGTATCTAAGAATCAGCAGTATTTAGCAGATCCATAAAGTTAAAAATAAGATAAATAGGCAAAAAAAATTGACCTCAGATTCAGATAAAATGAAACAGAAGAGAAAAATGCCCTCACAGCAGATTTTTAACTTGCATGAAGCTGATGAGGTTAAGATTACAATAGAAAAGGATAAAATGACCAAATCATGGGCAAAGATTTTTGGCAACAGATGTGAACAGAAAATTACATCCATTAATAATGTGAGAACACAGCTGAATTTTGTCTAATAAAAAAATCAAATAGTAAAACTAAGTCCATGAGCAAAATATTGGTGGTGGGAGGAGACAAAGAAAAGGAAAGGATCACATACAAGAAACTGGACTGTATCCAGATTAAGATAGCAGTGAAACAGAATTGCACAAAATACACAGAGCTACAACAAGACATGCAAAAGTGCACATTAGGGGTTGGAGTTAGAAGACAGTTAGTCTGGGAGTCAGTGCAAAAGGATATCTGAAAAACAGGAGTGTATTCCATAATGGTGACAAACCAGGAGTGGAAAGATATGGAGATACCAAAAATGAAGGCAGAGGAAAAGATTGAGAGAAGATTCAGGGAAGGATAAAGGAAAATGGAGGGAAGACACAACAGAGGTCCACAGCCTCAAGAGAGGAAAAAAGAACAGAAGGCTATTTACTTTCTCTTCCAATACCAGGAGAGGCATCAAGAGGCAAGAGTCAGGTTCACAACATACTAAAACATACTAAAGGAAATGATTCTCAATGCAATGGCTAGTTGAGCTGGGAAATTAATTTTCAAATATAATAAAAGGTTCAAAGGAAAGCAGTGTTGATTTCATGGAGCATATCTCTGTTGAAAGGTACTAAATCCACAGAATCACAGTTACAAAAGTTCCTGAGCAGAAAAATGGTTGAGGTCAGGGTAAAGAAATAATAAAGAAAAATTATTTTTCTCACAGCAGACAAAAATCCTTGCAAAATGCCAATTCCATTGCCCCAGTAAGTCCAGACCAAAGATTTTTACCCTTAGGCCTTCACATCTGTTCACAATCCACACAGGTGACTACTGTCACAAACACTTACAGACAGCATGAATTGACAATTCCACAAGAAGAAACACCTTGCCTTCCTCCCTCTCCTTATTCCCAGTCTTTGCTGGGTGTTTGCTTGCATTGCCATAAGCCTTCATGGAACAGTCAACTAGACCTCATTCTGGGTTAAAACCACACAGCACAGAATAAATAACAGATTACCTCTAACCCAGGTCACTGCCCTGACACAGCTCTCCATGCAGGCACGCAAATGCATGTCCTGACACAAAAAAATTACTAACATGCAGGAAAGAGTGGCTAGAGAAGCAGAAGGATGCACTGGGATTATTTAGCCTGGAGAAGAAAAGTCTCAAGGGGAATCTTATCAACATGCATAAATAGCTGGTGCGATGGAGTGAGGCAGACTGAGCGAGACTCTTTCCAGTGGTGACCCGTGATAGGACCAGGGGCAACGAGCAAAGACTGAAATACAGAAAATTCCCTTTAATTATAAGAAAAAAACCCAAACTTTAACTATAAGAAAAAAAACCATCTGCGAGGCCTGAAGAATGCAGGTTACATAAATAATTGAATGGCAAATATGAAATGACATTTCTATGGAAGTTCTGATCCCTACTAGAAGAGTATTTTATACCAGAAGAGTTAGGGTCCATAAACTGAAAATGGCTAAGTATTCGTGAAAAAAATAAGAAGGTCCCAATACCACTGAAACCAGGAGGACCCAAACAGTAGCACTATGCTTAGTTTTCACTGGATGCTTGAAAGCTCAAACACAGGCTCTAACAGCTATAAAAATGGTGCTAGTGAGGTGGGGGGAAGTAGAGATAATGAGAAGAAAAAAAATTTCTCCCAGCAGTGTCAGCAGGGGAAAAAAAGGAAACTTGCTGAAGTAACATTTGAATCTGAACAGGGAAAATTGAACAAAAAAAGGGAGCAGGGATCCGATTCAAAGTGATCCTGTCAAGCCAAAAAGTAATAGCGTATGTTTGGGGGAGGGGCGTTCCCTCACTGATGTGTTTTTGTTTTCCAGTGCACAAGTGTTAGAAAACTGCAAGCTGAGAAACCTGTATGATCTCTGTCCCACATAACGCAGTGAGTATTTCCACAGTTATTTTAAGACTTCATGGGCCAAATGCATCCCCAGTGCAAGATCAGTGACTTAAATGAACTTGGCATACCAAAGAGATCAGCCCCAGGCTTCCAAGAAGTAAATACAATAGTACCACACTAGGAAGATGATGTGTACTGGAAACAGCAGATAGTTTTTAAGAAATGGCTGTGTTAAGAAATGGCAGAGTAAGTCAAATCTCGTTCTCTGCATTGTGGGAAATGGAAGCATTTTGAAGTTTTCCTTGCAGCTGAAGCATAACAACAACCACCACCTTGCCACACCTCCATCTCTGATCTCTCCCAACTGGATCTGATCATTAAACAAGGCTGCAGGGCTCCAGGTCCTCTGAACAGCTGCCAGCTGCATTACAAAAACATTCTCATAAGGAACATTTTGATTCTGTTTAAAAGAGCTTTTTTTTTTTTTTGACAGAAAACTGTTCCACTGGCAAATCTTCTTGCAGCTCCGCTGTTTAATATGCCTCCCCTCCTCCCACACATGCATGCACCAGAGCTACTTCGAGAAGATAAATTTGCTGCACATTCACTGTGCATTGGGTTTGCTCCTGCCCAGGTCACCTGTCCTCACTGGGAGTGAGAGACTCCAAGGAATGGAGTAATCAAAACAAGGTTTATTTAATGTCTACACATAAATGATATGTACTCCCAAAAAACACATGCAAGGAAAAAATATACGGAATTTTGGGGGCTTTTTTAAGAGGCTTCCAAGCCTCAAGGTGGCTCACATGGTGACAAATTCAGTTCTTTACTCAAGCTGCCAGCTTTCTGAAAATGAACATCGTAACTATATCACCAATCTTGATCAACAGCTGAAGATGCACTTGTGATTTGTGGGTTTCCTGCAAACAATCCACCAGTGTTGCACAGATCTGCGCAATACTTGTGGCTCCATCTCTTCCCTGTGACTCAGCATTCAGCAGGGCTGCCAAGGACTGGTCCAAGCTCCTGAACCACACCTGAAGCTGGCCTGCAAAAACAAGCCTGGCAGGACAGCACTGCAGGGACATGAACCACAGCAAGAGGAGGAACATCACACTCGGTTAGTGGTCTCTGAGAAAGTCTGCTCAATGCTAACCGTCTCTATTCTGAAAGAGAACTATTTTTTTCCCTCTACAGCAATTACATAAAAATGGTTCAATAGATGGAAGACCTGCTACCTCCACCAGATGCAGACTTTGCTGACTTAAGCTGAAAAAGTTTTTTACCTCCTTCTTCCTTTAAAAAGTGGCTGGGGAACAAACAATAACAAGAAAAAAAACCTAAAAGCTATGTGAGGGAGCTAACTTTTTATTACTTATTTATCATGAACTGCAATGTTAACTATGTTCCTCTAATGAGAAATCCTCAATTGGCATGAAGTTCAACTGAGACCTCTGCATCTACAAAGCCTCCCTCCTGCTCTACCACCTATCAGAAATCATGAACAAAGAATCAAGGGAAGCAGTTATGGAAAGACAATGGTTTTGGCTGAGTGGTGCAGCTGGAAAGCATTTTTCAATAATCTCTCACCTTTGTCTTCATACTTTTAAATTGACAGGTGAGCCCAACATCTTTCTAAGCTCTAAACATAGGTTCTGTGAGGCTTGAAGAACTGGTTACCACATATTATCTGCAGTGTATCAAAGCTCTGACCAAATTATATCAGTATCCTATTACATGGGAATTTGTATTTGAAAGCTTTCATATTCACCATTAACCACCAGGATTCATTTTAAAAAACTATTGCATAAAAGAAGCCAAACAAACATGCAAATTCCCATTGGATGCATCTCTGAGGCAAGAATAATAACAGTTCAGAAGACTTAGACCGAACATAGATATTTTGGGCCAGATCAAAAGAATGAGATTTATGTAAAATTTAGCCATTCAAGTTGAAAATGGTACTCACTGCTACTCATCCCTGCTTTCAACACAACAGGATTCAGAGAAACAGTGTTCTGCTCCTGTGCAACCCAGGAACACCAGTCTTGACAAGCTACTTGCTTCTCTGCATATAAAACACAGGAACCAGCTCCTGGCAAAGGAACAGAAACTCCCCCTCTACCTATTAAAGCAGAATGCTCCCTCTTGCTCTCTGGCTCAATGAACCTTCAGATCTTCCATGTAGAACATAATGACTTTAGCCAGAGCAGTGTAAAGCATGTCCCATACTCAC
The DNA here is from genome assembly GCA_013399855.1 of Oxyruncus cristatus. Classification (NCBI taxonomy): domain Eukaryota; kingdom Metazoa; phylum Chordata; class Aves; order Passeriformes; family Cotingidae; genus Oxyruncus; species Oxyruncus cristatus. The sequence continues at coordinate 81,628 of VXAY01003997.1, forward strand.
ACACACTTAGAGGATCTCCCTGCCTGTTAGGGCACATTCCTGGAAAGTCACAGATCTAGGTCTGATCTAAATCAGGTGCAAGAGAAATAATAACACCCCTTTCTGCAGAAGGGAGCTCCCCCTTGAGCACCAGGCCCTACCCAACACAACAATTTTGGAGTTCCTGTTTTTGAGGACCTGCCTCCCTTCAGGCACTGCTAACCAACTTGCACCTAACCCAGGGCACAAGCATGCTGAGTGGGTAGAGATGCAGCAAGCCACTTTTGCCTGCATTACACGGAGAATAAAACCTGTGCAGAGTACAGAGCAGAAACCCTACTGTTGCCTGCACATAACCCAGTTGCTCGCAGCCAACTCAAGATAATCTGTTATGCTTCTCTTTTTGGTGCAGCGCTGCATGAAATATGGCTATAGGGTCCTAAATAGAAGCCAGTAAGCTCACAATATGGCATGGAGACTTAGCAGCTTAGATCTTCATTTGCTTAAGGCCCTCTTATCACTTTTCATTTCAGCATGTGGGTGTCCCCTCTCATGGTCCCACAGGGATTATCTGGATTAGTAGTGCTGCATTTTCTGTCCAGGTAGCTAAAGCAGATGAACAGGGTTTTCAGTGAGTTATTTAGAAGGTCATCAAGTAGACTGGTCTCCTGTCCATCTCTCAGACCTTTTGCGAGGAGGTCACAAGTCGGCCAAACACATTGGTTACAGTGACCCTTCCTCAGCTGCTCCATAACACAGTGTTAAACCATTAGACTTCTCAAACATCCTGTGTCACGTCTTCCCCTTGCTGAGCCAGCTTGACAGCCCATCTTATGCAAACCCTGAGCCTGCTACCACTACCACCACTTATGTACCAGCTTTCCTAAGGTGTGTTCTCTCTCTAAGGTCAGCGGGACTCCCTCAGCAAGAAACATCACACGTGCACACACAGAGCCGGCAAAATTAGGTTGGGAAAAAATAGGTCAAACCAGGCATATATTTAACTTGGAGTCCAAGCCTCAGAATCGTATTGTACTAACAAATAATTCATACACACACACACACACACTAAATCGACATTTGAGAACCAGTAGAAAATCATTCTAATATGAACTAGGCAATCAACATATTTCACAGAAGCAGAGGCTCTACCAGAAACACTTTTATTCCCACTCCAGAGGTTTAAACATACAACTTCTACCCCACAGCCCTATATCATCCTTTTACTGTAATCAAGCAACTCCTATCTGTACTATCTTCTGGGGAGTTATTTCTTACTCATTTTCAAACAGAGCCTTAGACATTTTTTAGGATTTCTTTTAAAGATGGTGATGGTGCAGGGTCGAGACAACTCTACAGGGAGCCACTGAGCCACTACCCAAGCCACTACCCCTATTCCAAACTTCAAAAAGTCACCTTTGAAGACAGGTCAGGCAGACAAAGGAGGAAAGGAGAGGGGACTCGAGGGCAGTCTGCCTCTTTCTAGAAGTTCTGTGACAACTTCCCCGGGCTTGTGATGATTTTCCAAGCTGGACGATTTTCCAAGCTGGACAAGACAATATAGCTGACATCTCAAAAAAGTTACCATATAGCTCCAACATGCAAGTCCAGAAGCTTGTCCTTGGATCCCAGATCTAGAAGATGCTGTGTGCTTCTGCCCTTCTCTAGGATCCACCTCCACACAAACCTCAATAGCTCAGCTGGCAAGCTGAACACACAGAAAGGCACAGAGCATTTTGCCACACCTTTGCTACAGTTTTGCTGCATTTCCTACTTGTGATTTTGTTCCCATATCCCAAACTTTTTCATTCCCTCCCCGGCAACACTAAAACCTAATCTGTAAATTGCCCTAAGCATTTCACGATAAGCAAGTACCCTCTCTGCACCTGTTCCTGCTTTATACACAATTGAGTGCAAAAGATACAGATGTTTAGGAATTCAGAGACTTACAATTAGGTGATACATGTTTTTAATTAGAAATGCCCTAAAATATAATTGCTCAAATACAGGTTTTAGTCTACATCATGTTATTGGGTATGGAGAATTAATCTAAGCTATTAAACCATGTTTTAATTGTCTGAGACATAAAATCGCATGGCCCACAGTACCTGTGTAGCAAACAGCATTGCAAAGAGCAACAGTACTTTGCAATCACTCAGTTCTTGAGGAATGAGAAGGTTGAAGGGGGAGAACAGACTACCAAAGAGAGAGAATCTTTGAAAATCTGCAAGAAGGATTTTTTGAATGCAACGGTTCTGAGGAGCATGAAAGAATATAAAGTCAAATTTCAAGAGTGGATAATGGTTCTTATATCAGCATGCAGTTCCTTGGCCAACCTAAGAAATTCTGCCTTTAGTCAGGTGGGAAATCTTATTCTTTAATGGAAGCTTTGCTCATATAAAAAATGGGTAATTTCACACACAAAGCAAAATCCTTAAGGAACATTATGAAGTGGAAACAAAAAGGAAGGGAAATCAGGCAGCTGAACTCTTATAAGCCACACAGTGATGGGTCTTGGAAAGGAGTTCTACCACAGGACCAGGTCTTTTTCTGTTGGAATCCTTTTCTAGCCTAAGAAGTGGAGGAGAAAATATAGTTCAGCTCGTTAGTTACTACCCATACCTGGTCTGGGTAGTAATTCCTTCTGCTTTAGCTGGCTGCTAGAGTAATGAGAAAGAAATGTCAGTGCTTCATGCTGGCACAGGAAACAGCCAGCTTCCCTATGACACTCAGCTCTGTGAAAAAACAAACAAACAAAAACAACAACAACAAAACAAAACAAACCAACAAAAAAACCAAACAAAAAAACACACAAGAGGCCACACAACATTGCCTTTCTCAAGAAAAGTTCCAAAAAACTTTAGAAGCAGCACTGTTCATTTTTAAACCAAAGGGGTTGACTCAACAACACTTTATCTCAGCATCGTGTCTCTCCTATGACTCAGGTACATATGTAGTATTTCTGAATCATGGTATTGACCTCACATTGACCACCATTTGAGAGCATGGTGCAGTCAAATCAAACAACTTAAAAGTTCATGGGAAGATCTTACTCCTAATCTCTATGCAACTTCCACACGCCTGTAACCAAGGCAGGAGACAACCTAATGCCTAAGAGGCCTTCCATGAGTATTGAACAGCATCATCTTGGAAACTTGTGTTCTGACTCCAAGATTAAACATTTCATCTGCTTACCCCCCTTTTCACACTAAGCATGTAGCAACTCAATTTTGCTATTTAAATCAAGATGCTGCTTCAGAGAGCAAATCTGTGGTTTTCTTTGTCTTCTTCAGGCAATCAAGCAATTGCACACAAGACCTATCTTGTCAAAGAAACAGTATATATATATATATATATATTTTCATATTAAAATCCTAAGGCCTCTCACATAGCTTTATTTTTTTAACACATCATTAAAGACAATTGACAAATAACCTAACACTTGATGGATGTTCTTCATTAAAATGCAAATTCTACGTTTAAATTTTCCAAAGGCTGCATTAAGATGTAGGAATAAGACAGTATCTCCTACTATCAGTCTTGACAGTGCCAAAACAAAAGCAGCAAGTTGCCCAGCTTGGGACATCAGATGATCCTATGCATTCCACTAGTTTTTCAAGCACTTGTAAGCATGCCCACAGATGACCAGGCAGGTAGCCCCATGCACATTTGTTGTGTCCAGCTGGAAGGACTACAATTCCAATGGTTCAGGAAGTGCCTTACAACAGGCACACAGTTAACAAGCAAAGCTGGATTATCGCCAACTATACTGCTTCTTACCTAGTTTAGCAAAGTCTGTACAACGTGCAACATACCTTCTGCCAGAGACAGACTTTGGCAGGATAGTTTGTTTCAGGAAGGAAAAGTCACAGCAGCACTTGAGCTCCAGAGGACAGCTCCTTGAGCCATCTCCATACTACCAGCACTCTGGCATTTCACCAGCATACAGTGAAGATTGAGTTGTTCGACCATCTCATCAAGCTTTTCTTCCCTTCTCTTGCTCTCGCTCTCCTTTTACCCCTTGGGAAAAGCAATTTGCTGCTCCACCTCTTCTGCTTACACATGTTTCGCAGGAGTATCCACCAGTCCTCCTCTATGCAAAAAGTGGGTAGCAGAACATCAGATCTTCCCAAGCTTTCAGGAGGCCATCCCACATTTTACATGGAGATATGTAAAAGCACTTTTACTGGTTGCCTGGTTGGCACCAGAAGTACAACATGCTTCTGCTTTCTTTAAGAAAACAGGCATGCTGAACCACGCATTTCAGGACCTGAGGAACCTGATGCTGTAATTGAAGGTGCACATGGCAACACTTTCTATGATACTGAAAAATTAATTATACCACATGACATATTTCAGTTCTGGTGCTCAAGAGTTCATTAACAAAACTACTTTAAAATGTGCTAATAGAAACAGGTGCCTTTAACATCACAGACTTCCCAGATGACTCCTGCTATGGAGATGGATGACAAATCACTCTGTCAGTCATCTTTAAATTCCATATTGACTACATTGAAGCAATTAGCCATTTATTTTTAGAGCATGTTCTATTTTAAACACAAGTGATTCAGTCCAAGAGACATTCTATATTGCATCACTATTTCATGGGTTAACAACTCTCAAATTTAAATGGATTTTAATTCTGAGATAAATACTTGCCTTTTTTCTTTTGCCTCCAGACATTGGTTAGGAATTTTAATTCAGGCTTCAAATCAAACAAATGTTGGTGTTCTACATGCAACTGCAGAGAAATATAAAAATATCTGGAAAGTGTGTAAGAGCAAGCCTTTTTCTCTAAATGCATAAAATGAAACCTCAGCATAGGTCTCAATAATAGGCTTTCTGACTGCTGTGCACACGCTCTCTCCCACAGACCTTCTGCTCTGCAGCAAGGGAATGCTGCCTGCTGCATCCTCAGAGAACTTTGCAACACAATGGAGCGCAGCGATTCCCTGGGGAACATGGTGCTGATCACTGGCTTCGATATTTCAAACACAAGCACCAGGCAAGATTTCCCCCTTTTTTGAAGATCTAAAAGAAACAGCTTGCCATATCACTCCACCCCAATCCCCAAGCCATCTCAAGGTTTGTCTGCATTGTAGGCAATATTCTGGACAAAAGGATGAGGGGCTGGGATCAAGCTTAGGCTGCTTTTAACTCGTGGAAAAGGAGGGTGAGATAATAAAATCGAAAGTTGGAGGAAGGAGAGCCCTGAGGAGCTGAGAGTGGTTTCTATTGCTGCTGCCTCTGGAGGAAGAGGACAAATGAGAGCTGCAACAGGTACTGCAGCAAGGGAATTCCACTCGAGGCTCAGCTGCTGCCCTGCTTCAACCCAACTCCTCCCTCTTGCCAAAGCAAAAGCAGGCCATGGGCCTCTTGCAGCCAGTAGTCTGCTTCCCAGGACAGTAGGCTATTTTGCCTGTAGTTTGGACCAGTCTTACTGGTCCATATTCCACAAACATCTGAGATGAGGACACTCTCTTGCCAATGGACAGTCCCAGCACCTCCCAAGGAACCCTGCCTGAAGAACCTACACCTCCTACTTCAGAGCTAACGATGGTATACCCTAGCCAGGCATAGCTGATCAAAAAGGTCCAAGACTGACTCACAGGCCCATTATACAGCTGCCTAGCCACCATTCATTAACTGTAAGGAAAATGACCCTAGGCTCCCTGCATCAAAGAAACTTGCCATTTCTTCTTAATTAATTTTAAGCACCTGGCTGGCCTCAAATCTCACCTAAAAAACATCAGCTGGAGTAGGTGGTATCCCATCTTGCTGTTTGCTACTGGCTGTACTTTCATTTTTCTTGAGTTGCATGACCCCCACCCTCCTGAGATTACCATCAGAAAACAAAATATTTCTGTGTTATAGGACAAATTCATAAGTACATAAGATCTAGTCTATTCTAAACTTTATTTGAACTAATGGTCATGATATCTAAGGCCAACAGAAATATATTTCTAAGGAATTGAACCAAAACCCTGCACTATTTGCCACTCAGCCGCTGCAGAATCACAACAGTACATGGAATGTTACAGAGAAATGGGTAAAAAAAGCCTTAAACAGAAGCAAAATTGACTCATCATCTTATTGCCAAAACCGAGAAAGCTGCTGAGCGTAAACAAACAGACATCCTGAAGAAAAGGGGGCGTCACAATTCCTTTTCCTACTAATAGGCAGATACACAAACCCGTATGAGCAGGATCATTCCCCAGCTACTGCAAGCCAATCTGATGGAAACAGCCAATGCTACAGCAACATTCCTGGCAGCACAGGTGCCACTGGAGGTTGGGGAGCATCTGAGGTGATGGTGACTCTGAGTGCCATCAGAGAATCATAACTGTATATGCTGGAAAGCTGTGGCAGCTGTAGGCATGACCCACTCGTGGAAGCCACACGTATACACAGACACCCAGTGAAACTGGGGTACTATTCACAAAGGCATAACTTCGGCTTAGGCTGGCAAGCATTCCTTCTGCAGAACAGGAGGGAGAGCAAGCCAGAGCACTTCTCTAAGGCTTGAGTTCTCCTCACTGTCTCTAGAGGCCCACAAAGGCTGTGATCTATACATGCTGAAGCCAGGCCTCCTAAGTTTGGAGGAAACTACATAGGTAAAGACTTAGGACCACAGAGACATTTTGAAAGACCAAAAGTTGCTGTCAAGACAAATGACATTCACTGGTAAAGTCTATCATCACAAAGAAACTTTGGAATAATTGCTGGGTTTGGTTACTAAAAGCCCTTCTGTTTGAACTTTGCAAGAAAAGTTCAAACTGGTGGGGAAATGAGGAGGTTGTTTTGTTTGAAACCACAGGGCAACCTTAATGCCTGCATCCACAAGACAGAACCAACAGCTTTAAAAAATAGACAACCTAACCTCTTTGTTAGAACAGCTCCTGGCCCAACACCAACTGTTCAATATCATCACTCTCGCAACTTGAATTGCAGTATTTCAAAAAGCTGCTAATAAGGTAAATTTTGCTTGTACTATTTATTCAAGTCATTGCATTGTTTGTAAGAAGACTATTCAAAAGGAGACAGGGAGAAGGATTTAGTACTACCTCAAATGAACGTTACTTAGCATCAGACACAGCACGTGCAAGACTCCATGAAGCTTCACAGAGATTATCTCACAATGGCAAAGAATGCTAGATCGCATGCCATGTACATGAAACACAAAGCCACTGAAAGATGCACTTTAGTAACAAGTCTTAGCCAGTTATTTATTGGAACACAATAAGTACCATATTGTTTACTAGAATGCATTTAAAATACTGAGCATATGAATTTGGGATCAATTCTTTGCGATCTTCTGAGCAAGTGTACACAGTTTGCTTTCAAATAAATCACTGTCATCTTTAGATATTGACAGTTACTGATAAAGTCACTGAGTGCATCAGTTCACGCTCTGGCTTGCTCTGATTTCAAATGAGTAAGCTGACAAGAAAGAGGTGATTGATACTAAAAGTTTAGGAGTCCAAAGCTCAGGCCACATTAAGTCAGAAACACATCAGCAATTTTATCACACAAGTGACAAAATATGCCATCCACCCCGGACTCACATGCTCACTGCTCACAAACACTGGCCATCTGACCAACCACTCTGTTCTAACGCCCTGCTCACCCTCCTGAAACAAACAAGTAAATGGACTCCTCATTTCCTCTGTAAGAAAAGATACTCTTTTCCCCTGTACTAGACTAAGACTACATTGACAGGATGAGTGTTGTGTTGGCTTCGTGTGTGCTGCTTCTTACATCTACGTTCAGAATGAAAATCAACATTGCACCTGTGTTGTCCAAATGGGCGTGCACTTCAGAGACAGACAGAAAAGAAGAAGAGAGAGCAGCCAGGATACATACCATACTCCACTTCTTCATAAAACACACATACTACACAGAGAAATGATAATCCCTTCTTAGTGGAAGATCCAAATTTTCAAAATGAATCCCCTAGCCAAAATGAATTACTGTAATAACTGCAATCCTCGCATGAGCACTAATCAGAAAGGCGCAGCTGACCACCTGCTGTGTGGCACCACTGGCACAGCAGCAGCCTGCCCCTAATTCCTGCCATGTCCAGACATGGTTGGGTACCCCACAAAATGAGAAAGTAGTGCTGGTAAACACAGGGACAGGAGCACAGCCTGACTGACTGTTGTACAGTCTCACTACGCACTTCTGCTGAGTGCAGCATAAAAAAAAAAAAAAAAGAAAAAAAGAGGCACTACTGCAGCTCCAAACAGCAGGATGCAAAAATCTAAACCAAGGCCAAATAATTTCTTCTGCAACTACAGAGAAACACATGGGAAGCGATGCAAGAGAAAACAAAATGAATTGTACTGCCCGTTTCAGTATAAACCCATTATCTATGCAGGCTGCAAAATGAGAAATGCAGCACTTGACAATGCTACAGGCGAGGGCAATGTTCTTAACACACTTATAAGTTATTTTATTTAATTGCTAACAAAACATGCAGTTACATAATAACCAAAATATGAAGTCACAAGATTGGCTTACAGCAACAGAACGGGGCAAAAAAGGCAGTTCATGCTTTAAATTTTGCTGCATTGTCAAGGAGCCAAGAACCAAACCTGGGGGCTTCTGCTTTCACAAGGAAGGGACGTAACCACCGAAAATTCAGCGCGGGACTCTTTATCACCGCCTGCGCGCATCCACATCCCTCAAATGATGTCAATCCCCGCCGGCACGTCGCTCATCGTAATTCTACACTATTTGCTCGCTAGTGGAATTCAGACGACAGGCCGACGGCTCAGCCCGTAACCCACCGGGGCCCATTTGCTCCTCGGAGAGCGACCCCCCAACACCGCCACCCCCCACCCGCGGCAGCGCTCAGGGACACGGACGGGGGTCCTATCCCGCACAGACCTCGGCGGCACAAAGGCGGCACCCGCCGGATGACAGCGCACACCCACGACCCGCCACCGCATCCCGCCGGCCGGGCGGGGGCTGTCCGCCCCGGGAAGGGCCTTTCCCGCGGCGAGGCCGCTGCCAGCCTCATCCCGCCTCGCACTTCTCGGCCGGGAGGCGACGCTACCCGGCCCCCCCTTCTCCCCACGGCCCCACCACCCTCACCCAGGGACGGGCGTCAGCAGCCCCTCGTACCTGGACAATGCCGGCCTGGGCACAGCTCATGCTCCTCCGGCGAGGGCAGCTCTCACATCCCACACGTGCCTGTCAACCAGCAGGGAGGGAGGGAGGGCGGGGTGCTGGCGCGTCAGCCCCCGCCGAGCCGCACCATAGTCCAGCACGGCTGATACGCCCGCAGCATCACAGAGCTCCCTCTCCTTCTCCCTCCCCCTCCTCCTCCCCTGCCCCCTCCTCCGCCCCGCCAGCCTCCTCCCACCTCGCCG